>CM040122.1:84163675-84564802 GCA_022559845.1 Amorphophallus konjac | reverse complement strand
ATTTGCTTTGAGGGTTCCGTTTATCGCAACAGGCACGGTCACGACCAGGCTTTTCTCTTGATTTTGATTTTGTATTTCTTTTTGTGAGGGAGATATAGTCGTTTGACGTTTGTGGGCTCCCTTTTTGTATGCCTGCGGGGACACTGCCCTCTTCTCGTGCACTGATCGATGCTCGAGGAAATAGATCCTACTCTTACCCTTGGGGTTTGAGTTTCGGTTTCTCATGCTCAGCGTTTTAAGGGCGCCGGCTGTCTCATTTGGTCGAAGAGAAAAGAATAAAGATTACAGCTTTCGGAGATCTTCTAGGTGTAGCCCTACCGTAGGTGATGCTGCCAACTTTTTTCGAATAAAATACATAAGTGAACACATGTTAGCTTCCTTCGAGCGAGCATAGGCCGACGTGGCCGGACAGGGGTCTCCACGGTTCTGGAAAACCAAGACCTGGTGCCTACCAAGTCTTAATGGGCCCTATCCTAACATGAAGGTTAGATGCAGGGACTTAACTACATGGTGACTGCCAGGCATCGGCATTTTGAATTTTCCATATTTTTAGTGGTTTTCAATATTTCTTTGTTTTTGATGTTTTTTATCTTTTCATCATTTTTTTGTTTTGTGCTAAGGGTAGTATTTCTTAAGATAAAGTCCATTCCAGGGGTGGGATAACTCGGTCCCTTCGGCGTTGACTAGCTTGTAGGTGTTGCCAGGGTACACGGCTTGAATTACAAATGGTCCTTCCCAATTGGGTTGGAGTTTAGAACGCGACCCTCCATGTTTGACAAAAATTCTTTTTACGACCATCTCACCGACTTTGAATTTTCTCTCAACGACTTTCTTTTGGTAAAAGCGAGCGAGTCTATTTTGATACACACGCGCGTGTTCGGCAGCGGCCAGTCGCTTCTCATCCAAGAGTTCCAACTGGGCGAGGAGTGAATTACGACGATCGTCGAGGGGAAAGTCCTCGTCCAATTGTACCCTGAGAGAACGGATCAGAGTCTCATATGGGACTACCGCTTCCATACCATAAGTAAGGGCAAATGGAGTCTGCCCGGTGGGGGTACGGATTGAAGTGCGATAGGCCCATAGAGCTTCGATAAGCTTTTCTAGCCAGTCTGAAAACTTACTAGACTCGCAGATTTTTTTGATGATTTTGAGCAATGTTTTATTGGTGGCCTCTGCTTGGCCGTTACCTTGTGGGTAATAAGGCGATGAATGATGCAATGCAATTGCGTACCTTTTGCAGAGATCCTGTAGGTCCTGAGAAATGAACTGTGGCCCATTGTCGGTGACGATCGTGCTTGGGACGCCGAATCTGGCGAGGATGTTCTTCATGATGAACTTGCAGACTGTTGACGCCTTGATTTCCGCGTAAGCTTCGGCTTCGGCCCATTTGGTGAAGTATTTCGTCGCAGTAAGGATGAAAGATTTCTACTTGGTGAGGGAATTGGGATCACCTAGGGGACCAATGATATCGAATGCCCACATGGAGAAAGGCCATGGGGAGGATATTGGATGAAGTGAGGAAGATGGTGAATGGATTTTATCGGCGTGAAGTTGACACTTGACACACCTACGGACATAGACAGCACAATCTTCTTCCATAGTGGGCCAATAAAAGCCTTGGCGAATGATCTTCTTGGCGAGCATCTGACTATTTACGTGGCCACCGCACACACCCGAGTGCGTCTCTTCTACACATTTCCAAACCTCATCGTCACCAAGACATCTTAACAGAATACCAGTAAGGCTCCTCCTATAGAGTAGACCTCCAACCAAAGTATATTTCTGAGCCACCCTTCTTATGGCTTTCTTGTCCTCTGTGGTGGCCCCTTCAGGATAAGACTGATCTTGGCAGTATTTGACAATTTCATAGAACCATGGTTTCTCTTCATCAGCCAGTTCTTCTTCGGCCTCTGCCAACATGATTTCCCTCTTTTCAAGGATATCTTCCTGCAGGATCTTCCTTGCTATCCTGTCTTTGATATTTACGTAGGAAGCATCATCGATTACAGGGGCGTGAAGTGTGTAGATGGAAATGGACTTAAACCAACTTCCTAGAGGGAACCTTATGGATGATGCCAACGAGGCGAGGGCATCGGCGAGAATATTCTGATGACGAGGGACATGAACAAAGATCAGTTTGGCAAACAGTTTGGCAAAGGCAGCAGTGAGTTCTTGGTATGGCTTGAGTTTGAGATCGCGAGTGCGATATTTAGTGAGCACCTGGCGAAGGATGAGTTGACTATCACTTACGACTCGCAACTCAGTGATACGAAAAGAATGAGCGAGTTCTAGGCCAGCTAGAAGGGCTTCATATTCAGCTATATTGTTGGTGACTGGAAATTTGAGTTGGTATGCCAATAGGAATGTGAGGCCTTCAGGCGACAGGAGGGCGATGCAGATTCCTCTCCCTTGAGAATTCAGAGCTCCATCAAAATATAGCGTCCACATTGGCTCATCTGATTGGTTGATGGACATTAGTTCCTCATCTGGAAACTCTGATTGGACGGGATCGAACTTGGGAAGAGGATGGTGAGCGAGATGCTCGGCTATGGCATAGCCTTTAATCGCCTTTTGCTGGATGTAGGTGATGTCGAACTGAGAGAGAAAACTTTGCCAGCGTGCTAGCCTATCCGTAAGGACGGCTTTCTCCAGAAGGAATTTGATAGGATTCATCCGAGCAATCAAGTGGACCTCATGAGCCAAGAAGTAGTGTTTCAATTTCTGCACTACCCAGACGAGGGCAGCACATGTTTTCTCTATGACGGTGTACTTCTGCTCACAGGGATTGAGAAGTTTGGACAAGTAATAGGTTGCCCGTTCCTTGCCTTCTTCATCAGCTTGTGCGAGGACGGCTCCCACGGAGTCATCCAAGACTGAGACGTAAAGGATCAGAGGTTTTTCTGGTTTAGGTGGAATGAGAACGGGTGGACTAGTCAGATATTCCTTCAACCCTTCAAAAGATTTCTGACATTTAGAATTCCAGTGGAATTCTACTCCTGGCTTGGTCAACTCGTAGAGAGGTCTACACCTTTGTGAATGTTGAGACACAAACCGACGAATAAACTGCAACCTCCCGATTAAACCTCGGACTTCCCTCAAATTCTTGGGAGGCGGCATATCCCTGATGGCCTTAGCTTTGTCGGGATCTATCTCGATCCCTCTTTTACTCACAATGAACCCCAGCAATTTACCCGACGACACACCAAACACACACTTTTTCGGGTTCATTTTCAATTGGAACTCTCTTGACCTTTGCAAGACCTTAGCCAAAACTTCTGGATGTTCCATCCAGGTCCTTGATTTTACCAATAAGTCATCCACATACACTTCCAGATATATGTGCATCATGTCATGAAATATGGCCATCATCGCTCTTTGGTAAGTAGCTCCAGCATTCTTTAATCCGAACGGCATGACCACGTAACAATATGTTCCCCAAGGGGTAGTGAATGACGTCTTTTCCTGATCCTCTTCTGCCAAATGAATTTGATTGTATCCTGAAAATCCATCCATGAAAGAGAGGGTTTCGTAGCCTGCCGTGTTATCAATCAGCACATCAATGTGAGGTAAGGGAAAATCATCCTTTGGACACGCGCGGTTAAGGTCCCGGAAGTCGATGCAAATCCTGACTTTCCCATCTTTCTTCATGACCGGGACAATGTTCGCCACCCATTGAGGATAAAGGACGACTCTAATGAACCTGGCTTTGTGGAGCTTATCGACCTCTTCCTTCATTTTCAAAGCCATCTGAGGGTGGAAACGCCTTAACCTTTGTTTTACCGAGACGGACCCTGGTTTTAGGGTTAAACGGTGTTCGACCAAGGTTGAATCCAGACCCGGCATATCCTCGTAACTCCATGCAAACGTGTCCTTATATTCCTTGAGGACCTCAATTAATGCCTCTTCTTCAGAGGGTGGTAGGTTGTCACTTATGAGGATGATCCTAGGGTCTTCCTCAGTTCCCAAGTTGACTTCTTTGGTGGATTCTTCTACGGCGGTTGACGGCTCATCGAATCTCCTCATTCCACTAGCGTATGCGCCCGCCGCATCCTCATATTCTTCACCCTCATCTTCAGTGGGGCATTCTTCATCCGTGATCTCGTAGACTCCATACCCTTCATCAGATGCACAGTCGCCCTCGCATTCTATTTCGGGTAGCTGGATGGGATTTTCTAACAACTGGGGGATGGCAAGAAGGGCCTGACACCTGGCGGCCAAATCCAGAAGGAATCGACGAGGGATCTGCCTCCCCTTGGACTTCTTCCTAGGTACTACCCTCGGCCTATCATTCCTAGATTGACTGACAATATTTACAGAAGAAGAGGAAGACGAAGAGGATGGTGTAGAATGTACAGGAGAAGACCCCTCAGAGGAGGGGTAGAAAAGGTCGCTCATCGGACCTTGGACGGGTGGTCCGCAAGGCGGTACGCACCCGTGGGAGATGTAGGAGGTTTCCTCAACGAAGATGTGCTGTTGGGGAGTTTGAAAATTGACGTTTTTTTTTCGTTTTCATTTTTAATGACAAAGCAGTGAAAAGAGATTGGAGGGGAGAGAAAAGGGGTTATGGCTAGAGGATTGTGAGGCTCATAGAGCAGATCATGGTTGAAGACCTGGCGTGGGTTGAAAAGCCCGCGCAGGTATGTAAGCAAAGAAGGGGACCTGGGAAGATCATCAGACAATTGTCTGGCCCAGGAAGAAGATATCAGCAAAGGCTGAGACGAGTGGATGGAGAGGATGGCGGCTAATGAGCCGTCGACGGCAATGTTGAGGACGGATGAAGATCCGTCGATGACAGAGTCCTTCTGGCGAGGACGAGGATAGTTTGGAACCTTGGCAAGAGTGGTAATATTCTCTGGTATTTCGAAGATCAATGGTGGTCCTTCAAGCTGCGGAGACGAGAACATCCTTTCCAGTGCAACGGAAATGTCCCGTATGTCGAACCATTTGTCCCACTCGCATTCCGGATCTTTGATCTTGCCTCTTTTGGTGATCCTCGGATATTTTTCAGCCAAATATACAGCATGTGATCCCCCATATGCTTCTCGTGGGTGATCTCCCATCTGAACAACGGGCCCTCTGTTGAAGTGATTTGATAGAGTCCACGTGAGGGGCTTCCAATCTGCCTTGAACGGTCCTTTGAAGCCCAGGCCAAACCTACGGTTCGGCCTAATTTCTTTTGGCGGCTTGAGCATACCCTGTAACTGTGCGCCCAGACCTTTTCCATGTTGATAGCCGATGTTCCTCATAATCTCCCAACCTTTGGAGTGAAAAGGGAGACATGATGTTGTGGTTGCCCTGACCGGCTCCTTTGGTGCTAGTGAAACATGAGATGGATCACGTACGTCCAGCAGTGACAATATGGGTCGATGAGACGGCCAAACAGAAGGCAGAGAGGTGTTGATAGCATCCACTGCGTGAAGGACAGGTGTACTGACCACTTTAATAATTCTCCCATTGTAAGGAAACTTCAGGCACTGATGGTTGGTGGAAGGCACAGCGTCCATGGCTTCGATGTAAGGGCGACCCAGTATAGCCTTAAATGTGGGGTCCATGTCGAGGACATGGAATTCCGTGGGAATTGACATGGGACCTAGTTCTGCCTTCAGAATAATCATCCCCTACGGTGGCCTTTTGCTATTGTCATAAGCCATGACCGTGATCGAGGAAGGTCTTATTTGTTCCTCGTTGACCCCACACAACTGAAGAGTGCTCATGGAGATCACATTTATGGACGCACCCGTGTCCACAAGACACGGGTTTATGGATACCCCATTAATTTTTATTGAAATGCACAATGCATATTTCTGAGCTTCCTTGGGAGCGAGCTCGTAGTTGTGGAACATGATGGCCGGTTGTGTGTCTGTTGGGGTCAGGACGGTCGAAATCTTTTCTACAGGGAGGTCCTCGTTCATCATGACCCTTTGAAGGTACTCCATTAAGGTTGCCTGGTGGGATGTGGATCTTTGAAGTAGCTCCAGGATGGAGATCCGAGCAGGTGTCTTATCCAGGTGTTTCAATAGATCATACTGTGTTCCAGGGATAGCTCTTTCTGGTTGTTCTCCATCATCCTTCTCTGGCTGAGATTGCTCGGGATTCTGACTGTTGTGGGGGAAAATCCTGTGGAAAATCCTTCCACTCCGGAGCACCATTGCCTGCGGCTTTTGTACCTCTGTGGGGGTAGCAGTGGGTTTTAACAGGGGTTTGAGGGGTAGTAGTGGAGGAATGGTTGATGAAGCAGGGGTGATGACGGGAGTAGGGATTCTGATGAGGGGTTTGTTAGGTGGAGGCATGGTGGAGGTAGAGGGGATATCGCGCGGATTATGAAGGATAAGGGGTCTGGAAGGTGGGGGCGGAGGTAAAGTGGAAGTGGGTAAGGTTTGAAACAAGTAATGGTTTTGAGGTGGATGGTGGGTGATGAGTGGTTTTGAAGGCATTAGTGGTGATGTGGTGGAGAAAGACGGGGTTATGTATGGTTGACGGATGATAAGGGGTTTAGAAGGCGTAGGGGTAAATGTGGTAGAGGTGGATGGTAAGGTGGGGGAGTGAGAGAAGGTGAGAGGGTGTGAAGGCGTAGTGGAGAGTGTCGGTTGATAGGAGGTCGGGGTACGGATGAGAGGGCGTAATGGTAGTGGAAATGGGGATGGTGATACTGACGCGGGTTGATGAGAGAGAGGTGCTACCCGGGCAAGGTGAGGGTGTTGCGTGATGATAGGGTTGGAGGTAGAAAGAATGGAGGTACTTTCCCGGTGCCACACCTGCTCTCTCCCGACTTCCGGGAAGGAGGAGATGGGGTTAACCTGATGATTGGGCTGTTGGTGCTCTGGTAATGGATTATGGATTATTCCCATGTCGGGCTATTGTTGTGGGGCCTGCTGAGGCTGTTGTTGTTGTTGTGGTTGCTGCTGCTGCTGCTGTTGTAACTACTGCTGTGGCCTCAGAGGAGGTCTCCTAGCCTTGAGAGCCGTGATGTATCGTCTCATCTCATCCCAATCTATTTGGTGTTCATCATTCATATCATGGATGTAATCTTTGAAGTGGAAGCAGTAATCTACTGTGTGTCCCGGCTGCCTGTGGTAGACACAGTATTTGGAGGTATCAACATTGGGGGGCCACGCGGGCCTTTCTCTGGGTAGGGCGAGTTGGTTTGATGTCATGAGGGCATTAAAAATGTCTGCTAAAGTTTCCGGCAATGGTGGATAGTAGGCTCTTTTGGGACCGAGCGGCCTCCTTTGTTGCTGTTGGGGACCATAGTTCCCCGGGGGTGGAACTTGGTTGTACTGAAGCGGTGGTTGTTGTTGCTGAGGTTATGGTTGTTGTTGCTGGGGTTGGCGCAATGGAGGCATATTATCCTGGGGTGGATTATTTTGGGGTGGAGGACGAAGAGGGAAAGGACCTGGTTGAAGGGGAAGTCGGGGCATTTGTGGAGGCCTTGGGTTGACTGCATAGTTGGCATTGTTGACCGCACTGACTTGCTCATTTGTCACGACCCCTTCTGTGGCTCCGCCCGGGACACCAGCGCCTGTCTTTCTGACCACTTTGGGCTTCGGCGACTCAAACATGTTCATGATGGGGGAGTCTTTTAGCTGGGTTTGGATGTATCGGGCCCTTTCATAGAGTTCCTCCATTGTAGTAAGTTTATTCATGGCCAGGACATGTCTGAACTGTGGGGTTGCATTAGACACAATCATCTTCACTTGTTCGGGCTCGGAGAGGGTATCCCTTATTCTTTCCGCCAGAGACCTCCATCTATCAGCATATCGGACAAAATCCTCGTCGGGTTTCATCTTTTCGGCCACTAGGTCGGTAATGGAGAGTGAGGGACCGACCCTATCCCTATATTTCTGCAAGAACCTTCTCTGGACTATTTCAAAATTCTCGGCCTCGCGGGGCTCCAGAGAATAGAACCACTCAAGCGCGGGACCATCCAATGATCTCCGAAAGAGGTATGCCAGGGACCTCTGATCGTTTTGCCAGTAAGAGGACTCATACATGAAATCCTTGAGATGAATGAAGGGTTTGCCGGTACCATTGTATCTGCGGTACGTGGGCATTTCGGAGGGAGGAAGATGAATGACGGGAAGGATTGGCAAAGCAACCTCCGGGGTGGCTTTCACGTCCACCATCCTTCTTAGATTTTGAAACTGCTCGTCCATGCGGTTGAACCTATTGAGGAGCGATTGGGCGAGCTCCTCTGGGGGTGAAGGTGGCACTTGCCACTGGGGGAGAAACTGTCTCCCGGAGACTTGAGGGGGGAACCCAGAATGAGAGGGAGCTGTCGGACCACCGACAGTTGGCCCTGGCTGAAGCGGCGTGTGGGGAACAACGGGAGTTTGAGATTGTGACGGGAACTGGAATGAGGGTGGTTGTTGGCTCGCTTGTCCTTGAAACGAGGGAGACTGGATGGCTTGCGCCAATGAGGGAGATGGAATGGCCTGCACGGACTCTTGGAGAGGTGCGATGGCCGGAGTTGACTCCTGGGGCGTGGGGGAAACAGATTTCCCTTTTAGAATGGCCTGGAAGGCCCGGAGCTGTTTAGAGGTAAGCTCCGTGTTGGCGAGGACGCCCAGTAAGGAAGTGATATCCTGTGGCGGGGACGTGTCCCCGGCAATAACCTGCACCTCATGCGAGGGGTCATGAGAAGGACCCGAGTCCATAGCATAGACTCGCGGGTCGGCTGACAAACCACGGCTAGGGTGGTTCTCCTCAAAAGACTCGTGAGACATGCTCACAGTTTTCCCATAACGCAAAAACATACACTAGCAAGTAGGTAGCAGAGATTATCAAACAAGTGGATGCCTTTACGCCCTTTTTTTTGTGTTTTGATTTTGATGATTTTTTTGTATTTTTAGCGAGATCCGAAGTTCACACAAAATGGGGACCCTAGTTTGTTTTTGTTTCACCGCCGTGTCAGCTAGGGTCTCTCGTCTCACCACGAATGAAATGACTAACTCCGGGGAACTTCAATGGTACAACCAGCCCAGTGAACGAAGAGGAGATTCTTCGATGTCGGGGACTTACGGAGGTCCCAGTGTAGGAGATTCTAGTCCGTTGAGAGGAATTCCCAAATGGAGAGTCCTTCCTTCACCGGGAAAGGGTGATCCTCAAAAAATGAAAAAAAGGATAGAAAAGAGGAATGGATGTATGCAATGAAATGCTGACAGATATATGGAGTGGGAAAACAACAGAAATAACAGACATGTAATAAATAAAGAACCAATCAAAACTGACGGTGCTGCCGTGAGCACAATGGGGGCGCGTGCGGGCGCGAAGGTGGAGAGGCACGGATGGTGCCGAACTTGCAAGGGTAGCCGAAAGGAAGCAGTAGAGGTCCCACCGTGATCGCCAATCTGTGAGCGACGTCACGCGGTTCGGGGAAGAGCGGAGAGGACGCGGGAGCGCGCACGGATTCCTCTTTTCTTTCTTTTTGGTGTTTGTTTGCTGCAACACAGAAATAAGAGAAGAGAGAGAAGGGGCCACCACGGGAGATTGCTCCGGCGGGGCGAGCGGGACAAGTATGATATAGCAAAATATGGGGTTTAAACGGCCATAGCGGGAAGTGACTCGCCGCGGCCTCGGGGGGACGGGAATGGTGCAAAAATTAAATAACAAGAATTGAAACGGCCATTGGGGAAGTGACTCGCCGCGGCCTCGAGAATATGAGCAGATAATAAGATGACAGAATATAGAGAGAATACAAAGAGCGGGAATTTAAACGGCCATTGGGGAAGTGACTCGCCGCGGCCTCGAGAACACAAACAGATAAGAATATAGCGTATAAGAACGTGAATTTAAAAGGCCATTGGGGAAGTGACTCGTCGCGACCTCGAGAACACGAATAGATAAGAATATAACATATAAAAACGGGAATTTAAACGGCCATTGGGGAAGTGACTCGCCGCGGCCTCGAGAATATGAGCAGAATATAACAGAGTATAAGAGAATATAAGAACGGAAATTTAAACGGCCATTGGGGAAGTGACTCGCCGCGGCCTCGAAAATAAGATGTGATCGCCAGGGGCCGAAAGACCCCAGAATAAGAAAGTGATCGCGCCTACCTCAAGAGCGGGAGATGGCGGGTTGCTTCTTCCTCTCCCTCCGGCCGGCCGACGGAGAGGGCTTTCCTCGGCTACCCTTGCAAAACAACGATAAACAAATGATAAGTGGATTAAAAAGATAGAGGTGTAGTATTCAAATCCTTGCGATAAAAATAACGAAATGATGGCAAGACACACACCTGCTTGGTGTTATCTTTTAAACCCCTCTCGGACTCGAGTAGGAGGAAAATGAGATGATGGATGCAAGAAGTATAAAAGAAGAGGCGCCCTTATGAAGGGGGATAGAGGATGCGAGATGATGAATGCAAAAGAACTACGAAGAAAAAGGGGAAGAAAAGGCTTATTGGATGAGCCGAGGGTGAAATCCGGCGGAGCTCCGGCAGCGTGGGGACGATGTGGAAGCGCGGTAGATGAAGACGGCCTTCCTCTCGCGAGCGTGAGCACCCGAGAAGCCGGCAGAACCTCCACCTACAAAAGAACCCACGGGTTAGAAAATGACTCCGTAGCCTCTGGGCTCCGGCAGCCTATCGGATCACTTCTGAGCTCTCCCAGAACTGAGGGGGTGGGCCTCTATTTATAGAGCTCCGGAGGGTGGAGGCGTCCAGGACCCTGGACACCTCCATCAGGGCCGAAATAATATTTTATTCTATTTTTATTGATTTTTTTGGAATACTTTTGTGGAGGCGTCCAGGGCCCCGGACGCCTTAAACAGGTCCACCGAAAACCGACGACGGCCGCACGCGGTTTGGCACAACGCGTGGTTTTGTGAGCGGCGCCTCGTGATTCAGAAATGGGCGCGTCCAGCTGACCGGACGTCTCTAAAATTTGGATTTTTTCACACACGACAAACCGTCGTTCGGTGGGCGGCGCCCGCGAGGGATTTGATGGAGGCGTCCAGAGGCCTGGACGCCTCCATAAATATATTATTTTTTATTTTTTTTTGTCTTTTATACCAGGGCTGGCATTTTAATTTTTTTATTTGTTTTTTATGGAGGCGTCCAGGGGTCTGGACGCCTCCATTAATATATATATATATTTAATTATTTTTTGTCTTTTTTTTATGCCAAGTGGCATTTTATAAATATTTATTATTATTAGTTTTTATGGAGGCGTCCAGGGGCCTGGACGCCTCCATTAAAATATATATATTTTTATTTATTTTTGGGCCCTGAGGAAATAATAAAATAATAAAATAAATTAAAAAGATGGGGGCGTCCAGGGGCCTGGACGCCCCCATAAAGACCCTCCCGGGTCCTCGGACAACGTGTTGGCGGCTGTCCGACAGATACCCTTCTTGGTTCCAGAACCTCTGATGCGTCTGACTGGTGTTGATGCCGTCCGAATGCCGTGACGAGACGATTCCGGATGCCGAAAAGGGCGGAAGAAGACTCAAGAAAAGGAAGCACTCAAGTGATTCAAAACGCGTAAGCCGTCGCGGGGCGTTGTATAGTAATATGAGACTTTCTCAGGAGACGTCAGGAATGGCGTGTCTACACTTACTAAGGGTTTGGACTGGCAATGGAAGTTGACACACTTATTGGCCCGAGGCTTTGACCAACCCAATAGTCGTAGCCTCACACATCCGACCTTAAGGTCCATTACCTCCGTGTGCACCGTGGGTCATGTCACCACGGAGGTCCTTTTATTCCTTCCCCTGCCGGCCGAGCCTTATGTCATTCCACTTTTCCCGAGGGAGGAACACTACCTTCCATTTGAGAGCACCGTCCCGTCTTTCCTAATGAATGAAGGTGAACACCTACACCTTCAAGAACTTCCGACTTGGGACCATGTCATGAGGGAACCCATATCGAGGGGATACACTTTCCCTGATCCATTCGATCCATTTCCTAGTGAACCCCTTGACCCACCATATCTACTCCTCTTTTTCACGGGGGTCCACTACCACACCCCTTCCCCACGGGCCAGTCCCCTTACACTCAGCCAGGGGCCCGATCCACGGTCATCACATAGGGGTGACGAAGAAGGAGCATTCGACTCTCCTGGCCCACACAAACCTCTCCAATCCAAAGGGCCGTCAATACATGAGTGGTGCATTTTGGGATGTCTAGGATCCCATGATTTTACCGACACTTGGTTGAGTCTAGTGTATGCACATCATATATTCGGGTGTCCTGGACTACCTTCGCATATGTATGGGTCGGACTAACAGTAGGTTTGTTTAGGGTCATGTGTGAGTCTTTGTTTAGTACCGTTTGTCTCTCGAGTGCATAGTGAGTCTGCATACATCGAGTTGAGTCGGTCTTTTGTCAGCTCGTGCTATTCGTCCCTTTCGAGTGTGAGGCAAGTTGGGTCTGAATGCGTACGTTGTAGACTTGCCAGAATTTGGGATCGGCTCTACCATTCTATGTCTCGGATCTAGTCGCATAAAGGGACCCAGCGGTGATTCCTAGTGAGTCATTGAGCCGTCTCCTTCCTTTGAGAGTGACCCCACCCCGGAGTGTCCACCTCTAGCCTCATTCCCACAGCAGTGTGAGCATATCGAATCTATACGGGATGAGCATGTGACGATTAGTTGGAGTGGAGTGTACTCCGCGCTTTCAGGTTCGGTGACGGATCCACAGGAGCCACGAGCAGTCGCACCCCTTACTCGACGGGGTCGAGTTCTTCCAACCCGGGGAGAATTGATGGGAATCAACACCGGACACTAACATTTTTATTTTACATTTGTGTCCTTTTGTTTGTATTTATATCATTGGCTAATTGGGTTTGTAATTGTAAGGCTTTATAAGCCAAAGAGTTAATCTTTAAAGTCTTTGGGTTTATTTGTAAAAGTCGAGTATGTCCAGCAAGGCCCCCCACCCTCTCTCCCATTGGTTGATCTCGGGCCCATGTGGGACTGGTTCAAAGTCCAGCATTGGACTTCGACCAAGGGGGACAAGAATGGAAAAAGTCCAACTTGGAATCCCATTTAGTCAAGGGGGCGCCCCCCATTTAGTATTGTTTAATGCTTGCTTGTTTTTTATTTAATTTGACCACATGGGGATTAAATGTCCTATCCATAGTTTACCTCTCCCAAGCCTTAGATCTAGGGCTAGTTTTGGTCATTTGTATATTTCTATATAACCTATGTAATTTCTATTTTGATAGAATTAATGATGAAAATGTGAGAAAATTTGCCATGGGCGCCCCTCTCTCTCTCTCTCTCTCTCTCTCTCTAGCTCTCTCTTGTTCTTGCTTGTTCTTCCTCTTTACCCTCTAAATTCAGGGTGTGAAGCCCTCAAAATTGGAGTGAATCCAATCTCTATCTCTTCTCTGGAGTGTGAAGCTCCACCACCGCCGTTCGTGCCGCCATCGGAGCCGCCACAAGCCGCCATCCCTCCTGCTGTCCTGAACTGCGAGTTCTAGAACAGCAAGTTAAAGAAAAGGGCGGTTCTCTCAGCTCCCAGCTCTGATCGAGCTGAGATTTTGAGAGTTTGTTTCTCTTTCAGTTAGCTTTCCAACAATATAGATTTTGCCCCATTTAGATCTCGTTTGGTATTTTTTCCATAATTTTTATTCCACCCCTGACAGTCTGCCAATCAGCAGATTTGCGGGATAGAGTCTTGTTGTCGTATTTTCCCCCACCCTTATACCTCTCCATAAATCCCCAAAAAAATCATACGTGTTTCTCACTTTCCTACCTTCCACCCATAATTTTTCTGGAGTCTAGATCTATTGTTTTCCTGTCGGTCAAAATTTAATTTCAGACTGATCTTGTTCTGTCCTGTGTGTCTGTAATTCTGAGTCAGAAGCAACACAAACCACCGTCGTTTTCATTTTCAATCCATTCACTTGATGGATCTAAAAAAATTATATATTGTATCCCTCTGAGTCCTCTATCCGTCGGTACCAAGTTTACGTCGATCCGACATCGGATCTGGCCGCAGAAATTCTTCTCGTGGAGACGCGCAGTTCAGATCCGAGGATAGGCCAGCAACTCAGTCCGAGAGTTAATTCCTCGGAAAATACGTCGGCTCACCTTCGGCGACCACCGCTCCTGGAGGTCGATCGGCAACCCACCAGAAGTGTCCCCTTCAGTCGCCGCATCAAGGAGTCGACCGGAAGCCGCCGTCCCAGTTGCTGAGTTCCCTTGTTGTACCGAGTTGGAACAGTATCGAGTCGGAACCGAGTCGGACCAACAGCCCGTCTCCGGCCCAAATTGCTGCCCGTCAACTCGAGTTCGCTACTCCCGAACCCCATATTGTAGCCCTTTACCTCCCTGCGTGGAGTGGGCGATAAATTCATTTCTGTAATTATTGTAATATTTGTACACCGTGAGTACGAGTTCGGTCGGGGTCGTCTTCCCCACGCCCGGAGCGTGGAGGTATCGTGTCCGCTTCTCTCTTCGCATTTTGCTCAGTTCGTATATTTCTATATGCCGCTGCTTGAGTGTTAGAATACCTAGCTCGTTCCAAATTTCATCACTGCTGCGAAAGTGAGTGAGAGTGTGACCTATCCCGTGACTCGATCCGAGCACGGCAGAGCCGAGTACCCTTGACTCATTGCTGATTCCTCAACCGTGCAGACCCCGCGTTTCCCTCGCATAGGGACGTTCGCGAGCTAGAGTCCCAGGTTCGCGTCCCGTCCCGCATCACGGCTACACCTTCTCATAGTTCTTTAATCGTGATTTTAGTTAGATTTTATTTCAAATGTTGTAATTTTTATTTTCCTCGAGCATTTATTTATTATAAACATTTTATTTTTGAACAATAAAATTAATTTTGTGCGATTATCTCTGTATTTTTTCTTTCTCCCTCTTGCTCTCTATATTTATTTTCTTTAACCCTCCACACTTCTTTAGGTATGTTTATTCTCATGCAAATTTAAATTTACAAATCAAAAAAATAGTTAAATAACTTCTCTTTGAAAGTGTTTTTAACCATATAAATTCTAACCTTCTTATGGGATCGACTCGTACTCGCCACTAGTTCAACATCTTAATTTTATTATGTGAGTATAGAATTTTGTGAAATTGTGTGCACGGTGTTTTAACATCGAGCATCTGCTCGCATCAGTATCACACTAAACCGTGCATCCCACTATGTACTGGAGTGGTTCGGGACGAGATCCTCACTGATTAGACGTTAACATCTATATATTAGTTAATATATTTACTATATATAAAATTATTAGGTATTACTTATTAACTTAGTTGGTTAGTGTGTATGATTAAATAGATAAAATCGTGAATTCGAAACTTAGATCGGTTATTTTTTTTAATTTTTTTGACTTCCATTTAGACCATTTGGTAACGAGTCTAGAGATAGATATGAGAAGGAGAGAGAGAATATTTTTTTAAAAATATATTTTTATATATTTATAAAATATATAATTTAATTTATTGTAATTAGTAAAAAACATTTTTTGATAAAAATCTTTAAAATACTCATTTATATTTTTAAAATTTTATGTGATCTAATAGACCCGTCAATTAGAGTTGTCAATAGGCCGGGCCAACTAGGCTTGCGTACCTGACCCAATTTTAGGCCAGGCCGTCAGGACCTTTTTGTCTCGCAGATCCATAGTAGGGCTTTGGCCTGACTAGCACGCGGGCCGAGCACTGGCTTTGAGTTCAGCCCGGGGGCCGGCCCGGTCCGTTCTTTTTTTTCTCACTTTAAAATTATATATTTATTTAATTTAAAAATAAAAAGTAATATATTTTATTTAATTAAAAATTAAAAATTTATTTTAAATAAATTAAAATTTAAAACTCTAATTAATTTAGTGAGATCGTAAGTTTTATATTCCTATATATATAGTTATTATTTTTTCATTTAATTTATCGTGTCGGGCCGAAGTTAGACTTGTGAAGAAGTTGGGTTAGGCCCAGGCCTGCCCGACATAGCTCTGGCCCAGGCTGGACTTTAAAATTGATGAGTTGGCCTAACAAGGTCGACTTAAACTCGACCCGATCCCCGGCCATCGACAACTCACCAATTATAAAACACCGCATACCCACCACTTTTCATCTTCATCTCATTTCTTTTTATTTCTTTTTAATATGTTTATTAAATTTTTTATTAAATTATTTCTATTAAATATATTATAATTATCTTAAAATTATGTTTAAACCGTCATTAATACTGGTAGTCAAAATTTAAAAGTGAAAAAATACATTACGTCTAGAACATTAATAGAAAAAATTTTAAAATAGATTTTTTTACCAAATAGTCTAAATTGAAACATATGCCTCTAGAATCATTACCAAATGTCCTAAATCAAAGTTAAAATTTATTTTTAAAAGATTAAACATATAAGAATCTAACTTGCAAACTCACTTACTTAAGTACGCACTGACCAACTAAGTTAATAAATCATATAGATGTCAATTAATAATTTTATTTTTAATATATATATATCAAAGGTGGGTAATTTTTTATTTTTCTTCTTTCATCGCGACGTGGTACCATATCATGTTTACCAATGATTGATACCATCAATACTTCAAATCAAGATTTATCGATCACGTCATATCAATCGTGTCTGTATTTTCTCAATATGAGATGATATGATATCGTACCGTATCATATCGACATGTGTCAACAAAAAATCACTACTTTATAAATATCTATTATAGTGAAAATATGACAAAAATTTATATAGTGATTTAAACATGAGGTTAGTATTCAAATCTTGTCTTAGAAGTGTCATGATTTTTTGACTTTAGTTTTTAAAAATAATAAAATAATAAAAAATATGAATTTAGAAGTGTCATAAATTTTTGATTTCAAATGATAAAGAATAATGAAAAAAATAAAAAATGTGCTCCCTACAAGTTTCTAACTCAACGTCACACTTTTTAAACAAATGTTTCCAATCAAATTATATATTAAGATAAATTTAACATAAAATGATATATAAAATATTTTAAAAAATATAAATAATACATCTATTACGTATCACTTACATATCGTATCATTCGATACGGTGCGGTACGGTACGTTGTGACTTACGTACCAATTTATCAAACTTTACTTCAAACCCTGGTGTCGATACGCAGTGATCTAATAATGTCGGGCCGCTGACGACCGAGGGCAGGCCAACTCGAGAGACAGACATGTTGGAATGGCTAGGCGAGGTGCTCGATCTTGGCGTTGGATCGTCGTGGATGGAGGGGGGAGGCACAGCTGCCAGCAGGCCCAGCACGTGGAGGAGGGTCGAGGGAAGCCGGTGATAAAGGAGCATGACTTGTGATAGGGGTCCGCCGGCTCGGCGACTGGATGGCAACGGCGAGGCGAGGTGAAGCGGTGGCAGCACTGGGTAGGGAGGGAGAGGTGGGACCGTAGGAGGAGAGGGATGGAAGCATTCCTCACTTCTGCAAAAAAGAAAAGAAAAAAGAGATGACTCCGGGCCGTTACCAGCAAAACTTCTCTCTTTCTCCGCCCTCTTCACCTTCTCAAACTGACATCACATACCTTGTCCCCCCCCTCTTTTCTCCTCCTCCACGCCGGGTAGCAGAAGGAGCGGGAGGACATGGCGGGAACCCTCTCCCCTTTTCACGCCCCTTTCTCTTTCTTTCGCTCCCCGAGCTTGTCGCAGCCGGAGAAGCCCGCCTTCTCGAGATCCTCAGCTGTGGCCGAGGCGGCGCACCACCTGCGAGCCACCAACGCCAGACAGGGCCGCCCAAGTTCGGCCCCTGGCGAGTCGCCCTCCTTGAAGAGGAAGGCCAGCCCCACCAGTTCTCCGAACGGCCCAGGTGCGTGTCCTCCGGTGGTCTTTTACCAGTTTGCGGCAGCACACCGTCCCTACTCAGCCCCATTCCAACTCCTCAGGCAGGGGTGGCGTTCCCAGGCCCTCGACCCCTCGGAAGATGTCCGGGAATGTTAATGTGGAGGTTTCTCCGCACAGAGCAGGTAGAAAAGCTTCTGACTGACTTGCCCGTGGGTTTTGATCTGCGGGTGTGCTTGTTATGGATGTTGCGTTCGATTTTGACTTCTGGGTCTGTGTAGCTGCGGCCGTGAGGTTGCTGAGAGTGGAAGAAGGCGGGGCTTTTGTCGCCCTTCTGAATGAGAAGGGCATGCACTCGGCGGAGAACGAGATGAGTTATGTCGAACGAACCCTCGGCTTTCGGACACGCGACTTGGAGGACAGAGATATTAGGCTGGTACGGCTAGTCTTCTGGATCCTCACTTCCTATGTGGGGATTCCTTGACATATTTTAGAAGATCGTAGAAGCCACAATTCATTAAAAAGAAAAAGGGTAACAACAAATGAAGGGTTTCAGCTACCCCATTACAAGCGGAGCACACTACAAGGAAAATGTAGTAGTTCGACATAATCATTCTGACAGCTTTAACAAAGTGATTAAGCAGAAACAGAGAGAAACATAGCGGACAGAAACATAGAAAACAGGTTGCTCGGTAATTTCTCTCCAACAATCTAGCTTCTGCACAGTGAGAGTCCTTAGGATTTACCCAGATTAGAAACTAAGGCCCAATCCTGGGTATTTCGTTTCATCTTCCAAAGGACACTGTTGGTAACATGGTTTAAAAAAAATGGCTGGTATAGATGACAACCGAGTGAACTGGATCGGGAACTGCCCTGAGACGGTCCAGTTCACCTCGTCTTTGAGCGGGGCTAGGAAAAAATTAAGAAAGAGAAAGTGGTCAAAACTGTGGCAGTTCCATAGTGAACTGGACAGAAGTAACTTGAAATGAGCCAAATTGGTCAGTTTCTGGTCAACCGGCTGGTTCTTAAATCTTAACCCAGTTTTGTTTATCAGTGTATCTTCTTATTTATTTTGATTTTTATTGGTTATTTACTATCTTATGAATGTTTATGGCCTTCCTTCAGTGGAACCAATCCAAATCAGTTTAGTTAGCCCTCGATTAGAACCAGCAACCGAAGGCTAGAGAATTGGGGGTTTCACTGTTCGGTTCAAACAAACTGAACTGACTCATGTGGTTTGGTTTGAAATTGGAAAAGATTTTCGTTTAGTTTGAAATCAGACGAAACATAAAATTCAGTTGGTCTGTTTTTTTCCCCTTCATAAACCCAAACCAAATAAACTGAATTACATAGAAAGACATGATTAGTACAAATCTTTTAGCCTCGCTTTGATAACCTTCTTCCGGGTTAACTCACCCGGGCTACATTACCTCACTTGTACCCAGTTTGGTTTGAGAACATGGCCGGGTTAACCTAACCCACCTCTCCAGCCGGGTTAGTAAACCCAGAGTCATCCCAAACTTATCTCTGTTCTAACCGGGTTTGGGAATCGGTCAATCAAAGCAAGAAAAGAGTTAACCCAGGGTTAAATCCTGACTAACTCGCTATCAAAGCTGGGACTGTGGGTTGTTCTGTATATTCAAGTATATGACTAGAATGTTAGGGGTAATATAGTCATCCCAGATTTAAATTAACAAGAACCCTTGATCCTCGATCCTTCATCTAACGGCTGAGATCAAAACTTTAAAATCTACTCTTGGCTCCATAGGTTGACAGGTTGTTAAGGTCTGCTTGGGAGTTGGGGTCTTAGGGTCCCACTAATACGGGTTAAACCAAAATGGACTATTTTGGTTTGGTTCGTTTCGGTTGACATCTAGTTGATTTGGTTTGGTTTCTAAAAGATATTTTCTTAAACCAAATTAAACCAAACTATGAACTCCCCTAATGCAGAACCCTTCTCTGAACTTTCTCTTGGTATGTTTCTACCACATGGCCTATGTCACGGTATTGAACACGGCAATCCACCAATTCTTTTCAAAGTCAAGTGGTTGAAAACCACCTGATATGGTCCTCTATATCTTTATTATCCCTCCAATCACCTTAAAAAATTATTGCTAAATTTTTCCACTCAGTTGAACTAATGATGTTACCACAGGTGGCAAACAAGTGATTCCGGGATTCATGTTGAGAATCGCAGACCCTGTACCTTGTCTTGACATTCTTGATTCTTCTTGAGCAATCTAATTCTGTCCATGGTCGACAACCTCTTGAGTATCATTTTCCATTGGAAAATGTTAATCTCTGTTGGGGAAACCTTATGCCAAACAAAATTACTCCACTAGACCCCACATCCTCCAGCATCAGAAAATCTAACGAAGGAACTAACATAAAAGTGACCTCTTGTTTTCTTGCCATTTCCTTGGTCTCTTCTGTCATTTGCAATACTGAAGTTCGAGAGGACATTTGACATTTTGGATAAATCTTTGATTTTAAACTCTGTTGGATTCCTTCTTAGCTTGACCTGCCAACCTTCAGTTCTTCTGCAATCCATACACTGCTAGGTAGAGCTTCCTTTGTCAATAGATAGGTCTACATCTCACTAAAAAATTCTGCTAGTCGATAATCTGAACACCATTTTATCCTTGTAGAATCTTGTGTCTTGGGAATCCGGAGCGCAGAAGAAGCTTCAAGATAGTAAGTTTCACAATTTTTTTCTATAGAGGGAACAACACAAGAATTAGCTGGTGCAGGCACACCATTTACAACAATTTCTGAAATACTTTTTCCTGATTATTTAAACCATAACATTTCATCTTCACTCAATCTCCACAACTATTTAGCAACTAAGACTTTCTTGAAAGTATTCCAAGGATGGCAAACTCGGTTTCGGACTCGGTTTCGGCCGAGTCCGATACCGATACGACTCGGTATCGGTATCGGTTTCGGCCGAAACCGGCCGAAACCCATTTAAAAGGTTCAAAAAAATCAAATTAATTCTAAAAAATCACTCCAAAAATCATAAAAAATATAAATAAACACTTAAAATCATAAAAACTATTACACATGCATTTGACTGTATAAGTTAGTGCAATAACCTTGAAGTAGACAACTACGCATTGAACTTCAAACATTGAACATGTGAAAGTTAAACTAATATTCCATTGTATATTAATACAAGCAGTACAATAAATCAAATTAGACAAAATAAATGTTACAAAAATTCATTGATTCTTACCTAATATGGATAATAATTACTAGAAGAACCTTCTCCCTCATTGTCTGGCCCTTGATGTCAATACCCATAACCAGGTTGCATGTATGGTCTATATTCACTATAACCAAACAATGAGGTAGCCAAGTCCTACATCCCTCTTTGGATCCCTCTTGGAGTGTTTGGTTGGCTTGATTCGAATCCAATATCAACATAGGAATCTTGAGAAAGAGAAGAGGAACTGGTCGGATATGGATGGAACTGGATTGATGGTTCATAATTCCACGACCCATAAATAGCTGCTTCCTGTTGGCCACCTTCGTAATCTGGTGAATCATATCCTCGCTGACCTTGAATGTATCCATTAGTACCACCTGCATCACCTGCATCACCTGTACCACCTGCAGCACCTGCATCACCTGCATCACCTGTACCACCTGTAGCACCTGTACCACCTGCAGCATTAGTACCACCTGCAGCACCTCCGGGATGATCACCATCATCATCATCACCACAAGAAATCAGTCGCTTTTTAGCCTTTGGGGATGCTTTTTTCTCTTGTGGTGCCAATTTTTCGGTGATCTTTGACATGAGTCCTTTATCCCTTGGCGTGTGCCTCACATAAATCTGCTTCAACTGCTCAATTGCCGGGTCCTCTCGAGCAGCAGCATTTGTCCTCTCAGTTTGTCCATGCACTGGTGTACTTCTTCTTAAGGAGACCGGTGGCTTGACCATTCTAGGAGTGACTGACCTGCTATCTGTATCTGAGTGTCTAGTTGGCTCAAACTCGAACTGCTCCTCAGTGTCATCAACAACCCTAGACTAGTGCGCATGAGTATCTCTGGCCCTCTTTAATTTTCTTTTGAATTCGGGATCTCTTGGCTCATCTTCATCAAGTATGCCCTCTGCCCATCTTCTATCATCAATATCAAAAACGGGCTCATCAATCTACTCTCGTGTCTCCACCCAAGACTGCAAGGGATTATCATCATCAAATAAGGCATCCACATCAATTTCTGCGGCGGCATCCTCGGCGACGCGTTTGTCTCGCAGCTGTTGTCTCAACCTTATATTCTTTATTCTCAACCTCATATTGTAGTGGCAGTACACTAATTTCTCTAACCGATCAGCCTTTAGTCGATTGCGAACCTTTGAGTGTATAAGGCTGAACGTGCTCCAATTTCTTTCACATTGGCTTGCTGATGTGGTTTGACTTAACACCCTGATTGCAATGAAAGCCAATGCAGAACTGCCAAATTCTCTATTGTTCACCATGATCCACCAGTCAGCTGTTACACCAACCAACCATAAACAAATAAATATAAGTTGTAAATAAAAATTAATTAAGGAAGATGTAATTGCAAAGAAAGCACAAAGATGAAGTATACCTGGGCTTACTCTTCCCACTGCGTATAGCAATTGGGAGTCAGAATACGTCCCAGTTCTCATTCTATAGTTGTTCATCTACAAAAGTTACATAATAGATTAGCATAACTACTTAAGTAAATTCTATACCTCTTATTCATGAAATCAAAAATGCTAACCTCTACTTCCGCCTGAAGCCTCTTATCTGGTGTCCTCGATAAACGACCAAATGACTTTTAAAGTGCCTTGAAGCACCTCGACATCAACATGTGCATTGGCATCGTACATGAATCGAGGGTTCAAAAAATAACATGCATTTGTATATAGTTAATGTATGGTCAATAATATATGAGTACAAATAATCACTCACCAGCTGCATGCAAGTCGTGGTGTAATGTGGTGTCCCATCTATGGTCAATAATCTTCCACCACTTTGCATATTCTTTGGGAAGCGACTCCTGCAACTCCAATTTCGCACGGTCCATGGCCTCATACAGATATCCCATATCATTTATGTCATCGCCATCCACCAATCTTAGGACCTTCACGAGGGGGGTGACTACTTTCATGTATCGTGTTACTCTGCCCCAGAATTTGTTGTAGTCCACGATTTGACAGACATCCAAATAATTCATCTGAGCATCAACATTGTCCTTGTTGATGTATTCCCGCAGGGTATTGTGGTACATGAAAGCTTTCAACTCATTCTTATACCTGTGTAAAGAAATAAAATTTGAATCAAATACGAATCATAACTATAAGGATAAAGAAGTAATAATTGAGTTCAACAGTATACCTATGCAGAGACTCCAAAGAAATGAAATTTGAAGTAAATCTGGTTGGCCCTGCACATATAATATCTCGCCCCCCACTTGCATGCTCCCTGAACATGTTCAATATCCTAGGATGGCCATAAATATACTGGGTAATCTTTTGTGCCCTTTCAACCGTCTTCTTCACATGTTTATCCTTCCCTATGTCTTCAAGTATGAGATCTAGACAATGTGCTGCGCATGGGAGCCAATATAAATGTCTGCGCTTATGCATCAATTTCCTCCCTGCAGCCTTATAACTGGCTTCATAATCAGTAACAACTTGTACAACATTTCTTCACCAATTTCGTCTACCATGTTGTCCATCAAATGAAACAAATAATTGACAGTTTTTTCAAAATTTGATGCATCTACAGATTTTACAAATATTGTACCTTCGATGCAATAGACCAAAAAGTTAATCATGGACTTTTTCGTGGTACCAGTCCAACCATCACACATAATAGTGCATCCTCTCTCCATCCATATATGCTTGAAACTTTGAACCCAGTCATGGAGCTCCTCAACCTCTGCCTCAAGCCCACGCCCGTATATGTCCCGACGTGACGGCGCCTTCAAGCCAGGGCCAACATCTGCTATTGCATCCAACATAGGTTGAAAATATTCACTTTCAGCAACATGTGCAGGGACACCTGCATGAAAAAACCATTTACAAATGCTTTTAAATGCATGCTCTGCAACTTCTGTAGATTTTTTGACCCCTCTCAATGCACTTTTGATCTTAGGTTGTGTAGCCTGGGGCCTTCTGTGGAGATAACTGTCTATGGGGCTTGTTCTCTGCGTCTGCGGGGGCGGGACAACAACGTCAGGACGTCGTGCAGCTGTATTGGAGTAGGTCCCTCCTGAACCCATGGGTGCCTTTCCTTTCCTTCGAGCGACTTCTTCACGCTCCCTTGCTTCAGTCAGCTCCGGATCAGAATCTTCAATGCCTTCCTCATCATCATCCCTCCTAACCTTTCTGCCAGAAATCTCCTCAGCACAAGGAAGGCAGTATCGGTTTCGGTACCGGTTTCGGCCGGTTCCGAAACCGATACGTACTGGTTTCGGTACCGGTATCGGTTTCGGCCGAAACCGGTTGAAACCCTTTAAAAAATTAAAAAATATATATGATCTTGTCTGGTTTCGGCCGAAACCGTCCAGTTTCGGACCGAAACAGGTCAGTTTCGGCCGAAACCCTTAACGGTTTCGTCCGAAACCATTAAAAAATATTTTTTTAATAGTTTCGGCCCTGCTACAGTATTTAGGTGCGGTTTCGGATCGGTACCGGCCGAAACCGATACGTTTCGGCCGAAACGTATCGGTTTCGGCCGATACTCTTCCATGCCTCAGCAATTTCCTCTTCATCTTCAGCCCTTTATTGCATTCTCTCCTTTTTACCCAGAAGGCACTGACGCATCTCCTCTCGCACTTCTCGTGGACAGTGGTCGCATTGTCTCACCTCTCCTCGTACCTCTGCCAAATGTTGCTTTCCTCTTGTAATTCCACCATGCATCTCCCTACCACAATAATTACATTTAACCTTTCTTCTCTTAGCATCAACTAAGGTCAGGTGGGCCCACCCCGGATCCTCCTGCCCTTGCTGCTCCTGTGTTTGTTGACGTCTAGGCATGATGCTGCATTAAGACAGTAAAAGACAATGTCTTGTAAGTACAATGAAAAAAAGACAATTTGTCATGAAAGAGGTTAAATTTAGTCAATGAATTTTAATTGAGCTTCAATTGAACTTTATTAAACCTAATTAGAGGAAAGTCTCAAATTTAAGGGTGTAATTAAGGCTTAATTAACACATTTAGCCTAATCACCCTTCATAAGAATTGCATACTAGCATGATAGAGCTTCAAATTAGTCAATGAAGCTTAATTGAGCTTCAATTGAACATTACTAAGCCTAATTAGAGGAAAGCCCCAAATTTCATAGTGTAATCAGGGCTTAATTAACACATTTAGCCTAATCACCCTCCGTAAGAATTGCATACCAGTATGATAGAACTTCAAATTAGTCAATGAAGTTTAATTGAGCTTCAATTGAACATTACTAAGCCTAATTAGAGGAAAGTCCCAAATTTAACAGTGTAATTAGGGTTTAATTAACACATTTAGCCTAATCACCCTTCATAAAAACTAATTACGAGCATGATAGAGCTTCAAATTAGTCAATGAAGCTTAATTGAGCTTCAATTGAACATTACTAAGTCTAATTAGAGGAAAGTCCCAAATTTAATATTGTAATTAGGGCATAATTAACACATTTAGCCTAATCACCCATCATAAAAATTAATTACGAGCATGATAGAGCTTCAAATTAATTAATGAAGCTTAATTGAGCTTCAATTGAACCTTACTAAACCTAATTAGAGGAAAGCCCCAAATTTAATAGTCTAATTAGGGTTTAATTTACAATTTCAGCCTAATCACCCTTGAAAAAAATAAATTATCAACATGATAGAGGTTAAAATTAGTCAATGAAATGTAATTGAACTTCAATTGACCTTTACTAAACCTAATTAAATGAAAGCCCTAAATTTAATAGTCTAATTAGGGTTTAACTAACATATTTAGTATACTCACTTAATTAGAAGAATTATTTAACAAAATAAGTATCTAAAAATTCTTACTTAGCCCTAATTAGAGCTAATTAGGGTGGTCGGGGGCTGGGCTCGGGCCGCTGGGCGGGCTGCGCAGGGGCTGGCTGCTGGCTCACTGGCTGCGGGCAAGCGGCAGCAGGGCGGGCGGGAGCGCGGGAGCGCGGGCTGGGCTGGCCGGCTGGTGCCTGGCGGGCGGGAGCGCGGGCTGGGCTGGCCGGCTGGTGCCTGGCGGGCGCGCGCAGGCTGCACACGCGCAGGCGCAGGAGGTCTGGGCTGGCGCGCGCGCAGGCTGCTGGCCTGCTGCTGCTGCTGCTGCGCGGGCCAGGCGAGGCGGGCGGCGTCGGCGGCTACTGCTGCGGCGTCGGACTGGGCGGCGTCGGACTGGGTGGCTGCGGCTGCTGCTCCTGCTCCGTGCTCGGGCTGGGTGGGGGAAGGGTTTCGGGGTCGGGGGGCTGGGTGGGGGAAGGGTTTCACGTGAGGTTTCGGGCGAAAAGGGTATCGGTTTCGCCCGAAAACCGATACCCCAACCCGAAACCGAGCCCGTTACAGTGAACGGGGCTAAAACGGTTTCGGGTATGGCCGAAACCGATACGTTTCGGCCGAAACGTATCGGTTTCGGCCGATACTGCCATCAATGAAGTATTCACTTTCACCAACCTGACTTCTTCTTGTTCCTACATTCTCTATCCCAAGTTCCCAATGCATACGATGCAAACCTTTATTCTTCTACAGCTCCTTTCCAGAAGAAAGATTTTCCAATTGACTTGATATTTTTTTTTCTGTAGTTGGAATTCTGAAATCACACAGGTAATATGTTGCTAGGCTGGACGGGACAGATTTAGACATAATCAGCCTAGCCCATGCCGACAGGAACTTTGCTTTCCAACCTTCCACTCTAGATTCAAATTTCTTAATCTCTGGATTCCAGTCCTTCACTCTGGTTAGTCCATCTGTTCATGGGATCCCAAGATACCTGATGGGAAAAAGACTGAGACCTCAAAAAACAGTGAATCAGCAAAGAATTCCATTCTTTCTTTAGCAATACGAATTCCATCAAATGCAGACTTTCAAGCATGCGACTCTTTCTAGTCTGAGTTTTCAGAGTATTCAAAAATCACTCTCTCTTGAACACCAGAAGTGAACATTGGAATGTCATCTGCGAACTGCAGATGTGTGAGCTTCAGAATGTCTTTTTAGACTTGTCAATGAAGCACTGTTGATTGAATGCATGCGTTTCTTCAGTTACCTTGGTGATAGTATAATGCAAGGAATGCAGAATCGGATCAGATCGGATTGGCTGATCCGATCGGTTTTCGGTCAGTCCGATGCGATCCCGATCCGACCTATCCCAATCCAAGGCCGGGATCGGGCGGATCGGCCGGGTATTTGCTTAGTATTTGGAAGGAAAGGCCGAGTATCCCAATCCCTTCCCAGATATGTAATTTTGATAATGTTAGTAAACTTCAATATCATCTGCTTTTCAAGAAAAACAGAAGAGAAGAGCTAAATATAATCCAAAAAGAAGGAAAAGGCTAAATATAATCTTGTTTCCTAACAAACAATTGGGAGAGGGTTTGATTGCTTTGGAGACTAGATCATGTTTTTGGTTATATGCTTACCAAGAATTGGATTATTAAATATGGCTATAATTTCATTGTGATGATACTGCCAGGTACCTCTGCATAATTGTCTTCTTATTATGTTCTTTGCAAGCTTATGACTGAGGAGTCCTACTGGTAAATACAAGGATGGGAATTCTGTTGTAAATGACATGACTAGATCTTTGAACTTCTATTACAACAATGTGACTAGATATGTATAACTTAAAAAGTCTTCTTAGTTTTTTCTCAAAGCTCGGGATGAACAAGTTCTCTTTCTTCTTTGGTATGAATGTAGCTTCCTGCTCAAATTCTTCTTTCTAGGTTACAGAGATTGTAGGGGGCACTGTTCGCTGGAGGCGCTACCTCGATCATCTTATATTGTCACTGTGCAATGAGGATAGGATATTTAGAGGAATGGAACCACTTCTGTTGCAGGTGTAGCTTCTGTAAATATGACAATTTCTGCGGAATATTTCAAATTTTAGTAGGTTCCAAGTTTTTGAAAATTTGTCTCCATTTCATTAGGAACAGCATGTTCCTGAATTTTTTTAATC
Organism: Amorphophallus konjac; assembly: GCA_022559845.1. Lineage (NCBI taxonomy): Eukaryota > Viridiplantae > Streptophyta > Magnoliopsida > Alismatales > Araceae > Amorphophallus > Amorphophallus konjac. The sequence goes on along the minus strand of CM040122.1, from coordinate 84,536,931 downwards.
TTTTCACAGCAAAAATGATGAGTAGGCTTGCATTTAGAAGCTGATAAGAATTAGGGGAAAACAATGAAATATGCATAGTCTAATCTGTCGAGCTGCTGTGTACCTAAATCTATTTGTTGTTTTGATATTAGATTATTCGAATTGGCTTCTATGAGATTATCAAGCTTGGCATGCCACCATATGCTGTTGTTAATGAGGTATGCCCAAAACTTATGTACTGCACAATTGCGCATGGACATTTTAGAGTTTTGTCCATCTATTGCAAGCTTTTCAGGCATGATTGATCTAAAGTAGATGAAACACGTTCTTTTGAATGCTGAATCTCCTTTTTGGTATTTCATTTTTATGAAAATTTTGTATTATCCACTTTCTGTATTGCATCTAGCAAGGATAGTTTAGATAAATTCCCACAGGACTGCACCAGGGTTCGCTGACTCGGTGATCCATACCGGATCGGGTTTTCCCTGATCTGGTACGGTATGCCTGAGTTGCAACCAACTTGGTTTCATCTTCACTCGGTGTGCATCATCTTCAGCCAGGGATGACCGTCCTGCGTTGAGTTCCAAGGGGATACTTGAGTGAGGCATAAGAACAAACATCTGCTGTGCAAGCTATCCGTGTTTAAAAATTTGGACATATGTTAGAGAGTAGAAGATTATCTATTGAGGGGAGGGGGGTCTGCAGGCTTCACCTGTTGCAGCCAAGGGTGATGATGGTGTGCATGATGCTGTTGAGCTTCAGCTTGCTCTTCTTCCTTGTGACGTTGATGGAGATCAGGACAGGTGTAAGTTCCAATTGATCCAATTTCTGTCCTAAGAACATCTCGTTCTATTCCTTCTGGAAGTGAGTCTTAAGGAGGCGAGCTCTATAAAAGGTTAATGGAAGAGTTGACCTGGAACTCCATCTAAAGAAACTGTTCCAGAATCCAGTGTGGTTTAAAGTTGTGGATGACAACTTAGTATATGGTGTACCCTAGTATGAGTATCAACTTCTTTTCATCTTTTGCATATTACTATATGAAGTCCTCAAAAGATATCCATTGAAAATTTAAAGAAAATTTCCTTTTGCGGTAAGTATGTTTTCTTTTGATAATTACTTTTTGCATGTACATTTGGTTACTTGGTTATTGAAGGCCTGGTGCAATTCTGAAATATGCATATAAGCATACATGTAGTTCTGGGAGACATAGACAAGGCTAATTTACGTGCTCCATAGTTTCATTTATTCAAGTAAATCAAATATAATCTCTATTTGAGTTCTTCTGTTATGGCCATGGCCCTTATGACATGCTCATTGTGTCAAAGGTTTAGTTACATTGATAATAATGTTCTGATGATCTTTCTTTCTTACTGGACTCAAGTGTTAGCACAAAGTTATTCGGTACTTTAGTCTTTGTCACCTTGCAAAAGAATGACATGCTTCATCAGCATAATCCTTGATAGGCATTTTATGATGTTTTCCTGTTGCTTATGGCTGGTTTTGTGCTGGTTTCATATTCACAATTCTTTTAGGGCCTTTGCTTACTTGTTCTTGTTGTTGGTTATCATCAATTTATCATGCTGCCTTGGACTCTTGGTATGTTAGAAATCATAATGAATGTTTCTAATACATTGTTATTTATAAATTTAAAGAATGTTAGGCTAGCAAAAATTGCTCTTAGGCCTGGTGCAGGCAATCTGGTGAACGGACTGCTGAGGAGGCTAATTCTAAACATGGTTTGTACTTTGTAGCTTACGCTAGCATATTTTATGCTTGATTACAGTTCATCAAGAGCAGGTTATTTTATTGGATTCCTCTTTCTTTCACCTTCTGATCCAGGAAACAGAAACACTTCCTGTACCTAAAGTAGAGGGTGATGATCGAGCACAAGCACGTGCTCTTGCCATTATTTATTCGCATCCAGTTGTAAGTTTGTGTCTTCATGGTTTTCCACATTGCTCTTCCTTTCCTGCTGTCTCTCTTGGGAGCCCATCTTCTGATAACATTTATCCTCTATCTAGTGGATGGTGAGGAGGTGGCGAAAGTATCTTGGGCAAGAAGAAACAGTGAAACTTATGAATTGGAACAATAGTGAACCCAGATATAGCCTAAGGTCTAAGAAGAATATCCTGACTCTTTTAATTAAAGGATATTACTTGGTTATGAAATAACTTTGCTGATTCTCCTGCCCTTTTTGCAATTGCAGGGTGAACTCTGCAAATGGCCTTACAAGACATGATCTTGTTATGCGGCTGAAATCATTGAAGGTTAGTAGTTCTGATTCCATTTCTATATTATTAGCATAGTTCATTAAAGATTTGTTTACAATATTACATAATTGTCAAAGAAGCATTTTTATAATCTTACAGATGTTCTGGAAATCTTTTGTCATTCACTGTTGGAAGGAATCCTAATTTTCAGATTCTCTTATATATAATGGAATTAATTATTGCTTCTGAACTTTCTTTTTCTTGTTAAACTGCATTCAGAGTGTGTGGTCGTCTTAGTTGTAAGCCTTAAGTATGTAATCTCACTTGTGAAACTGCTTATTATGCTATTAAATTTAGTGTGAAGAACTCTATATATAATTCCAAGATTCAAAAGGATTGTGAATGCTCATTGGATGGATTAGTTACCGTAAATTAGCTCATTTCAACACCTTCCCAGGGAAAACTCATTTCAATCGAGTTTGGAAAAACCTTCCATATAGTCTCATATATAGTTGTATTCTGAATGGTGGCGGTTACAAGACTGTCCAATATGGATGGCTTCATTTGAGACCTCTGACTCTCTGATAGCCCAAGACCATAGGATTGTCTCCGCCTCTTGTGCAGTATGCAGGGAAGTGGTCACTGTGTGTATAAACAGGGGATCAAGGTGCACTTAACGTGATTTGTCCTGTTCTGGGTCAGTTTGTTGTCATGCCACACACATCCCCAGGAACGTTCTGCTATATCACATGAATATTTGTGTGGTTGAAAAACTAGATAGATAAAGCTTCTTTAGTTGGCTTGGCCATGAGATCCTTTGAAGAGGAAGTGCTTAACCGGCTGCACCCACTGTCAGTCCATGTAGTGTCCGCAGCAAACTCCCTATCTTTGTTGTGGCTAATGGAAGTTCCTGCCTTCAAATATGATGCTATACATATCACATTTTTGTCTGAAAATGGTAATAACTTGCAGATATATGATATTTTCACATATCATGTGGATAAACTTGTTGGGATATTAATACAATTTGCCAGCTAATGTTATGACAAATTTGAGAATTCTAGAATTCACTTTGACAATTGTATTTCAGAGTCAGATCTAGTAATTCACAAATGATTGATTACTCCTGCAGTCTCTATCTTAAGTAGGAAATAACCAAACATAAGACATAAGTATTAAATTAGTACTTCTAATTATGTCAGAGAATAGAATTATGAAGCCAGATTTATTATTTTGTCGGGGAATAGAATTGTGAAGCCAGGTTTATTATTTTGTCTGAGTATAGAATTATGAAGCAAGAATTTTCTCAAAGTATGAGCACGCCATCTTTTGTTTTTTGAAAGTGGATAGTACCACTGTTTATCTAAAAGAGAAAATGAGAATGTAGAAGTATGAGGGGAGTGCTCCCGCCAACTCCCAAATACAAAAGCTGGCAAACCACTCTCTGCCCCAGGAGCAAACAAAGAGAAAAGCAACCACCTAGCCACTCTAAGCTGCCCCCCTACCAGAGACAACAAGAGACTTTATAGGCCAACTCCCGTCGGTGCACGTGCCTTTGAGCTGAGGCTTGGGCGCCGGGCCTCTTAAATTCCACTTGAATCAGTTGGTGGTGGGTATGGAAGGGACATGGCGATTCCGTGGCATGATTGACTCGCCCTCGTCGAGCCGATTGAGGATGTTGTTGACAAGAATTGTCTTGTCAGAATTTGAGATGGCCGTTGTAGGTTTTCTACCATTGCAGCTACGGCGCTGCCCTCAGTTGATAGAAACAACTTGAACATGGATGGTGTTGACATCATAGTTTCGAGAGGAAACCTTGGGCTCGATGCCCCCGACAACAGCAAGAGTGGTCGAGGAGTTAGCTTGGTGCTGGTCTAACGGTTGGGTGGTTGACCTACCCTCGTCCTTTTAATTGCACGGGCCCCCTTCTTGATGACTCGTATTTACTTGATATGGAGTTGTCAACGCTCCACTAGAATTGCCCCCTCCCTTGGGTAGAGGATTTTGGCTTTCTGCCGGCATGCTTGCTTCTTATCATGAGACTTGAGTGCTAGCTTCTTTCATTTCTGCCTTCACTTGATGTATGCGGCAATAGGATTGACCCTTCGCTCAGGCTTAGGGGCTTTGGCTTCCCGCCGGTGCGCACACTTCTGATTCGAGGCTTAGGTGCCGGCTTCTTTCACCTCCGCCTTAACTTGATGTATATGACGAAGTGGTTGGAGGTGGACGTAATTGGAACCTATGTAGTCTGAGGCGTGAGGTGACCAGGGGGGCGCCTCACGCCTCAAAGGCCTAGGCGATGGCCGAGGCGTTTGAGGCGAGAAATTAATAAAAAAATAAAATTAAAATTATGTCACAATATCACAAAAATATATATTTTTGAACAGTAAATATCATAAAACTACATATACACTAAACAAGAAATATCATAAAACTGCATATACATTAAACAGAGTGAGAGATCAGAGACAGTGAGAGATCGGAGAGAGTGAGTGAGAGATCGGAGAGAGTGAGCGACAGTGAGAGAGTGGAGAGAGTGAGAGACAGTGAGAGAGTGGAGAGAGTGAGATCGGAGAGAGTTAGAGAGTGGAGAGAGTGAGAATGAGAGATCGGAGAGAGTGAGAGATCGGAGAGAGTGAGAGAGTGAGAGTGAGAGAGTGGAGAGAGTGAGAGATCGGAGAGAGTGGAGAGACAGTGAGAGATCAGAGAGAGTGAGAGAGAGAGATCGGAGAGAGTGGAGAGACAGTGGGAGATCGGAGAGAGTGAGAGAGTGGACATACCGAGAGTGTGAGTGGCCGGAGGAAGCCGGAGCCGCTGCCGCACGCCGGACTGTCGCACGCCGGATGAAGCCGGAGGAAACTGCTGCCGCTCCCGCACGTCGGAGGAAGCTGTCGCCGCTGCCGCTCGCCGCTGCCGATCGCCGGACGCCGGAGGGAGGACACTCGCAGTCGCCGCTGCCGCGGAGGTGGAAGCAGCGAAGGCAAAAAAAAAACCCACAGTCGAAACCCTGGGGGGGGAAGTTAACCGGACGGACTCGTATATCGGGTCGTTGAGACCCGATACGCGGATCCGGCGAGCGGCAGAGCGGGCGAGGCGCGCGGAGGCGGCCGACGCGCGCGAGGCCCGCGCGAGGCGCTCGCCTCGGCGAGCCGGGACGGCGCGAGGCGGGCGACGGGCGCCTCGCCCCGCCTCACCGCCTAGGCGACCGCCTAGGCGCGTTTTCAACTACATAGATTGGAACATGGCAGTCCCATAGCAAGATCGGCCCACCTCCATCGAGCCAGATGTTGAGATTCCTGACAAGAACAGTCTTACTGGAGTTTGATATGGCTGCGATAGGTTTTTTGCCATGGTGGCTGCTACATTGCCCCCAGTTGATAGAGGTAGCTTGCATAAATGTTGTGTTGGCGCTTGGGCTTCAGATGGAAACCTTAGCTTCGATGCCCCTGGCAGCATTATGTCACAACACCAACTTGTTGGGCCGTGCGGCACCTGCGCAAGTCTCGCACACGGGCTAGCCAATCGACGCTCAACGGCGCCCAACCTGCACAATGCGACACAAGGCATGCAACTCAGACGAAGAGACATAAGAGTTGGCCAACGGCTAAGGATGATTTGTTTTGCTTTGAAAGGATGTACATGAAGGTGGACGTCTCAGGGGAATAGGCTTGGGTGAAAATGGACAGTAATGCATAGCCGGCTGGCTATGGCCCTACTTGATCGAACCCAGGTTCTTCTACCCTTACTATACTTTAGGAAGATCTAGGCCTCAGCCACCCCCGGACATAAAACATCCAACCTCAGATGCTATAGTAATTACATAAAGAAAATGGAAAGGGTCACGTGTCGGGGCCATGCGGATATCGCTGGACATGTCGGCTGTGACAGGCTCCCCACTTGAAGATGTTGACACCCTCGTTGACTGTTGCTTGAATGCTCAAACTATGTCTTCATCTTCTTGCAATGTAGCTTTAGGTTCCCAGTTGGCTTTAGAATCTGACAACCCTTTCCATAGGATGAGGTATTCCATTTGCCCCATGCCATTTGAGAGGTGTCGTTTCCGCTCCGCAAGGATGGTGTCGACAAACCGCGCGATAGGTCATGACAGTCGGCATGGAAGGGCTTGAGATAGCTAGCATGGAACACTGGATGGATATAGAGCCAAGGTGGCAGCTCCACCTTGTACGACACCTTGCCCACCCATTCGATAATGAGGAACAGGCCTTCGAACAAGACCCTTGTGCACCTTGCGAGTGAACTTGTGTTGTGCAGGGATCAACTTCACTATCACACGGTCACCCACTTGGTACTCCACTAGCCTTTTGTCTTCATTTGCCCACTTCTTCATTTTTCGTGCGGCGCTCTCCAAGCAAGTGCGTGCCAAGTCTCTTTGTTGGTGCTAGTCTTCAGTCATTTTGAATGCTGCTGGGCTTGAACCTGCATATTGAATAACAGTAGCATCGGGGGTCTTCGGTTGTTATCCTATTACGAGCTCGAAGGGGCTCGCTGTAACAAAACTTTTCTGGAGGTTGAAGGAGAATTGGGCGACATCTAACAACTCAACCCAATCCTTCTGATTTGCATTGATGAAATGCCGCAAGTATTTCTCCAATAGGGCATTTGTCCTCTATGTCTGGCCATCTGACTGGGGGTGAAAGTTGGAGAAGTAAAGCTTTAATTCGAGCAGACGAAATAGCTTCGTCCAAAACTGGCCCAAGGAGCACGGGTGCCGGTCACTCACTATGTTCTGCGGTATTCTCCAATACTTCACAACATACCTTAAGAGTAGCATCTTCAGCTGTGCAGTGCAGTGGGGCCGGAATGAAAGTGGCATATTTGGAGAAGCGATCCACCACTACGAGGATATAGTCCATTGAATGCTTTCCCAAGGTCGCCGTGGTATAGGCAGGGGTTCGAGCAACCCCGTTGGCTTGGAGCACTCTACCTTGTCTTGTTGGCAGATGAGACAGGTGAGGGCGTTCTGCTCAACATCGTTCCACATCTTGGGCCAATAGTAATGGCGTTGTAGCAGGGCGAAGGTGCGCCTCATACCTGGATGACCCACCTAGAGAGTGTCATGACACTCCTTGATAAGGTCTCTTCTCAGGTCCTCAGCTTGGGGCATAAAAATGCGGCCACATGTTGTGAAAAGTATCCTGTCACGGTGCCAAAAGCGCGTCTTGCCATTCTTTGCCATGCCCACCTAGTTGCAGGCAAAGGGGTCTTCATCCATCGCCTCCCGAATCCGGTTCCAGAGGCTTGGTTGTGTTAGGCTTGCTGTTTGTTGCCTCTGTCCCTGCAAGGCTGACAACTCAACCTTTTGGCTAAGTGTATCAGCCACATGGTTCTGCCTTCCAGGTTGATACATCAAATCCAATTCCACAAGTCCAACCAACGAGCCTATTTTGGGGAAACCTTATTCTGAGTTAGGAAGTAGCAAAGAGCTACATTGTTCGTCTTAACCACGAACTTGATCCCCAGAAGATAATGTCTCCAAGTTCGAAGGCAATGAACTATGGCTGCCATCTTCTTCTTGTGTCCGGATAACGCCTTTCAGTGTCGCTAAGCTTCCGGCTCTCATACGCCACCGGGTGTCCTTCTTGCACAAGGTCCCTGTTGATGGCTGTTGGAATTTGGGCATAGTCCCTGGGCAATAGTCCTATATTGGTTAAATGAGTTGTGGTTCATGTGCTTATGACCCTAGGCCTGCGTATCTCAACACTACGATTTTGTGGATTCAACATGGTATCAGAGCATGGTCTTGGCCCAATCCCATATATTTCTTATCTTGCCACCTCCACCCAATTAATCTCCACAGCCCATCTTGGCCGTGAGGGGGAGTGTTGGAATTTGGGCATAGTCCCTGGGCAATAGTCCCATATCGGTTAAATGGGTTGTGGTTCATGTGTTTATGACCCTGGGCCTGTGTATCTCAACACCGCGGTTTTGTGGATTCAACAATGGCAAAGTTAGATGCATCAGTGTGCACCTTAAAGGGCTTGCCATAGTCTGGCAAGCGTAGCACAGGTTCCTTCATGATGGCCCTTTTAACTCTTGAAAGGCTGCCTCGCATTTGTCCGTTGTTTAACACAGAACTATTTAAAAAAGAAAGATAAGTTCATTTGTTGAACATTAAATGTACATTTGTTAGCTATTTAAATAACATGCGTATTTTTTATTCTGTGAATTTAGTTTATCGGACGATTTAGGGTTCGGGTATGGGACATTTCACCATCGACCGCAGTCAATGTTTATTTACGTCGGCATAAAATCTGAATACCCTTGATTAACTATCAAAGAACACCTTTAGCCTCTACAATATCCGTTGTGATATTGTGGGTTTTGTCTAATGAATATGATCCTAACGATCGTCCAATACATACTTTTGCGAGAAACTCAACGACGTTCATTCATTGAACACAGAGTTTGGGTTACAATTGGTCTTTTGAGACATTTACATTGAGTCCCGATTATATAATCGGGTCTTCGGGTTTACATCCGATCGCCATCTGATCATTGAGTAGGCTTCTGCTTACACTTGGATCTTTGGATTACTTCCGTAGACGATCAAAATTTTAAATTAGCTTTTGGCCGCCATCAGACTATCGGATTTGCTCATAACCTCTAGTGTACCGTTGAATTTGCTTTTGTCCTCAATAGGACGACTGGATTTACTCCCGACCACGATCGGGCTGTTGACTTTGCTTTTGGTCAAGATCTGGCCGTTGAATTTGAGTTTCATCATGATTGAACCCTTCTTGGGCACGTCTGTGATTTTTTTGACCATTTTTGGATATTTTTACAGTTTTGACCCTTTCTGGGTATTTATATAATTTTGATCTTTCCTGAGTATTTCTACAATGTTGATCCTTCTTGGGTATTTCTGCAAATTTTAACCCCCTTCCTGGATATTTTTGTAATTTTTGACCCTTCCAAAGTATTTCTGTAATTTTTAAGCATTCTAGGTATTTTTGCAATTTTGGACTCATCTTGGGTATTTTTGCAGTTTTGACTCTTCTAGAGTATTTCTACAGTTTCTGACCCTTCCAGAGTATTTATGTAGTTTCTGATTTAGGATATTTCTACAGTTTTGGACCCCTTATGGGTATTTTGCAGTTTCTGACCCTTGCAGGATATTTCTGTAGTTTTGGACTCATCCTAGGTATTTTTGTAGTTTTTGAGCCTTACAGGGTATTTTTGTAGTTTTGGACCCATCTTGGGTATTTATGCAATTTTGGACCCATCTTGGGTATTTTTTGTAGTTTTTGACCCCTCTAGGGTATTTCCATAATTTTGGACCATTTCTTGATTTATTTGTAATTTTGGACCCTTTCTGAGTTTATTTGTAATTTTTTCGTGAGTAGGGATTTGCTTGCAATTTATGGAGAAGTCTAGAGGTATTTGCATAATTTTGGATAGATCAGGGATATTTTTGTAATATTAGAATTGAACAAGGGTTTTTGTGTAATTTTAGACATACCAGGGATATTTTTGTAATATCTGGTATGTGTAATTTCCTTGAGCCGCCCTCTGAGAGTATTCTACAAGGAAACGATGGTAATAGTTCACAAGGCCCAAAATTGAGCAAAGCTCACTTATATTCGTTGGGGCCTTCCATTGATGGATGGCTCGGACCTTATCTTGGTCCCATTTGAATGCTACCACCCCCGATAACATGCCTGAAAAATTTGATGCGAATTGGGGCAAATGATTTCTCCTTCTTCACAAAGAGGTGATTGTCGTGAAGCACTTGGAAGACCGCTCGAATATGGACAGTATGTTCCTCTAGTGTCTTACTATAGACCACGATGTCGTCAAGATAGACGACCACAAACTTGTCGAGAAAATTGTGGAACAAGTCATTCATTAGGTTGCAAAAGGTCGCCAGGGCATTAGTTAAGCCAAATGACATCACCAGAAATTCAAAGGCCCCGTAGCAGGTTACACATGCAGTCTTGTGCTCATCACCTTCAGCACTATGGACTTGGTAATAGTCAGATCACAGATCTAGCTTAGTGAAATATTTGACACTCCCTAGCTGATCGAACAAGTCAACAATGAGGGGAAGATGATGCCTGTTCTTGACGGTGAGCTTGTTCAAGACACGATAATCCATGCACATCTCCAGGCTCTCGTCATGCTTCTTCTGAAAGAGGACCGACACTCCAAAGGGGCTATTGGTACGACGCATGAAGCCGATTCCCAGCATCTCATTTAGCTGCTTCCTTAATTCAGCCAATTCTGCAAGAGACATGCGGTATGGTGAGCGGGCTGGTGGTTGAGCCCCTGGTACTAACTCAATCTTGTGGTCGATGGCGCGTCGAGGTGGCAAGGACTTTGGCAGCTCGGGCAGCATTACCTCCTCAAACTCCTTTAGTACTCCAGCTATGAGCTGTGGTATGGGGCACTCAATTACCGACAACTCTGAAGCTTTGAGTGCCACCAAGAATGTAGGTTTGCCCTTCTGCAAGCCATGATTCACCTGGATAGCGGAGAGGAGACCAACCCCGTGGCCGGCCTTTCTAGACATCGGTAGCATATAGGGTGACTCATTGCCCATCATGCACAACGAGTTAAGAAATGACATGGGCATTGCACGGGCCCCTTGCAGGAACTTCATGCCCAAGATCAACTGGAAATCGTCCATGGGCACCGCAAGAAAGTCACTAGTTGGGGACCATGAGCCAATTTGTAATCGGACCCCTTTGGCAACACCTGAGGTTGGACAGGCCTCGGAGTTCACTGCCTTCATGTGGCTCGAGTCCTTCACCAAGGTGAGGCCAAAGTAGCCTGCTTCCCGATCAGAAATGAAGTTGTGAGTGACTCCTGTGCCCACCATGGCATGCGCAGGCCGTCTGTTGAGGTGGACGTCCATGTACATGAGGTTGTTGGTGTGAGGGTCCTTCTTGGCCTTCTCCCCCACTTGAGCCTTGATGGCATGTAAGAGTTGCAACGCGCCGACTCTGGGCGCCTCTTGCTCGTCCCTTGGGGGTTTTTCGTAACTGACAGTCTCCTCCAAAGCATCGTGCCTCATGGGAGCCGCTTGCATAGCATCGAGGCTCCGTTCCAGGCAGCTTCTAGCCCTATGGGGCCCCCCACAAAGGATACAATGATGAGTGTCTTGAGACTCCTCCCGCGAAAATTTGCTGGATGGCGTCCAATTCTTGCCATTAGATCCAGACTTCCACTTGTTAAATGATAGGTTACTGCCGCTTCTGCCTGTGAAAGTGGTTGGCCGGCATTGCTGCCCCTTCAGTAGCTGCTAGAGGGAGCAAGCTCGCAGCTCGCTGCTTTCACGGGAGAAGGGTTTCTTTAGTGGCTGGGGCTCCCCTGATCGGGAGTATTGATCTAGGCGCTTGACAATGGCCTGTGCTGCAGTCACATCCTTCACCTCCCTGTGAAGTAACTCATCTCAGGCCCAAGGTTATAAGTCTTCAACAAAGTAGATCAACTTGTCTTTTTCAGATATGTCTCGAATGTCCAGCATGAGGGCAGCAAATCACTTAACATACTCCTGGACAAAGTTGGTGTGGCGGAGTTTCGAAGGTTCCTCCTAACCATGAACTCCACATTCTCTGGGAGGAATCGAGCCTTCAACTCTTGTTTCAATTCGCCCTAGCTATCCACAGAACAAGTCTCGGCCAAGATGTCTTCAAACTTCACACGCCACCATAGCTTGGCATCGCCCTTCAGATGCATGGTAGCGATTGAGATTTTCTTTTCCTCTGAGTTGGGTCGTACGGCACGGAAGTATTGCTCCATGTCAAACAAGAAGTTTTGGAGCTCTTTTGCATCCCACACACCCTCATAGCTTTGCGGTTCAGGAACACGAACCCGCCCAAAGCCTTCATGATGGTTGTTGGTGCTCGAGGCAATGGCCTTAGTGAGCACTGAGACCTGCGAGGCTATTTTTTAAAGTCGTGCCTGCAAGATCTTCATGGCGCCGCGGATCTCCTCCACAAATCCGGAGGTGTTTTCGACCACCTCCTTTATTTGGTCTTCCTGCGACTCCATCGCTTCTGCTACCATAACCTTGGACCGCTCTAGGGAGTCCACGTGCGTGGAGGGTTCTTCAAGTTGTTGAGCCACCTTGCCATCATCACCAGCAAACTCCCCGCTGTGTCATTCCTCGCGAGCGGGGTGGGACAAATCCGCCGTTGTGGGAACGGTGGAATCACCCATAGCGCTCTCTCGGCGGATTCTGTGTGCCCACCAGATCAGGTTACAACCATCCTTGCCGCACTTTTCTTTGCCTCGTTGTCTCGCTCTGATACCACTTGTCACGGCACCAACTTGTTGGGCCGTGTGGCACCTACACAAGCCTCGCACACGGGCTAGTCAATTGATGCACAACGGTGCCCAACCTGCACAATGCGATACAAGGCAAGCAACCCTTACGAAGAGACACAAGAGTTAGCCAACGGCTAAGGATGATTTGTATTACTTCGAAAGGATGTACAGGAAGGTGGACGACTCAGGGGAATAGGCTTGGGTGAAAATGGTTAGCAACGGACAGCTGGCTGGTTGTGACCCCACTTGATCGAGCCCAAGTTTTTCTACCCTTAATGTACTTTAAGAAGATCTAGACCTCAGCCACCCCAGAACATAAAACATACCCTGGAGAGGGCCAAAAAGCCTAAAACCTCATATACTACAGTAATTACATAAAGAAGAAAGACAGGGTCACGTGTCGGGGTGATGCGGACGTCGCTGGGCATGCCGGCTGTGATAAGTAGCTATGGTTGGTGCAGTTTCAACAGTCATGGCCATAGTAGGTTTATTGCCATAGCAGTAGCAGTGTTGCCCTCCCTTCTAGTAGGAACTTGTTTTGGCATTTAGGCTTCGGATGGAAGCCTTCATTTTGATGCCCCCGGTGGCAACAAGAACGGCCGGGGCAGCTTCAGTAGCAAGGTCTACCCTAAAAAAGAAGTATGACTCGACGACTGCAGGTAGTTTGCCGAAGAAGCCTAGTAGCCACATGTGGCGTGGTTTGCGACAACAAGAAGCCCCTAGGTAACAACAGTCCTTGTCACCATTTTTTTTTGAGTTTTGTTTGTAAGAGTATGCAGGAGTTATCACAACCTTAATAGAGGAAATGATTTTCTTTGACAGAGAGATGAGGGGTAGGAAATGTCCCACTGGGCGTGCTAGTTTATTTAACACATAAAAATATAAGATTGTTCATTTGTTGAACATAAATGCACATTTGTTAGCTTTTTAAATAGCATGCACATTTTTAATTTCGTGGATTTGGTTTATCAAATGATTTAGGGTTCAGGTACTGAACATTTCTCCACCGACCGCAGTCATTGTTTATTTATATCGACATAAAGTCCGAATATCCTTGATTAACTGTCAAAGAACACATTTAGCTTCTATAATATCCATTGTGATATTATGGGTTTTGTCTGATGGATATGATATTTGGTGATCATTCATTTTTAACATACTCTTGCAGGAAACTCGAAAGACTTTCATTCCTTCAATATATGGAATTTTGATTACAATTGGTCTCTTGAGATCTTTACATTTGGCCCTAATTATGTATTCGGGTCTTCGGGTTTACATCTAGTCGCCATTTGATCATTTAGTAGGCCTTTATTTACACATGGATCTTTGGATTGTTTCGGTTGATGGTTAGATTGCCGAATTTGCTTTTGGTCACCATCAGACTATTGGATTTGCTCCTGGCCTCTAGCGGACTATTGAATTTGCTTTTGTCCTCAATTGGATGGCTAGATTTACTCTCGGTTATGATCGGACCGTTGAATTTGCTTCTGGTCAAGATCTGGCCGTTGAATTGAGTTTCATCGTGATCGGACCCTTGGGTAATCTGTAATTCTGACCCTTTTTGAGTGTTTCTGTAGTTTTTGACTCTTCCTGGGTATTTTTGCAATTTTTAACCCTTCCCAGGTATTTTTGCAATTGACATTTTCTTGGTATTTCTGCAGTTTTGACCCTTTCTGGGTATTTATGTAGTTTTTTGGTTCTCCTGCACTTATCTGTCATTTCTTGACTTTCTAGGATATATCTACAACTTCTTGATTTCTTGGACATCACTGTCTTTTCTTGACTATCCGGGATGTTTCTGTCATTTTCTGACTCTCTAGGACATTTCTGTCATTTTTTGACATTCTGTGATATTTCCGTCATTTATTGACATTTTGGGGTATTTTCGTTATTTCTTGATATTCTGGGGTATTTTCTATCATTTATTGACTTTTCAGGATAGTCCTGTCATTTTTTGACTTTCTAAGGCATTCATGTCATTTCTTGACATTCTAGAGCATTTTTGTCATTTCTTGACTTTTCAGGACATAGTTGCAGTTTCTCGATTTTCCTGAACTTCTCTGTTATTTCTTAACTTCTTAGGGTATTTCTGTAATTTTTTGATTTCCCTGGATCTTTTTGACATTTGTTGATTTTCTGGGACATTTATGTCATTTCTTGACATTTCTGGGCATTTATGTCATTTGTTGACTTCTTATAGTATATTTGCAATTTTTCTAGATTTTCTGGACATTCCTATCATTTCTTGACTGTCCAGGGCTTAATTGTAATTTTGGGATTTCTCTGGGTTTATCTGCCATTTCTTGATTTTTCAGGATTTATTTGCAGTTTCGAGATTTCCCTAAGTTTATCTGCCATTTCTTGACTTTCTAGAGTTTATTTGCAATTTACTGCCAACAAGAGTATTCCCGTAATTTTCCTGAGCATCAGGATTCTTGAGTTTGACAGTTCCTGGTCAGCCTAAAGCAATGTTCAAGCGAGCGCACATCGCTTCAGAGAAGTGGCATGGTCCCGCTCCACTAAGTCGTGCAGGAGGCGTGACTTTGGACAAGGGTAGTTTGGGATCTTCGGGGTAAAGCAACTTTGTGCAATTTCTGCAATGTTCAGAGTTTTTATGCAATTTCTGGATGGGCCAGCATTTGTTTGCAATTTCTGGGAAGTTCAAGGGTATTTTGATATTTTCTGAACTCTGGGGGTATTTTGATAATTTCTGAACACTGGGGGTATTTTGATAATTTTTGAACTTCAGGGTCATTTTAATAATTTTTGGAAGGTTCATGGATATTTTGATAATTTTTGAATAACACAAGGGTATATGTGTAATTTTTAGACAATATAGTGATTTTTTTAATTTCTTGACATACCAAGACATTTTTGTAATTTTTGGACTTAATAGGTTTTTTTCTATAATTTTAGACAAATCAGGGATATTTTCATAATATCTAGACTGAACAAAGACATTTGTGTAATTTTGGACGGGCCAAAGGCATTTTGGTAATGTCCAGTTTGAACAGGGGTATTTATGCAAACACATGCATATATGCAACCAGGGTTTGTCGTCCCGTCCGTCCCGGTCACGGCCTGGGATGGGACGGTACAGATTTGTACCGGTGCGTACCGAGATGGCAAACTATAATATATATATATATATATATGTAATGGAATAATATAACTCGAATAAAATTTTAGGTCAGTTGGTTAGTTGTGTGCGATGTAAACCGGTGTGTCTGAGTTCGAATCCCAGCTTCAGCAGTGTGTTTTAAACGTTTTTTTTTAACTTTTCAAAAAAATCAAACCAAAAACACGCGTGACAGCCGAGTTTCGAACCCAAGGCCTCACAATAAACGGTCATACTCTTAACCAACTGACTTACAGAATAAATTTATTATAAAAAATTAAAATAATATATAAAACGTCCCGCTTGCGTCCCACAGACCGGTCGTCCCGGTCTGTGGCTGGGACGGGACGGGACGGGCCCGGTCTGTGGCTGGGACGGGACGGGACGGGCGGTTCGGCCCGTCCCGTCTCGGTTTGGTAAACCCTGTATGCAACATGCCCTTGTTGGGCTTCAAAAATAACACAAGGGTGAAGGCACAAATCTCCCCTTGGTGGAGGCACACAAGGCACAAAGCCCACCCTCCTTGACAGAGGCACACAAAGCACAAGACGCAAATCCGCGCTCCAGAGATTTCCTCCCAGTTCTCCGTGTGTTCAGTCCCATGTTGTAATGGGGCCCATGGGGCTTATTTATTGGCTTAGGGAGAAGTTACACCTTATGGTGGACTTAACTGGACCGGATAGGTCATTGGGCAGACCTATCTTGCCCGATAGGTTCCTTGGGGAGCCTATCCGGTCCGGATAGGTCTTCCCCCCTATTTTTTTTTAAATAGAGGGAGAGAAAAAGACGGGAGAGTGAGAGGGTGAATGGGACCGGGTAGGTCCCTTGGGGGACCTATCCGGTCTGGATAGGTTCCGACCCCCACCTTTTTTTTAAAATTAAAAGAGAGGGAGAGGAATGGGACCGGATATGTTTTTTGGGGGACCTATCCGGACGAAGGGGGACCTATTTGGGCCAGATAGGCCTCCCCCCTTCTTCTTTTTATAAAAAAAATAACAAGTGGGGGATATAAATGGGACCAGATAGGTCCCAAAGAGACATATTCGGTCCGGATAGGTTCCCCGGCTCCAAGGGGCACCTATCCGGGCCCAATGGGTGAATTGAGAGAGAGGGGGGGGTGAGCCTGGGTAGGTTCTCCCCCCCCCCCCCCCCCCCATTTTTTGTTTCAACAGCGGTCAACCTTGTTCTCTGCTGTAACAGAATGCAGCACGCTGTTCTTCCTTTTTTAAGGCAAGTGCAAAGGGGAGTCTCCCTTTCTTTGATGCAACAGGCCGTAGGGTTTTGCTATCCAGTGGGTGTCTAATCAAAAGGAGCCCACAGGGTATAGTGGGGTACTGTTGGCCAGTGCGGCCGCAAGGTACAGCAGAGTACTGTTGCACAATGTGGGTGTAAACGAAAAAAAGGGGCCACTGTGTACACCTCTTTTTGCTGTACCAAGCTGAAGTTTGCTGTTCTTCTTGGAGTGTGAGAAAACAAACAAAAAAATCGGCAAAGTGGGGAGGGACACTCCGTTCTGCATCGGTACCTGTGTATTCACTGAGGTTGGGCATCAATGTCAGACTTACACAGTCTGAAGCCAGCTCTAAGTTCTCTAGAGGTGAAGATACCTCTATTGTTCCTATGGCCAGCGATAACATTTCTCTTCAGATTACACCTATGAAGTTAAATGAAAAGAATTAGATGGGATGGTCAGTGGCTGCAGAAATCTACATTGCTGGCCATAGCAAGAGTGGGTACATCAGTGGAAAAATAAAGAAGTTAACTCTAGAAGATCCAGAATACGACAAATAGCACTTGGAAAATAGCATAGTTATGTCCTAGATCTTGAATTCAGTGGGTCTTGAAATTCAGCCAATCATTCTTCCACATAAGACTACAAGAGAGATGTGGACACTTCTAGCACAAATGCTCGTCCAGAAACAAGATATTGTCCAGGTGTATCAATTGACAAATGAAGTACATGATCTGAAACAGGGAAGCCTATCATCACTGCTTACTTTGACACTCTCAGAAGCAAATGGTAAGAACTAGACTGCTATGCTATTGGTGACTGGTCTTGTGTAGAAGACCAGAAGAAGCATTTGAAGTATGTTCAACGAGTGTTCAAATTCTTGGCTGGTTTTAACCCAGAATTTGAAACTCTTAAGGGGACAGATTTTGAGCATGGACCCATGTCCCTCATTGGAATCGGTGTACTTCATAGTGTTGAATGAAGATAGCCGCAGAAGAGCAATGAATGACTTTGCCAGACCATCAAATGGACCAAGTGTTGGAGAGTTCTCAACCCGAGTAGGTGCTGGACAGAAAGGTGGAAGAGGAATGCCAATTTAGTATAAGGACAAAACAAAGACAGGTAGGGTTTACAGTCACTATGGTTGTGAGAATCACTCTGTTAATGATTGTTAGGACGTGCACCTTGAGAAAAAAACTATGAAGTTTAGGAATGTGAAGGGGCAGCAGCCAAAGGGCAGTGCAATTGCATCTCACCTTGTAAGGGGTCAATTAGCTCCTTCCCATGATCATGGATCAGTGAGTTCCTCATGTTCGACTTTTTTGGGGATGTCCTCACAGGACTTTGCTCAACCCCAGAAGCTCTTGTCACAGCTCAGAACTAGTCTTTCCATACCCTCATCCACTTGTCCAATGTCAGGTATTGCTGGTATCACACTGAGCACAACTTCTGCTCCTCAGGTTCATTCTCCTTGGTTTATAGATTCATGTGCAACAGATCACCGGTTTTTCTACACTGTTTTATTCTTACTCTCTTGCATTTGGCGAAGATAAAGTGATTGTTGCAGATGGTTCAAAAGCCACTGTCGTAGGCCGTGGCAATGTTAAACTGGATAGTCATCTTATCTTGTCCTTTGTCTTCCATGTTCCCACACTGTCTATGAATCTTTTATCTGCAACCAGCATCACCAAATGCTTGAACTGTTCGGTGACCTTTTTCCCTGACTGTTGTGTCTTCTAGGACCTGAACACAAGGCCAAACATTGGGACTGGACGTGAAGTAAGAGGTCTCTACTACTTTGAACCAGGAAAGGGTGCAACTCTTAGCTCCAATGCTGGTAGAGATGTGGACTATCAAATAAAGGAGATTCAACTGTGGCACTCCCATCTTGGTCATCTTTCTTTTAGGTCCTTGAGAGTCATGTTTCGTACATTGTTTGATCAAGTGACTTTTAGAGTCACTTAGTTGTCATGTTTGTCAATCTTCAAAATAATGTTGTACCCAATTTCCAACTTCAATGAATAAAAGTTCAGTTTCTTTGAGCTTGTTTACTTTGATGTTTGGGGACCCCCTGCCGTTCCTTCTCTGGATGATTTTTGCTCTTTCGTGAGCTTCTTTGATGACTATACTTATTGCACTCAGATTTACTTGCTGAAATCAAAAGAAGAACTCCCAAGGGTGATAGAAGTCTTTTGTAAAATGATAGAAAATGAGTTTTAAAAAAGGATAAAAGTGTTTCGATCTGATAATGTGAAAGAGTTTCTTGCAAGAAATATTGAATTTTTCTTTGAATAGAAAGAATTCTTCATGAATCTTCTTGTGCCTACACCAGTCAATAGAATGGGGTGGCTAAAAGAAAAAAGTAGACACTTATTGGAGACACTCGTCAACAGAATGGGGTGGTAAAAGAAAAAAATAGACACTTACTAGAGACGGCGAGGGCTCTTCTTTTTCAACACAATCTTCCCAAAAGGCTTTGGGGTGAGGTAGTCTTTACTGCTGCCTATGTCATCAATCGAATGCCATCCAGAGTGATTGGACTTGGGGATCCCATTTCACTTCTATACCCTGGTCGATCTTTGTTTTCTCTACCTTCTAAAGTCTTTGGTTGCTTGTGTTTCATTCATTGTCTTTGACTAGGATCTACCAAACTTGACCCTCGTGCTATAAAAGGTGTGTTTCTGGGCTATTCTCCAACTCAAAAGGGGTAAAGATGTTTTGACCCTAAGATTAACCAGAAGTATGTCATCAAGGATGTCACCTTTAGTGAGTCTTACCTCACTCCCCGGGCTCCCTCTTAGGATGTCACCTTTAGTGAGAGTCTTACTTCATTCCCCAGGCTCCCTCTTAGGGGGAGCGTTATCCCACTTCTCACACTTCTGAGTTGCATTTTCAGACGACTCCTCTTTTATTGTGTCAGGAGTTGTCTTCTCAAACTGGTGCCATAGGAGAATCATCACTTAAATCTAGGGATCATCCTGGTACTAGTGAGCCACCCCGAGAGTTGATCACCTACTCTAGACGGCCGAAAGGAGTGGCAGACCAGCCTGTGGAATGTCCTTTTCTTGACCTTGCCGAATCTGTAGGTCCAAGATTTGTTGAGCCTCTTGCCCTTGATTTACTCATTGCTCTTCGGAAAGGTACTGTAGAGTGTACAAAACATCATATTTCAAAGTTTGTCACTAACTCAAAATTGTTTTCTTTCTATCATGCTTTTGTCACTTTATCATCTTCTGTCTTTGTTTCCAAGTCCTTTACAGAAGTTGGAAGGGATCCTCAATGGCTGTGTGCAATGGATGAGGAGATGAAAGCATTACCAAAAAAATAAATAAAATCTGAGAACTTATGGATCCTCCAAAGGGAAAGAAGTTGGTCGGCTCCAAGTGGGTGTTCACCATCAAGTGCAAGCCAGATGGGTTAATTGATCGATATAAAGCACGACTGGTTACCTGTGTAGTCTAAAGCGCGCCTAGGCGCTCGCCTAGGCGGTGAGGCGGGGCGAGGCGATGGCAGGCCGCTTCGCACCGTTGCGGTTCGCGGAGGCGAACGCTTCGCCCGCGCCTCGCGCGCCTCGCCCGCCCGCCCGCTCGGATCCGCGTATCGGGTAAGAATATCCGTTAGCTACAAAGAACCGGATCCTTTTAACTCGCGAGAGTTTTGCTCGCATCCCGTCTCCAACCTATCGTTTCCCCCTCCAATGACGCGAGCAGTTGAGCGGCGAGCGGCAGCAGCTGAGCGGAGTCCGGTGAGCGGCGAGCGGCGTCCGACGAGCGGCGAGCGGCGTCCGACGAGCGGCGAGCATCCGGTAACTCCCTCTTGCCGTCTCCATCTCCCTCTCTCTCTCTCTTCCACTCCACTCCCTCTTTCTCTCTCACGCAGGCACACACGGAGGGGGGCTCAGCCCCTCTCCCACAGTCCACCCGCTCACTCTCTCTCCCTCTGCCACTCTCCCTCTCTCCCCTCTCTATCTCCCTCACAGTGAGAGGGAGGGGCCGAGCCCCTCTTGCCCCTCTCCCACAGTCCGACTCCCACCCAGTCACTCTCTCTCCCCCTGCCACTCTCGTCTTCACTCTATCTCTCTCTGTTCACTCACTCTCTGTCTCGCGCTCTCTCCACTCTCTTACTCTCTCTCTCGGTCGCTCCCTCGCCTTCACTCTATCACTCTCTGTCTCCCGCTCACTCTCTCTGTTCTCTCAACTCCCTGTCTCCCGCCCACTCTCTCTGTTCTCTCTCGCAACTCCATGTCTCCCGCCCACTCTCTCTGTTCTCTCTCTCAACTCTGTCTCCCGCCCTCTCTCTGTTCTCTCACTCTCTGTCTCCTGCTCTCTCTCTCTCACACAGACCTTGGTGTTATGGGATTATGTAATTAACTTATTTGGTTGTTTAACTATTTTTGTTTTGTTATAATATTGCACTTGTTAGTTGTTTTTCTTGTTTAGTGTATATGCAGTGCTTTGTTTGCCCTAACTTTGACTTGGAGATCAACTTGCTGATGTGTTTACCAAAGGAGTCACACGGGACGCACTCCAGTCTATCCTCGCAAGCTGTGCATGAAAGATATCTATGCTTAGCATGAGGGGGAGTGTAGAACATAGACTGGGTTCAGGCCCAGAGTGGCCTGAACCCAGTCTATTTTAGGCATGTGGGTCACAGGTTCATTATTAGACCCACTAAGGTGGACTTGGTTAACTTAAATCTTGAGTAAATGGTTCCAGAAATATCCCTTGTTTTGGTTGTTGTAACAGGGGCTTTTTAGTCATTGTCTAGATTAGATTTACCTTATAATAGCGATGAGAAGGGAGGGCGCAGCCTGGGAGCAGCTGCCACTCCTTCATCGCCATCTTCTTACTTCTCTTCTTCTCTTCTTTCTCTGCTGCATTCCCTTTTCCAGAAACATGTAACAAAGAAAATCAACATACTCAACTGAGAGAGAAAGGGGCTCGTTGGGGCCCTAAAACCTAAACCCCTACTGAGCTGGCCCTGTCACACCAGGTTGGTATCTTTTAAATAATCTGGTGAACTCAGATCTCAGCATCACACCAAGACCAAGATTCTTGCAAAAACCTTGGGAGATGGCATTCCACTATTGCTGCCATAAAATGTTACTGGCCAGCCTTGTTGGAGGGAAGAACATTGTTTCTTTTCTTTCCTAATTACAAGGAACCTCACCCAACCATGACAAGGAGCTCCATGTAAACATTTGATGCATGCCAAACCTATGTGTACCACTCTCCTCCAGTCACGTAATCTCAGCTTCCCGACTCTCTTACAGCGTCATGGGCAAAGTTGCCCCTTCTGGCATCACTCCTGACTTCACTGCACTGTCTCCTATCAGCTTTGACATGGAAGGCTTAGTTAGATCAACCATGTCAATTGGCCCTAGTGCAGGTAGGTCAACTTCAGGAGGAACAATAGCTGATCTAGGATTCTCTATTTCTGGTTAAAAAAAGAATAAAACACATTTTTTCTTTAGTTCCTCCCCAGGCTCCCCTGCCACCAGCAGCGGCGAACCATCCAACAGGGCAACGTAGGCTAACCAATGCAGGACTGGTTCACTTCTTCTTTTTCTTCTTTTCAATTAGATTTAAATGTTGGTAGCTGTCCAACTGTCAGACTGGCTGACAAGCTCACACTGACTTGCCATGGACAGGCTCTTTTTCTTTTTCTTCACTGGATCAGATTTCACCTGCTGATTCTGTCTCTGCAGGTTCTGCTTCCAAGGTGAATTGGCTGATATGGATCTGGATCAGTCGAATCTGCATTCTGTGGCCCTCCATCTCTTGTGCCTTGCTTGACAAGGTTGTCAGTTTTGGTTTCGGACTCGGTTTCGGCCGAGTCCGAAACCGAAACCAGTTGGTTTCGTTTTCGGTTTCGGCCGAAACTGGCCAAAACCCAGTGAAAAGAATAAAAAAAGATCAAAATAAATGTAAAAAACAGAAAAAATCGAAAAAAGTATAAATAATCACATAAAAATCAGAAAATTCATTAGGCATGCATTTGACTATAAAGATATTGGATTAAGTGCAATAAACATGAAGACTAATAGGTGAAAGCAGTACAATAAACATGATGAAGTAAGCATTGAACATGTTTAACTAATATTATTAAACATGAAATAGGTTCAAGCAGTACAATAAACGTGATCCTTACCTAAATGATGATGCACTAATATGGATAATAACTAGAAGGACCTTCTCCCTCATCGTCTGGGCCTTGATGTTGATACCCATAACCAGCAGCACAGCAGCAGCAGGGCGGCACCAGCACGCAGCAGCAGACCCTTCTCCCTCAGATCTGAGGGAGCACGTGGGTTTCGGCCGAAACCGGATGGTTTCGGACTGAAACATGTAAGTTTCGGGCGAAACCGATACCGGTTTCGCCCGAAACCATTTTTTTTAAGTTTCGGACCTGCTACAGTGAGCAGGTCCGTTTTCGTGTCGGTTACGGCCGAAACTGATACTGCCAACCCTGTTGCTTGAGGCCACAAATGTCTGTTAGTTGACCAGTGGAAAGGGGTGATAGATCATTGCATACACTGCAGTATAGCCTTCATTATTTGATTTTTGTGATTTTTCTAGTTTAATCATATATATGCACATAATAGAAGCTCATAAGATGACAGAACATCTTTTATTGTTTAGCATATGCTAACTGGTTTAGAATCTAAAACAGTAAACTCAACTTCAATCCTTCATTGGATTATATTAAGAAATCATGGCAAGAACATTTTGTTCAGAAGGCATATATATCAGAAGAGTTCTGCCAGGGCCTGGGAACTTAATTTGGACAATGGATTCCAATCTAGCCGGCCAGCTTTGGAGCCATTTAATTTATGATTACTTGATTAGATAATAAATGACCTCTTTATAGTGGGCACCCCATAGGTGCATGTGTCACGTTTTCAATACTTGTATTTGTTACTTGCCTGAAGACACGTCCTTGTCTAACATGGTTCAATGGAATCAGTCATGATAAAGCTGACTTTTCAGCATCTAGGAATTTTTTTTTTGATAACGGGGAATCTAACAGAGTGGTACGGAGAGCTGAGCGATTACTGGGCCACCCGAGTTCGAGTCTTACCCTACACATCTTGCCACCCCTTTTTTTGTACCACCGCCATAAAACCCCGGGCTCACATCCCTCGAGGATTAAATGTGAGCCGGGTAAGCCCCCCCCCCCCTTCAGCATCTAGGATTGGTGATGAATTGTTTATTTTCACAATTATCACAGTTCTTTTTACTGTAGAATATTGCTTTCTTTTCTTAATCAGATAAGAGATTGTGACTTTGTAAGAGAGGACTTTAAAAAGTTATCTTACTGGTTAGCATTCTTCAGGATTCATGGTTGTAAAGATGATGAATTTGTGATGATTCATTCATTTGGATGTACATCTTGGTATGAAAATACAAAACTGTTTATCTAAGAGATGCATTTTAAGTAATTCATATCTTTATGAGGGATTAGTGATGTGCAGAATTTAATTCCCAAGGGGGTGAGAATTGAATTCCGAGGTTATTGAACCAATTAATAGGAATATTATTCATTGGTAGATATAAGATTCTCACTTATCTAATTAAAGCACAAAAACTAGGGAATTAAAATTCTTGCCCTCGATGGCCGGGAATTCAATTTCAACCGTCCCTTCCTCTATGTGTGTGCGTGTTTGGTTCCTTTCTTTCACTCTGCATCTCCTTTGATCCTCCGTCTCTCTTTCTCACTCTTCATCTATCTTTTCTTTTCTATTTTTCTCTCTCTCTCCAACTCTACTGAAGCAATGTTGGAGATGTTAAGTCTCCATGACGAAGCACCCGAGAAATGCCAATCAATTCTTGCTCAGCGTAACCTCCGACTTCAATGCTCCAAGAAAACCCAAGAGTCTAACTTGCTATTTTGTGAGTCTCAATTCCAATTGAAGATCCAGTAAAACTCTTTCACAAGTTGAAACATGGTTCATAGGGGTGAATTCAATTACACATCTCATGTACTGCCATTAACTCTTCCAAGGAAATACTTTTGCTGCTCTCAGAGTTTGTTCAACAATTACCAGTTGTTTATGCTGAAAGAAGCTATAATTTATCAAAAAATGAATCTTAATGTCAATAAAGAATCCGTTCAGAACATATGAATTTGTTTAAAGAATTGTGAAAGAAACCAATATTACTTATTGAGCTTATTTATTGTTCATGGTGGCAAGTGTGAACCTAGCATTTAAAGCTAATACACTGTCTACTGGATGGATTCTATATGTACTTCCTTTATATCAAATTTATGGTTCAAACTGTTATTTTGTGCAGATGAAAAAGGCTTTTTTCTTCATAGTTAATAAACTTCTGTTCATGATTAATGCCTTTCATAAACCAGGTTCCTTTTGAGCCATCATTGCACATGGATGATTTTGTTCGTGTGAAAACTGGTATGCAGGTTAGTGTTTCAGCACATGCTTTATGATTTTATATTAGCTGTATGAAAATAGTTTCGAATGAACTTCTAACAGCCATTGGTCAAATGCTCAAGGACGAAGAAATACATTTTTTTGTTTTAAGGTCATTCTTGCATCAGATTTGATATACATAATGGATTGCGTGCCTAAAATGTGTTTCCATGTACAATTGATTCTCTTTGATGATGGTGTCTCTGCAGGACTGTTAGAATGAACATTACTCTTAAATTCTAGTCTTTTCAGTTATTCCAGGTTATGTAGCAAAATATAATTATATTTTTTTGAAGAAATGCACCATAGGGTATGGTATCTTTGATATGAAGTACATGGCAAAGTCAGCACATATTAGAGCATAGGGACTCATGTAAGTTTACAATAGGAGTGTCATATACAGAACATACTAACTTGAGATAAGAGAAATATGAAGTTTGTGTACTTCACTTTGGTTTGCTTCATTCTTCTAGCTGATCACAACCTTATAAGAAATGTATGAATACCCCTTGTGATGTCTTCATGGGAATATGCTGGGAGGGAAGAAATTAGAGTAACAGGACAGGACAGGAGAGTCTGAGATGAGCATGTCGATATTGATGCTTGAAAAAGGCAGGAAGCTCACGACTGGAGTATAGTGCCATTGTGAGAGCTTAGGTATATCACATGCAACCTGTTTCCTGTCTCCTCCAATTTGCTCTCCATAGACATAGAAAATTGCTGCTTGTTGGGAGTCAGGACCGAGTGTGAGAGGGAGGAGGAAGAGGAGGACTTGATACAAAGGGAAGAAGATAAATAAAGAACGAAAAATGACTGAGGATCTCAGGAAGATTGGGCACCATATGGGGAAGAAGAGGAAGAAATGAGAGAAGAGACAAGAGGTGGTGTGCAGCATGACAGCAACAGTACAACAATTGGCA
Organism: Amorphophallus konjac; assembly: GCA_022559845.1. NCBI lineage: Eukaryota > Viridiplantae > Streptophyta > Magnoliopsida > Alismatales > Araceae > Amorphophallus > Amorphophallus konjac. Next base: position 84,510,752 of record CM040122.1, on the reverse strand, counting down.
ATGATGATAGCACTATCAAGTATCGACATGTGAGGGTGATGGTTGAAGGAGCACTAGGCCTAACCTACCACTGTCATGGTTCTAAAAGGAGAAATTTCGCAAACTGTCATGTTAAAAATCACACATTAATAATTTAATACAAGTTTTTTTTGAAAGTGGATAGTACCACTAATGTATAAAAGAAAGAAGAATGTACAAGTATAGGGTGTCTCCACCCAAAAAAGGCAACCGCAAAAACCTATACAATAGAGTTCCACACAAAGACTGTGTGGATCAAGCTAACCCCCCAAACAACCAAAAAGAGAAGGGAGTTCACATTACATAGAGTGACAACCCATTCCCTTACTTTCGCACAAACAAAAGAAGCAACAATGTCCTCATCCCAAGACTCCCTCTTGAATATCCGATTGTTCCGCTCCCCCCACAACGTCCATTGTGTGGTGTGAAGGACAAGCCATCACATCATCCTGTCAGTTCGGAGGGGTCAAGGCCTATCCCAATGCATAAACAGGTGTTGAACATCACAATGCTGGGTGAAGATGCATCTTGTCCTTCTGGCAATCTCCCTCCACAACCCCAGTGAGTAGGAGTAGCCTACAAACAAATGGTCAAGGGACTCATCGTCCTCACCACACAGACAACAGGTTGGCAAAATGTCCGGAAAGAATCGGGTCAGCCTTCTCTCGGGTTGGTAACCTCCCATGAGAGACTCTCCATGCTAGAATCTTTACCTTCAAGGGGCTCTTCGGTCTTCACACTTGATCGTGAAAGCTGTGGAGAACACCTCCATATGAGATTATAGCATATGTCGATTTGACTGTGAAGGAGCCTCCCTCCTCTCACCTCCAAACCCACACATCCTCATTGTCCCGAGGACAATAGGTAAGGAGGAAAGAGAGAAGACCCTGAAGCTGCTCCAACTCCTCGTCTGAGGTCCCGTCTAAAAGTTGGTGCCCAAGTACCACCTGGGAGGAGGTGGTCAAAGGCATGAGAGACTACACCCATGGGGTCCGAAGCCACCACAAAGAGGCTAGGTAACAAAGCTTCCAAGGGAAAGTCCCCACACCATCTGTCCTTCCAGAAAAGACTTTTGAGGTCATTTCTCAGTCGGACCTGGACATCTGAGGGAAGAACATCGCAAGAGATGATAACTTGCCAAAGAGGAGAAGCCCTGTAGAGGAGAGAAGGAACCAAGTCCCAGACTCTCCTCCTCTGGAAGTACTACTGCTTGATCAACTGAGCCCATAACCCATCCTCTCCACACCCCAACCTCTACGGCCACTTACACAAGAGTGCCAAATTGAAATCCCTTACATGCTTGATCCCTAAACCTCATTGTACCTTGCTAATGACCAGTGTTCCCCAAGTTATATCATGCCATCCTTTGTATCTATCTCCACTGCCATGCCAACAGAACCTACATTGAATTGAATCAAGCTTTTTGGCCACCGTTTTCGGAATCCGGAAGATAGGCATAAAGTAAGTAGGGAGACTGTCCAACACAGATATGCACAATACCAATCTGCCACCATAAGATAGAACTCTAGCCTTCTACCCAGTCAACCTGGACTCATATCTCTAAATGATGGGAAGCCAATCTACACATGTAAGAGAACTCGGTGTAAGGGGGAGGCCTAAGTAAGAGAATGGGAATTCCCCAATCTTACAATCAAACAAGTGAGCCGCCCTCATAAGAGGCCTATCCTCCAGGTTCACCCCTACAAGAAGACTCTTGTTGAAGTTAACTTTTAGGCCAATGACCTCCTCTAATAGTTCTAACTTCCAACAAGAGTGTAGCCATGAGAGGGTGCTGCTCACCCTCAACAAGGAACAAGATGGTATCGTCTGCATAATCCAAGTGAGTAAGAGTAGGACCATCGGAAACCATTTGAAAACCTCTGATTAGCCCAACAGTCTTAGCTCTCTGTCACACCTTGCTCAAAACACTAGTCACGAGTACAAAAAGAAAAGGAGACAGGGTTTCCATGACGGAGTCCCTGACCACAGTGGAACCAAGAGGATAACTTCTCATTTACCAGGATCGAAAGGTAGCTGAAGAGATACATGCCCTAACCCGGTTGATCAATCTGTCCCCAAAACCCATTATGTTCATAACATCAAAGAGACCCTGCCAATTCACCATGTCATAGGCCTTCTCAAAATCCAACTTTAGGACCACCCATTTCCTTCTCCGGTTCTTCATAGAAAAGATACGCTTATGCGACACAAGTTATTCAGAATATGTCTCTCCCCTAATAAAGGCTCCTTGGAAATGAGTGACCAATCGGTCCATAACAATGACCAACCTCCTTGCAAGCACCTTGGTGATGAGTTTGTAAGTACCATTCAGCAAATTGATGGGTCTAAAATCCCGAAATTCTAGAGCACTTGGCTTCTTAAGGATGAGCACCACGAGGGTCTATTTAATACCCCCAAAATGTGCCCTCCCCTCCTGAAACTTTCTCAATGCTGCCAATAGATTATCTTTGATAACCCCCAACACTTCCGAAGGAAAGCCAACGGGAAGCTATCTGGGTTTGGGGCTCTATCACCTGCAAGAGAAAATACTGCCCGGTAGACCTCGTCCTCTGAAAAGGGCCGAGAGATAGTATTCCTCTCCTCAGGGGAAAGGCATGGGAGAAGATCCGTTGCCACCCTCAGCCTATAGAACACATTTTCTGCAAACAGTGTTGAGTAGAAGTGTCTCGCCTGGTTTCTAATCTCCTCATGTGAGGAGAAGGAGAGGTCCCCCCCCTCCTTGATGCAAGAGATGGAGTTGACCCTCTTCCTCCCATAAGCAATACGCTAAAAGTAAGCAGTGTTCTTGTCTCCCTCTTTAATCTATCTATCCTTCGATCTCTGTCTCCAGTAGATCTCTTCTCTAGTAAGTATATCATCAAATTGCTCCCTCAAGGTATCCCTGAGTGCCCTGTCCTCTTCATTTATAAGGTCTGCCTCTTCTAAACAATTGAGACCCTCAGGGTGTTGAAGAATGCTATCCTTCGCTTCCCTCCCTGGCAGAGTTTTGTGAGTTCCCCAAGCCTGTAGAACCTACGCAGTATGTCTCAATCTTCTCACCAAAGTGCCCATAGCAAAAGGGCCCGCAGTCTGAGCATTCCAAGCGCCTATGATGGTCTTCATAAAATCAGTCTCTCTAAATCACACCTGCTCAAATTTGAACCTGAAGCTCCTGTCACATATCTGGCTGGTCTTCAAAAGGATGAGCTTGTGGTCAGAAATAGATCTCGCCACCCAATCACTTGCACATGAGGGAAGTAGTCCTAGTCAAGAAAACAAGAAACCTATCCGGTCTAGAGCAAGAAGCATTTGCTCTCAAGTTGGACCAAGTGAAGCAACCCTGGGCCATGTCAATATCCACTAATACTGTCTCCTGGATGAAATCAGAGAAGTCTTTCATGTCTCCATCATAAACAACATCTCCTGTCCTCTCCCAGGGGGCTGCCACTGCATTGAAGTCACTTTCAACACACCAAGGCCGTCCGGAAGAACGGTGGTGACGAATCAAGGCATCCCATAGCAACTGCTTCTCCTCCCTGGGCTGGGGGCCATACATTCCATTGAAGTCCCAAGTGAAGCCATCCTTGATGCTCTTGAAGTGTAAGGAAATGGCTCATCTGTTGACCTCCCTGTCATGCGTCACCTTTTCAACCTCATACGGATTCCAGAGGATAATGTCCCCAGACCTCTCCAACCCCCTTGGAACGGCAGGGCCTTCCGATCTCCCTTAAGAGGGCAGCACCATCCTCCTCACACTTCGTCTCCTGAATATAAAGAATATCAATCTTGCACCTCGTAACCAACTCCCGCACTGCCCTCCTTTTCTCTACTCCGCCCAACCCCCTCACATTCCAAGAGACAATCCTCATTAATGACTTGAGGTGACCCTCTCCCCTTCTCCCTCCTTCTCACCACCCCTACCCACCCTCGACCGTGACCGCTCCCCACCCCGTATGCTCGCACTCCATTGCTTGTGGATTTTAGAAAATACCCCCCTCAGATCCTTCTCTGCAACGGCCAAGGAGATCCCCACCTGATCAGCCACCCCCTAGCATGCTCCATGGAAACCTTTCAACTTCCCTGAGCATCTCCCTGACCTCCTCTAACCCTAGTCTACTTCTCCCTCGTATAGGCTCCCCCTCCTTTGGTAAGTCTCCCCCTCCACTGCCATCTTCATACTCCAACAGCTGTTGTAGACCATCAAGGATAACATTCTAGGCCAAGTCTACCTCTACAACCACTACCAGGTCCTTAGGATAGACTGTTGGTGTCGGGTCTTCCACTCGTGGAGGTAGGCTCTGTATCGGCAGCCCCACTGCCTAAAGCTCTTGCTCACTGGCAGTCTTCACGTCGCCCCGTAACTTCGGGACGCCCAGATCGTCCCCCTGTGAAGGGTCGAGCTTTGCTGAAGACCCCAACACTGGCACTAGCATCAAGGACCCACGCCGGTCCTCCATAGCCTCATCAGCCTGCCCTACGGACTCCGCCAGAAGGAAGTCCTCCTGCAAACAGGTCACCGGCTGTAACGCCCGAGGATTTTCTAAGAATTTTTTAGATTTAAAATATAATTATATCAATTATTAAAGCATTTAATGGACTATTAATTGAATTATAATGAATTAGATTTAATTATTTAAGCCCTACATTTGATCCAAGAGGATTAGGCCCATATAATAAACCCAATAGGCCCAAGAGATTGTTTTGGACTATTAGCCCATGTTCTAGAAGCTAGGAATGGGTGAAATCACGGAATTAAGTGATAATGACTCTTTAGGAAGATAAGTAAATGGATAATAATGGGGATAATATCAAAAGAGTTTGAATTATTTCAAATTCGACGCCTAAGGTTGAAAACGGTCTATCGCGAGACCACTAAGGGGCATAAAACAGTCGTCCCAATGACCGCTACCCACTGCAGATTCCGTGAGTGAAAGAAAGTGTAAAAAGATTAGATTTTTGGCAATTAAAACTCTAGAGACCAACGAATGAGGACTTGTAAGGATGCTTAAGACTCTCAGGGATCGATCTAAAGTCTAATTGGGACTCTAGAATCGTTCTAATCCTCAAAACCCTACCTAAACCCTATAAATAAGATTCCAGATTTGACATGCGCGACCCCTACTTTGGCTCGCGTGGAACTCAGGTAAGGAGGCAGAATTAGAGGTAAGTTTCTTCTAAAAATTTGTTCATTATAGTTAGAACTAACTACCCTCCAAATTTCGTTCTAGGAGATCAAGTCTGCAAGGAGTTAGAGTCTTCCAAAGGTGCTGATTCTACAACAAAAACTCAGGAATTAGTGCGTCCGACCCTGATTGATCAAGGAATTCGGAGCCCTAAAAGAGGTAATTAGATAGAGGTTCTTTAGATCAATTTGTTCCTATTAGTACCCTCTTCTTATCCTCAAAATTTCACGTCCATAGGTCAAGGGAATCAGGAGATAGAGGGACGTGAAGTTGCTGATCTAGTACAAGAACGGGCAGAATTAGGGCTGACTTCCAGTCCGAAATTGACTATCTAGAAGGATTAATTGAGGTAGGTTATCTCATGAATGGCTCAAACTTTATGTCAGGAGTAAAAGCCCTTTAGTTTCATTCGTTTTCATGCGTTGTACTTTGAGAATTTCATGTTTTACTTAGGACTATGCATCTAGTATATTCCTCATGCATGAACTAGCCCTAATGAAGTAAAAAGGAATTTTTCTTGTTAACCACATGAACCTATGCATATTGTTGGCCTATAATTGTTCTATCATGGTTATGGTAGTTTATATATATGTTGATTTCCATGCATGATATGCATTAGTTTAGTATCTAGTCTTATTATCTTTTGAACTCGGATTTACACAGGAAGAAACGGTCTTCCTATCGACCGCTAGGGACATCTAGCGATCGTACGATAGACCGCTAGTCAAAGTTAAACGGTCCTGTATTAGACCGTTTTCTATTTATGATTCTGTAATATTGTTAATCCGAATCATATTGCAGAATTAACCATAGTTATGATATAATAAGCCTAGTTAACTAAGTTTTATTCCTGTTTTAAGTACTGATTTCCCATACTTAGTTAAATTTTTGGTTCATCATAATAGATTTCATGTTTTTATGCACATTGGTATTATTTTAACTTATGTTAATTTATGACCAAAACAATATACTCTTGTAATTAAATACATGTTTTAAATAGAGGATTCATGATTTAACTTGATCATTATTTTATCACGATTCTCTCTCTCTTCTAAGAGTCATTTTCTTAAGTACATGCCACATATCCCGATATGTTGTCATTAGTTACACTTTTGCACATTAGGAACACAATCTTGGACATGATAACCTCTCCTTTGGATATTCCTTCCAACGGACTAGGAAATCTTGTTTCAAGGCCTCCATAAGACTCCGCGAACCTGGGATTCCCATTAGGACGCCGAGCTGGTTGTACCATTAAAACCCAATTGTCTAGAAGGCACTTATACCGATGGTTTTATATTCTGGACCTTAGTGGCCATTGGGTTGACCATCTGACTCTGCTAGCGGTTCTTCACGTGACCGCTAATGGATCCTTAACGGCCATGCATTAGACCACTAAGACTCCAGATGTTCTATTTTCAAAATATTGAACTGTCTTATTTAACGGTCTTGTACTAGATCGCTAGGATCAAGAAACGGTCCGGTAAACGACCGCTAGCATCCCGAGTTTGATTAACCCGGGGTTTGACTCAAGGGTTGATTTTCCTATGTTCCTAGATGGTCCAATAGATTATCTAGAACCTGCAACATTATTCCAAAGATACCTAAGTAATTTTGAGAGTAAAAGGAATGTACCGTTATGTTGTCGATTTATTTTCATGGCATAACCTAGCTATTAAATGCATTTATTGAAATCTCTTATTCTCAATAGAAGCATTCTTATTTTTGGTTACCTTATCATGGAACTATAGTTGAAATTGTACATTCTTGGCCATATTATTGTTATAAACGTGGAAGTAGCTTGATTTATACTTGAAGATGCTGTTCGAGCACTGATTGTGTTCAAGGGCTCTATGCTAGTCCTCTCGGCTGATTGTCGGAAACATACTGTAAACCATGGGGTATGATGCTACTGGCGTCGCATTGCGCTGGGAGTACTTTCTCTATAAATAAGTGAAATATCCACGGTGATCCACATAAATTCACGAAGTACTTGTTTCTAAGTGAAGAGTACATTCTTGCTTGTTACATGACATTTTAGTGCATAGCCTTCATGGTTATGAAAAGTACATTCTTGTTACATTCTTGAAAAGGCCAAAATTTCATTCTTGTTATATACTTGATCAAATCATATTCTCATATTTCAAGTTTGATTGTATCTTGTTATTTTGACTTTATTCGCATTGTTTCATCGTATCTACATGGTTTATCTTATTTCTTTAGAGCTAAAATATTAATTACTTTAACATTGCCTACATGTTGATACGAAGATACCTACTGGGCAAGTGTGCTCATTACCCTACTTTCCAATCTTTTTCAGGGAATTCCAGTGGGTCGGATTCGGATTACTCAAGTGAAGGATCCGAGAGCGATTGAAGGATAAAGACTTGAGAGAAGCCTTAGTTATCAATGTCTAGTCGAGTCATGATGTAATTTTAATTTTCTTGAGTCTAGAAATGAGAATCAAGGTTCTTATGTAATTTGGGATTATTTTATGAAGGAATAAATTAAAGGATTTTAGTGAATTATATTATGCAATTACTCTTATGTGATTGTCTTGCGCTTTGATTATATTGCTTGCTTGAGGTTTACCATGCCGGCTGTTCACGTTCCCGATTGTTTCCGCTGCATAAATCTCGGGGCGTGACACCGGTCGAGGCAAGGCTCGCCCAGGCATCGCCAACGCCCTGCCGGCACTGTCGCTAACGTTCACCATTGTCGGCCATAGCGCAACCGTCTGGGACTTGCTCTTCGGAACCCGATCGAGCGGACCAAAATTTTTTAGCAGTAGCACCCTGGGAAGGGGAAGACAAGGGCGGGAACACTTGGCCCTTCCACTAGTAGGATGAGGCACCTACGTCGCCTGTAGATGCCGATGAGCTCGCGATGTGACGCCCCGACTCGGAGACCCGGTCCAGCCGTATAGACTCGCGTCGGATCCCGATCGAGACGTCACAGTGGGAACACCCAAGCGGTACATTTATAGTTGAGAATTTCACATAAATATTGAGACATCATTAGAGCGGAAATAAAATGCTCGAATCATCAGCTTACATTCCATTGAATTCATCAACGTACATCGAAATATAGATTAATAATTTAATAAGTCATTTAATACATAACTAACATTTCGTACATATTTTTTTTTACTGACATAACTACCTAAGACAATACTTGTAGTAAAATCCGAGCCGCGGTCAAACACGGTGAGATCACTCCTCGCTTCCTTCTATCGCTTCTCTTGAAAATGTTCAACGGGGTGAGTCTACGAATAGACCCAGTAAGAGACTAAGCCTAGTCCCCAATCATAACATGTAAAAACATAGCCAAGTGATTTATAGTATTTCATTTTATGAGTCATTCTTAGACATAATTTCAATTAGATACATATGAGATTAATACATTTAACCCAATTTCAATTTTACGTCATGATATCAACATTTTACCTATAAAACATGTACATTAAAACAAACTTTAGTCTATCAATGACAATCCCACCTTGGTAAATATTACCGTGCAATATAATTCGATTCATTTAACATTAGAATGATTCCAGTACTAGGCGGAGTATAGCCTCACGCATCGTGAAAGGATCGAAACATATTCAATATGTCCTTTTCCAAATCACCATTTGATATACCGGAGTTCCATTAACAGTAACCATTTACCGTGTAGTAATAGTAAAAATGTAGCAACAATAAATTCAATATCAGTTAAATGAGCAGTAATAGTAGGTAGTAATAATCATTTCAATATCAATTCAATGCACAGTAATAGCAGTTTTAATATCAATTTGATAAGCAGTAATAGTAGTTTCGATTTCAGTTCAGTGAGCAGTGATAGTCATTATAATAATGACTCAATAACCAGTAGCAGTCGTTTCAGTTTCAGTTCAGTAAACAGTAGTAGTCATTTCAATAATGACTCAGTAAGCAGTAATAGTCATTTGATTAATGACTCAGTAAACAGTAGCCGTCATTTCAATTTCAATTTAGTAAATAGTAGTTTCAATTTCAATTCAGTAATTAATAACAGTGGTATAACTAGCCAGACACAGTGCCCAAACCATTCATAGAAGGACAGTCAGTCGGTACTCGATCACCTAGGTAAATAGTGATGAGTCTTGGTTACTGTGCAGAACCGAGAGAAGTCCTCTCCACCTTAACCAGTGGTACTTGTCCACCTCCAGGATTTCAATCTCCGTTACCCTCGGGACCAGTACAGTGTAAACCTCCCCATAGGGGCATTTCTATAGTTTGGTTCCAGTCTCCCCCTATGGTGGCAGTGTCCATTTGGCAATACTAACGGTACGGTAAAAATATAAATGTGACTTATATGAAATGGACACGTGCCACTCAAAATTCATACTGTAAATATTAATATACCAATACTGAAAATTATTTTTCTTTTTCTGAAATTTTCAAGTTATTCATATATAATGACATATCTATATATCAAAAATTTTTAAATTTGTTTACAGGTATCAGAATGCCTTGAAATTTCAGGGAATCGATATATTTACAGAAAGAATCCAAACATAAAATTTTCATCAATTTTCAGTCAGTCATTATAATTTTTCAGAATTACTTGTATATCAACATGTATCAAAAATTTACTAAATTTAGCTACCATGATCTGAAAATCACTTAACTTTTTCTGCATATCATATTTATATGTAACATTACATATAAAAATTTTCACAAATTTTCATGTAGTAATTTGAATTTTCCTAGAATTACATCTATTTCAACATGTATCATAAATTAACTAAATTTAGTTACCATGTTCTGAAATTCCTCAAATTTTTACTGCACATCACATTTACATGTAATATTATACAGAAAATTTTTCAAAAATTTTCATACAGGAATTTGAATTTTTCCAGAATTGTATAAATTTTTCTATACATGAAAAATTATCTAAATTTACTCACAACACTATAAAAATCACCATAATTCGTCAAACCATCATCCATAACAGAAATATCAATTTTAAAATTTTTTATTATTTTTCCCACTGCATTACTATTTTTCACACTGTATTACTATTTTTCACACTAAGTAAGAAAAATATATCATGAGTAATAAATCAACTAAATATATCCAAAATGATCAGATAATTTCTAAAAATTTACAGAATATTTTTTTTCAGACAGAAGTGTCATACATAAAAATTTTCATCATTTTTCATTCAGTAAGTCTATTTTATAAAATTTTATATCAGTTTCTAAAATTTATAATAATTTACAATAATAGCTTTTAAATAGATAAAATTATCCAGAACACTTTTAATGACTAAAATATACTGAAAACATACTTAAAAGTATTCTATATCAATTCTGTAATATTCTCAGAATTTTTCACAGAGTATTAATATTTATTCAAATTTCTAATCATTTACTTAAACATGGATAATTATACTAGTAAAGATTCTGTTATCAGACTAAGGTGAAAATTTCATCACTTAGTTCTAACATGCACTTTAGCATTCTGGTAAAGTTTCAAGAATTTCTATATAGTATTTCTATTTATCCCATAATTTTATACCTTTAACAAAATATCAAAAATTATGTAATATTACTTGCAGGCATCAGTAATTATTGAAATTTTCAGAATAGAACAAACTTAATGTAAGAACCTTTCTGTGAAATTTTAATATTTTTGTGAACATGATCTCTAATTTCTGTAATTTCTATATAATTATTTATATATTTTATCATGTATGAAAATTCATTAAAATAAATACCGTGATCCAGAAATTATGAAAAATTTTCTACAAATGGAATTCACAGAAAGATGCATTCCTAAAATTTTAGGTGATTTAATATCATCCCTTTAATATTTTAGTATAATTGAACACATTAAAGATAATATTAAAATATTCATAAATGTAATAATAAATTAAATCAGACATGAAAATTTTTACAGAAAGTTTAGAACATCATATTTCATGATTCTGGAAACTTTCTAAGTTTATCTTACATCGTTTCTAATTATAAGACCTTAATCACTTGATTTCTCTTTAATTATATGCTTTAATATTAATGATCTAATACTAATCCGACTAAGATATGATCACAGATCATAAATAACGATCTATGGACTTAACTACATATATAGATGCTAATTATACATCTTAAACCAATCTAAATATGCTAATCCACGTTAATCCATGGGAATAAAATACTAATCCCTTACTTTAACACTAATGATCTCATGGAAATTCGACCAATCTTTGCTCACCCATGGTGAAATAGGATCTCTAGACTTGACTATCATTTTAGATGCTCATAAACATACCCTAAATCACCTTAATTATGCTAATTCATGCTAATTAAAGGGATATAAGCTAAATCACTTACCTTAACGACGAATTAACACTCCCCTAATCAGCTTCCAGCATTCTCCTCTGCTCCTCACGTACTCCGATCTCCAGCAACACAAATGAAGCCTCCCCCTTGGGTTATTTATAGGGATTTTCTCATAATCCATCTTAACCCTTCATTTAAATTAAGGGTGGAGATTAACTCGTTAATTCAATGTTATTTTAATTAAAACTTTGACCTTCAAACCTACACCAACCCACTCCACCTAATTTATTTGACTAACTCATATTTTTCTTTTTTTTATATAAGAACATGTGAGATTTTGACTAAAAGCATCAAAAAGAGTAAACTAATATAATTTCTAACTAAAAAAATCAAAAAAAAAACTTTATTTTTTAAAAAGTGAAGGCCGCTTTGCGGCCGCGTGGGGGCGGCGCCCCCCTTTTTTTTATTTTTTTATTTTTTTTGATTTTAACCTTCTTATAATTTTATTTGTATTTATACCTTTTTTATTTGTTTTAACCGCTTTCTTTCTTATAACTTAACAATTAACCCTTAAATATTTTTTTAAAATTTTAATTATTTTTTTCTTCACTTTCTTTAACTTTTAAACTTTCTTTTCTTTCCATTATCTTTTAAATAACTTTCTTTCTTATATAATTAATTTCTTTATCATGACTTAAATACATTTACAAGACTAATAATTAAACATTTAGATATAATTAAATCTTTTCCCTCTTATATTTTAAATGCCTTTTAATCTTTTTTTTCCACGACTAAGATAGATATAATAAGATTAGTAATTAAATATTTAGATAAGATCAATCTTTTTATTAAACATTATTAAACAAATAAATTATTAAACTAAGAATTTATAGGGTATTACACGCGAGCAGCTTCAGACACCCATCCCGGCCCTTGCAACAACCTTGCGAAGGGGGGACCACCACCTTCAAGCGTCTGGGGGTGACGCTGTCGACCACCGGTGCCTTGCCCTTCATCGGACACTGCTCAATGATGCAATGGCTCACCACAACCGCGGAGAGCGGAGGTAGGCCAGCCTCTGCAGCCGGGTTGGGGAGAAGAGGCCTATTGGTATTAGAAGACCTGACACGCGCCGTTATTCTAGATCCGCTGGGTAAGTTGAACCTAGCCAGATTCGGGTTAATGGGGTGCTGAGCTCGACCAGTCACCGCACCGACCCGACCAAGATCCGCAGGCGGGATACTTGAAAATTGAATCGAGTGGGGCCCACGGCCCCCCCTCATCTTTAACCTCCCTCTCAGAGGTGGGTTGCCCTGACTGCCTTAGAGAATGCCTGCGTTGCCCACGATCCACCGGCCAGCTAGCCACCTTAATGAAGTTGACCCCTCCAAATGGGAGGGTGATCATCGGCGGGACCTTCACCGGCTTAGACGGCCACACTGTAGCCTCCACCGCTGACATGCAACCTGTCCGCACAAAGGAGCAGTTATCTGGCTCCACCTCCCTCAGACGACGCAGGATGAAGGCGATCCCCTGCTCGTGATAGAGCACAATGGGGAGGCCGATGAGCTTCACACGGATGCCAAACTCCTAGGGGTGAGGATACGTGCCCCTCTAGAGGGACCAAGGTAGGACAAGAACTACGACCCCCTTGACCATCAAAACACCCAGCTCTGCCACGTCTTGCGCCACCTTCTCAATTGGCCGTATTGCATGCAGACCCGTGACAAGAGTTTGATAGATGTCCCAGGTCCCCCGCACCCCCCACCGGGAGTTCAAGATAGCACTCAGCGCTTTTGGCTCCACCACCCCCTCCAGCGGAGGGAGGAACATGCACCTCCTAAGCAATTCCAGGCGACCGACGAGCAGGTCCGGTGGGATCGCCCCAAGGTCCAAGCAGATCCTCCCTCTCCTTGTCACCAGATGTCGGCCCGTGACCACCTCCACAAAGGACCTCCGATGGCCTCCAAGTTCACCACCACCGGTGCCCTGCCTCCCATGAGATGCCTGCAACCAATAGGCGCTGCAAGTCCCCAGGCTGCCGACAACGAAAGCAGATCGGAGTATGGCCAAGCCACCTCCTCTCGTCTCCCTGGCCAACAAAAGATGGCCGAGCAACATCTCCCCCTCTCGATTGGGAAAGGTTTGGCCAGAAGCGGCGAGTTTCGGCAACCCCGGCCAAGGTCGCCCCCCACCACATCTCTCGCACTTGACCCACACTCTCACGAAGGCACCCAGAGCTTCTCTCTCTAGAAAGTCTAGAGAGAGGAGTTTTTTCTGAAAGTATTTTTAATAATTTAATACAAGTTAATGAAATAATAAATAAAATAAATAATTGTGTAGGGGTCCTTAGTAGAATAAATAATTATGTAAAAGGCAAATCTTTATATCATAATCTATTTTACTTTATGAAAGGTACTTAAAAAATACTGTTAATATGTAAGAATATTAAGAAAGTCTTGGTTAATAATCATTAGCTGACTTTCCTGATTGCTCTGAGATCCTTCTCCATGACTGCCTATGGCAAATCTGAGATTTGATATGGTAAACCTCGCCACTCATAATGTCACTTCACTTTTCCTGCTAATGGTAGAAGTAGAACCTTCCATTTAAAGGGTGACATGTGAAGTCTCATTAAATTCAGAAAGGTGCAAACAATTGAGGGATAAAAGGGGAAAGAAGACTAACTTTGCTGGGTGGAACGAGTGACTTTAATTATTCTTGTGATACTCCACTTCTTTCTATGTTTGTCTACCTTTAGTTTGTTTTGCTTCAGCAAGCACATTCATAAAAGTATACATATCTCTAAGCCATTTGACCACCATATTCTCAACTTTCATGTTCTTTATCTTGATTGTTTTATGCCTGATGTACGTTTGTTGGTGCTTGTAACATTTTAGCCATACATATCAGACAATTGTACAAGGCCCTACATTAATATTTTTATTGCTGTTGCTTCTGAAGGACAGTTTACTTTCAATTTTCAGTTTGGCTTTTCTGTGAGTGCTGATGATTCAAAAAGAAAAAGGAAAAAAGGGAAATGACATCATTACTTTTTAGGCATTTGCATTATATTACATATTATTTGGAATAATCAACAGGTGAAGAAAGACAAAACTGGTCGATTTGCTGTTGAGTTTAGAATGTTTCCGAGGTATTTACGGGCTTCATTTTTTTTTATCTTCTCTCTTGTTCAGACTGTCATACAAGCTGGCTTACTAAAAGAAGGCATATGTTCAGTTCAAGATGAGAGTGCAGGTTAGTGTTTTTTTTTGCTTCCATCATGAAGAGCTGAATTTTGGTTATATAACTTTCTATTCTTGGTAGATAAAAGGTTATTCTTGCCGAAACTATATAAAACTTTTTCATAAGGCACTTTAATTTCTTCTGCCCATAGCTTGCAGAACCGTCCGCTCCGGATCGGGATCGGATGTCGCCGATCTGGTTCAGGCAGTTTCAGGCCGGACTGGCTGGTCCTTTAAGAAAATGAAAATGTGATTTTTCTTTAAGAAAAATGAGAACTTTATAAAGATAAATCAATTTATGTGAGATCAGGGTTTAAATCTTCTGTTAAGGGTTTAAGGCCTCGTTTGGGAACTTCATGTGAACTTTTGATGGAAGTACCTCCAAGTGTAAGTGCATTCATATAGAAGTACTTCTCTTAAAAGTAAAAGGAGTTTGGTAGCACAAACTAGGCGCAACCATCAGAAGCACTTTTTGACAATTTTTATCCAAAATACCCTTATTGTAGTTATTGTAGAATCTGATTCACCAAAAACTTATATCTTATGATAAACACATGATATATATCAAATAAATGTAATGACATATTATTTTTATATAAATTAAATGAACATAATATATAGACATAATTTATCAAATTTAAATTGAAGTTTTATAAAATGGCTGAGACTTGCTTTGTTATATGGTCTCTAGTGTTGGATAGTAAAAAAGGAACACATTCACAAAATGTGTGTGGCTGAGATGAGGATGCTGAGATAGATGTGTGATAAAACTAAGAAAGATAAAATTATAAGTGAACACATGAGGATTTGGTTGTAGCTCCAACTAATGGTAAAGTGAACAAAAATAGGCTCAGATGGTTTGGACATATACATTGTCGCCCTAACTCAGTGCTAATTAAAAGATGTGACCAAATCTTCATAGATGTTAGTAAAAGAGCTCGTGGAAGGCCTAAAATGAGATGATGCGATGTTATTAGAAGGGACATTGGTTTGTTGGGTTTAAATACAAATTTAGCACTTGATAGAAGTCTTTGGCGGAACAAGATTTATGTAGCTAACCCCAAATAATGGGATAAGGCTCTGATGATGATGATGATGATGATGATGTAAACATAATTTATCAAATTAAACATATTATATATAAATAACAAATAAAGATAAAAGGTTTAATGTAATATATTATCATTGTATTATATAAGTTAGATATATAAATATAGAATCTAAGGCAAAGTACAACCCCCCAATTGGAAATGCACGGTTCTCCCCAAATGAATATCAAAATGTGTTTATCTTCTAGTTTATGGAAGAAACATGAAATCTCTGTGACATGGCTGTATGCAGAAAAAAGGGAAGGAAGAGAAGGGGCAATCAAGACCTTTCTAAATATTTTCTCCTCCTGCGGGAAGGGGAAAACTCAGTTCAACTGGAAGGAGAAAATTTCTCCTTCCTCCTAGAGTGGTTTGTCTCCTCCAGCAAGGAGCAAAAATTAAAAGCGGAAAGTTCCCAAACACATTAATTTTGGAGAAGTGACATTTTTCGGAAGGGGAAGTGTTTTAGAAGGACTTCTCACCTGTTTTCAAAGTGCCCTAAGTCTTCTTGAGATTAGGGTTTAATTTGCTTTAACAGCAGGGTTTAAGTGAGATTATTGTTTAAGTCTCACTTGTTTGGGTGAGAACAGGGTTTAAACCATGTATTCTTTTTTTATTTAATATAAAAGTATTTGAAGGAACCTGCTCCTGAACATGTGAACTGGCTGGTTCCCGGTTTGAACCGGAACTGTTACCCACCAGGCCACCAGTTCCAGAACCAGTTCCGATTTTGCCAACCTTGCTTCTGCCTAAATGGTCTGACCATTCTTTGCTGAACAGATGTTCAACTCCGATAATAACAGGGTAACAAGGCAATGTCATTGCAGTGTGAGGGAAATCTATGGGTTCTTAGATGTAGTGCTGATGAGTTGTGTGAACATCCTCGTCTCTTTCAAATAGTTCCATGAATTTGATTTCATTAAATGATAGGTGTTGAGTAACATTGCCCATTCTTTGTCGAGTAATTCTTTTCTGCAGGTATGGTGGTTCGTCTTCTGGATCCACAACCAGGAGAAAATATAGTGGATTGTTGTGCTGCACCTGGTGGAAAAACTCTTTACATGGCATCACTGTTGAAAGGACAAGGTGAACTATAGTTGAAGATATTGCATTTGTTTGCATAAGTTACTTTATATTTGTATGATAAACATGTAACTATGCATTCATCTGTTTTGTTTTTATGAGTCAGTTCCCCTAATTGCTAGCTTCTTTTTCTTATAGTGGTTGCTGCTCTCTTTTCTCAACATTGATGTAATGTGTCAACATATATTTTTTTCTCTGAAAATTTGGTATTTCAGTTTCATTGACACTTATCAGTTAGTTGATCAGTTGCATCGCTGTTTGTATATTAAATTTGGGTTTCATGGCATCAAAATAGCATCCACTTTGTAATACTTACTGCCAACCATGCTAAGACCTGGTTACAGTCCTGGATTTGTGTACTATTCCTGAAATCAAACTTGCCTTTTTGTCTTCTGGGCCCAGGACAATTTAGGAGTTGCCCCCTGGTTTCATGTGGTTAAAATTCTGTGACCCATGAATAGTTTGACTTAGGAAAGGTGCCTATGTCAAAAATTGCCTCCGGGCAGAGTTTGACATCAGCTTGTTGCGTATGTGATGTTTGATATTTAGTTGTTGTTGTAGAGAAGGCCAGGAGTAGTTAGGTCTTTTCCTATTCTATTTCAATTTTATTTATGTCCTTGACTGTGCACCCTGGTTAGTTATTCCACCAGGGCTATTTCTATCATGTAGTTACTTGGGCGGATGCCCTATTGTTCAATATAACATGGAAAGAGGCCAGCGGTTGAGAACAGGAGAGTTTCTCAAGACCGCAGCCTTCTCTTGTGGTTCTCCCACCTTGTCTCTTCTTCTTCTTCCTCCTCCTTCTCTTGTGGCTTGGAGTTTTCATTGTATCAGAGCCAGTGGTGTCTAAGAAGGTTGCTACAAGGCGGGGACTTTTCTGGCCACAGCAGGCACAGTTCTATCCTGAACCTTAGGGTTCTTCCAAGAAACACTGAGTGCCTGGGTTTTTTCACTTGTTTTTCACTGGCTGGCCTTGCTGCTCTTCTCCTCGATCCAGGCAAGTGCTGCGGCTGCCACTGGAGTTGTTTTCTGGTGGTCTTGAAGAGACCGCGCCACTTGTGCTTCTGCAAAGGCCGCACTGCCCTTCTTCTCCTTCTTCCTTGGGGCAGTTATTATTTGTCCTGTGATTTGGAGCAGTTAGCATTTTGTTGCCATGCATCGGAGCATTCAGAGGAAGGGGGACAATCTCATGGCCGACCACACATCGTCTTCCACATCTGATGCTACATCCAAAGGCGGTGGATGAGTTTCTGGAGTTAAAGAGTACATTGGTGTCCAGTCACGAACATCATGCTCTTCAGATTACTCTGGTAAACCTGAACAAGAACAACTATGTTGAGTGGTTAGCGTCTGCCAAGATGTACATCAAATGGAAGCGAAAGTCTGGTTATATCAATGGAAAAATTGAAAAGCCAGAAGAGGAGAGTGAAAAATTCGAGGACTGGGTTGAAGAGAACAATATTGTGATAACTTGGTTAGTCAACTCTCAAAAAGATGCTCAAAGAAAGCTGATCGTGTGGAAACAGCGAGAGACGTGGTCTTCTTGGAAAAGATGTATGGAGAGAAGAGAATGCTGTTCATGTCTAACAGTTAGAGTAACTCTACTTATGGAGCGAAGCAGGGTACACTGTCTGTCACAGACTACTTCACCAGTTTACAAACTCTATGGGATGAACTGGGTTATTTTGATGCAGATTACTGGGATACTCCATTAGATCACAAACGACATTTGATGTTCATGTAAAAGGGATGAGTTCTGAAATTTCTTGGAGGCTTGAACTCAGAGTGGGAACCTCTAAGAGGACAGTTTCTCAATGAAATGAATGTTCCATCGCTAAATGAAGTGTATCAAAAGGTGCTGGTCGAAGAAAGTAGGGGGAGGCGATGCCTGTTGATGTCCGGGCAGCTGGTGGACATGCTATTGTAGGAAGAACAGGGGTATTTTTTATAGGGATACATTTGTAATATTGCTAGTTTTCGGGTTTTCTTATAAATTTCCTTTTGGTTCGGGTTGCCCTCATGTAGAGGGGCAGAATTGTAATCATACACAAGATTCCTTTTATGTATAAAAAGGGCGAACTGCCCAAGGAGGAGGTTGTTCGGCCTCTTGTCCCTCCATCGGCCTTTTGTCTCTAACCTAACATGCCATGGGACCTCCTCGGAAACCCACTCTTCCTGGGCACACCTCTCTTAGGGGATTTTTCTTGCTAGTGCAAGGATGCTCCCTCTCTTTTTCCTCTCTCTCAACCCTGCAAACAGCCAAAACCCTGGGCAGGGCGGCTAGTGAAGGGATCTGATCGCGACCCTCCTTGGTTTGTGGATTTGTCTCCAACATCTCCAGCAGGTCGTGGACACCTCCCTGAACCCTCCACGAAGCAGTCCTATCCAGACCGAAGTCTTCTACCCCAGCCGAAGACTCAACCAACCCCCCTACGCCGGCCGGCCCCTCTAGCAGGCACCCTGCTCTCTCTGTGGCCCTGTTTCAGGCCGAGAGGAACACCAGCTGACATCATCAGCAGGCTCCGCTGCTGATTCTGCTACACTTGGTCACGCTGAGAGTCTGCCTTGCTCTCTCTCCGCTGCTCTTGTTTAGGCTGAGAGCCTGACCTGCTCGCCGGCGGCTTCAGCAGACCCTGCTATTACCTTTACTGCCTTTGTTCAGGGTGAGGGCCTGATCCTCTCCCTCTGCTGCTCTAGTTCAAGCTTTGGTTTAGGTTAATCAGGGTGGAAGCTCTCTTCTGTGCTCCGATATGGCAGTGTGAGACACGGAAAAAATCTAATCGGTTTTTTTTTTATCGTAGATAAAGATATAGATTTTGTTCTTTTTGAAAAGAGACATCCCCCTCTAAGTATAGAGGGTGATTCCGTGTGTGCGCATAGTATCAGACGATTTGGGTTCGAGTGCTGGACCTCTCCCCACTGACCGTAGTCAGTGTTGATTTACATCGGCCTAACGTCCGAACACCTTTGTTTGACTGTCAAAGAAATCCCAAAGTCTTCTATAGAGGTTCTGATGCGGAGGGCAGGCTCACTCGAGAAACTCTCCATGACCACTCATTTACCACCGACCAACAGAGACGACTGAATCAGGGCTAGGTCTGAGTAAAACCCTAAGATTTAGGAATGGAAGCGCAAATATGCGGAAGCCATAGGCATTTTTGAAACAGAGAGAAGTTTTCTGGACCCCGGGGATATTTCGGTAATTTTACCACCCCAGGGGTATTTTGGTAATATTCCCAGGCCAGGGGAATTTCTGAAATTTCTGGGCTGGAATGAAGTAGGATCGGGTCCCTGACTCCCCAAGGCGCTGAGGCTCTTTTTAGAGGGTTTTAGGAGGCTGCTGGGCCATTTTTAGGTTGTAGGGGCATTTTGGTAATTTTACCGTACCCTAGACCTAGGTTTAGAATGATACCCGAGTGTCGGACTGAGCTGACAAAACTCCCAGACCGAAGTAGTGACAAGGGGCTTCATGGAAGGCACACATCTGTCAATTTGATCGAAGGAGGGGTATATATGCAATTTTCCGAAGTCGGAGGTTTTCTTATAATTTTCCCACCCGAGGATACATATAAAACATGATGAGTGCTTCTATAGTTCAAATGAGTACAAGGGTTGTCGGTGAGTTGTCAACTGTACAAAAGTCCGCACTAACGCGGGAAGTAGGGACGTAGCCCCAATTACAAAAAGTTGCAGGGTAAAACTGCAAACAACATGACTTTTATGTTTCTTGGACCCTGGGGAGGACATTTATGCAATTCTCCCATTATTAAGGCAGAAGCATATGACATAGTCGTCCCAAGACTTAGAAACAACAACACGGCCCACTGAGGGACA
This sequence comes from Amorphophallus konjac, assembly GCA_022559845.1. NCBI lineage: Eukaryota > Viridiplantae > Streptophyta > Magnoliopsida > Alismatales > Araceae > Amorphophallus > Amorphophallus konjac. The sequence continues at coordinate 84,489,991 of CM040122.1, read as the reverse complement.
AAATTACAAATATACCATCATAGGGGCACATACACAAGACCCAGGGACTTATCCCTCGCGGGCTAAAACAAACGAACAAAACGCTCCAAGTGTCTTCCGTAGGTTGTTGAGTGTAGTAGATCGTAGATCTCCTCTCTTCTCCTTTTTTTAGACCTCTGGGAGTCTATTTATAGAAGTGGGGAACCTCCCCGGGAGTGTTCGACCCCGTACGGGTCCAACGGGATGAAAATGACCCCGGGGAGGTCACATTTTCAAATTTTTTTAGTCCGTGCGCGGGAATGGGACCTCCCCGGGGTGGGAGGTCCCCGGGATGGTTCGGGACCTCCCCGGGGTCGCGAACCCCCGCGGGGGGGGGGGGGGGGGGGGACCTGCCCAGGGTCGCGGCCCCCCGGGTGGGTCCCGCCCGAGGTCGCGTGCCCCTGGGAGGACCTCCCCGGGGTCGCGGACCCCCGGGTGGTCCCCACCCAGGCCGCACGCACCCCGAGGGGGGCTCCCCGGGGTCCGGACCCCGGGTGGGTTCCACCCGGGTTCGGATGACCCCTGGCGGGTCCGCCCGCCCAGGGAGAGTCCCGCGCGGGACTCTTCCTCCTCCGGGCGGACCCGTCCGGGTAAGGGTGACCCCGGACGGGTCCCTTCGGTCCCGGACGGGTCTATTCCTCGCGTGGGTTCAATAAAAGGAGATCTCCGGGGCTTTGAAGCTTCGAGTTCTCGCCGTGCCTCGTGGAGAATAGCGAGAGGGAGCGCCTCCTTGTTCGTTTGTCGTCTTCCTTGTGCCGTAGGCCACTGCGGGAGTACAAGTTGTTGTCCGTGCTTCGTGATACACGTGCGAGGGACGTTGTGCTTGGTATGTAGATCTTTTCCAGCATCTCCTTCGTTGTTGTAGAAGTGTTCCTTGCTCATGGTTACACGTTCAAAGGACGGAGACTTAATCCCGTAGGGATTTTAATACAACCACACGATCCTGACAATCATTGTGACTTATGCTTGGCTTGTGGCCATCCCCCGAGGGGTTTATATTGCCACCACATGTGGGCTATAAAGTCTTAAACTTAGGAATATCCGACGGGACGGCGATACGCCGAATAGAGGACCCCGTGTAGGAATATCCTATCGGATGGTGATATACCGTACCGAAACCTTGTCACATGCGAGATCAAAATCCCGAAAATTTAGCATGATAAATTACGGCTGCAGCAAATGCCCCCCACGGGACATACGTCCAAGCCAAAGGCGGGGGCGGACGGCCCGAGCGTTCCATGGCCCCTTTTTTTTTGTCATTCTCCAGGCTCTTAGGCATGCCGGAGTTTTGTGTGACTTTCCGTAGTCTTGTTGTTGCCCATATGCTGGTTTAACTGACAGCGCTTTCTCTGCTCTTGGCTTTGCAGCTCTTGCAGACATGGCTCGTTCCAGACGGAGCGGAGGGACTTCCCAGAGGTCCAGGACCAGCGGTGGTGATGATCATTATGTACGGAGGACGGACAGGCCTATGCCACCATTCCCTCCTCGCAGCATCACTCCTGAGGACTTTGACGCGGTGGACCGCGGATTCACTTGGGTTGCTGAGGGCCCAATTGGAGAGACTGCTACCACTGAGGGCGTTGTTGACGTCTCCAGGATCACGCGGAGGCTGGGATGCTACACTTATGACCGGTCGGGCGGCTACCCGCCTCACTTTCCACTGGACCGTCACCTTTTCCCTTTCATCCAGAGTTTCATACCACCTGGGGCAGAGACTGACGATCCCCGGCTTCCAGAGGAGAGGCGCCGCCTGGAGCGGGCCATATTGCTCGGACGGGATAGTATGCATGGCACCTGCAGTTTCTCTTATCCGAGCTTCCCAGAGGGTTTTGCGCGTCAGCGACAGTACCCTGACCAGAGGAGTCTTGGCTCCTACAGGGAGTTCGACAGTTTTACTGTGAGAGCGGCACCATCTTCACCAGCCACTTGGCATCTGGCCGGGCACCACAGGGCTGCGGATGTTGTTCTTGATGGGATGTTTCTGACTCCCTCCGACGCAGCCTGTGCGCATGATGATTATGATGCTGATTGCATGCTAGAGAGGATCTTGGCACAGAGGACCCCGAGTTGGTACGGGAAATGGGCCGTTGTTTCTTCCCATTGTTATCGTCGCGGCGCCACAGAGTGGCTGTGGGGTGTGCTGTTAGTTTATAGGACAACACTTGATAGGGCAGGCATACGTCATGCAGTGACAACAGCTTTGTATTCTTATCCCTGCCACACCGGAATGGTCCAGGCTCTAACTGAGAGATTTAACAGGCGCTGGAACACTTTCATGACTGCTGAGGGGGAGACTTCACTAGACATGTGGGCTTTCCACAGGATTTCTGGCCTCCCAGTTTGCGGACAGCCATATGAAGAGATATGCCTGGATGATCTGCATCTGAGTGCTTCTGATGGAGTAGGCCGGTACTTCATGCCATATTGCTTCAGGTACCTGATGAAGACTTGGAGGGACTTGGCCCTCGTGGGCACGGAGAAAGCTGCACGGACGCCGAGGGTGACTTAAGGTTCCCTTTTCCTTTCTGTGCACGAAGTAATGAGCTTATCTAACTTGTCTTGCTCATTGTCATACAGCTGCTCAGACAACCTCCTGTTTGGACGAGCTTTCCAAACTCATAGAGGTCGGCTCTTCTGTTGACTTGCCAGCTTTTGATGAAAGGGTTGAGATTCCAACTACAGAGGTTGCAATCCCTGGCAAGGAGGCATCGTCCCTAGGCATGGGACCATCGGCAGGTACTACCGACGTTGCAGAGTCTAGCCGGGTGCAGACTTTAGGTATGCACAAAGATACTATGTACATCATTCCAGCCACACATACTGCTGCACATTGACATCCTGAGATGCTTCTGTTTTGAAACAGCTGGCGATCATCAAGAGGAGGGCAGCCTCCCTCGGTCCATAGAGATAGACCATACACCAGGCTCATTTCATATGCCATCTGAAGAGCAAGGCACTGCCGACGAGGCCGCGGCCTTCACTGATTCGGCAGCGAAAGGTATATTGTTGTCAAATTAAGGAATTTTGTCATTCATCCAACAAGACTCCTTTCATTTATGATATTGATCATCATTTGACATGTGGATGCCTTCTTTCAGCTCTCTCTCCTTCCATGGAGCCAACGACAGAGGTTGACCCCGCTGTAATTGAGGAGGAGGTACCTATGCAGGCTGGTATGTCTTCATTAAATATGAAGTGCTCATTCTGGTTTTTGGTATGGCCGGAGTACTAAGACTTTCCGTTCCTTGCCTTCTTTGCAGAGAGGTCGGCGACGCTTATACCATCCACAGAGCAGGGACCAGCACTTGTTGATGGTTGCCCCCCAGTCCCTAGGGAGGGATCTCCTCGTGGGCCCAACCCGGCGAGTGAGACTGCTTCAGGTAAGAGTCCTTGAAGTTTGCACTCTTGGAGTCTTACCCTGGTGATATTATTGTGGTGATACACTCACAATTCCCCCCCTTTTTTTAAAACAGGGTCCGTAGAAGGGGCAGGCGTGGCACCCATGGATTTCCCTGCCCTTGGAGTTGAGTGGCCCGACGCTCCTGCACTCGGGGCGGCGTTACATGTTGCCATCGTTGACCAGCTCCTGCAGGGTCTTGATCAGTTGATCCAGGCTGACCCACTGCCCTCCGTGGAGACTTTGAGAGCCGATCTGGAGGTGTTCACCAGGAGCTACCACGGACTGAGTCTTCCCCGGGATGCATGGGCCGTGAAACTGGAGGGCTTATGGAGCGAGTTTGCTCGCCTCCATCTTGCACAGGAGCAGAGACGGAGAGCCCAGCTACAGGTCCAGGAGCAGGAGGAGCAGCTACGTGAGCTTCGAGCGGCCCGGGCTGAGACCGACCTCCATCTTACGAGCTTCGAGGGGGATAGCCGGAGGACCTCTCTCCGAGTGGAGGAGCTACAGAGAGATCTCCAGGAGGCTGCCGAGGAGCTTCGTGTTGTCCAGGGAAAGGTGGAGATCTACCGTCGCCGATCTGATGAGCTTCGGGAGGAGATCTTCCAGAGGGAGACTCGCCTTGCGGAGTTGCAGAGGGACGTGCACCGTGGTTGACGAACTCTGGCACTTTCTTGTACATAGGGCTCTTACGCCCCATTTTTATTTGAGTTACCCCCGAGGGCTTGTCTCGGGCTCCCTTGATGACATTAGTGAATAAATGATAGAGCTTAGCATAGCTGTTTCTGCTTCCATCCTCTTGCATGTATGTCTCTCCTTTTTTTATATATCACTTTACCAGTCCTACTGCCCTTTCGGGTTTTCGCCAGGACTGGCCCCCTTTAGCTTTTTCCAGTGTGCCCTTTCGGATTTTCACACTGAGGGGTACCCATTTTGCCTAAGGCGTCCTTTCGGGTTTTCACCTTAGTCGGGCTAAAGCCTTTTTACCCTTGATTGCTCTTCTAACAGAAACAACCAAGTCTGCTGGGGTCTCAATATTTTTTAACCCCATTTTTTTTTCTTATACTGCCAAAAGGCAAGGAAAAGGTGGCATTCCCGTAGGGACGTGTGCCATAGAGGTGGGACAAATGGGTAGATTTGATTGTCCAGGTGGGACGAATGAATCAAATCTGTGAGCCGAAAGGCGAAACGGGTTGGCAGCCCGAGAGAGCATACTGAGACCGAACCCAAGAGGATAGAAACGAACCGAAAGGCGTAACGGGTTGGCAGTCCGAGAGAGCATACTGAGACCGAACCTGGTGGGATAGAAAGGAGCCGAAAGGCATAGTGGGATGGCAGCCTGAGAGAGCATACTGAGGCCGAACCCGGTGTGACAAGATGGGTGGATTCGACTGTCCTAGTGGGACGCAATTAGCCAAATCTAAAACCGAAGGTTGACCGAGTTAGCAACCCGAAAAGGGTGTGCATATGCCAAGCCCGGTTGGAACAACAAAGGAGTTGGTTTAATAGTCCGAAAGGGACATGATGGTTAAACCTGGAGGCCGATAGGCGGGATAGGTTGGCAGCCCGAGAGAGTATACATAGGCCAGACCCGAAGTGATGAAAGGAGGGGATTTGACACCCCGGGTGAGACGTACGAGTCCAATCCGTGAGCCGATAGGCAAACATGGTTGGCAGCCTGAGAGGGCATGCTGAGGCCAGACCCGTGGGGACAAAGGAGTAAACTTGACGATCCCGGTGGGATATAGGAGTCAAGTCTAAAGCCAAGAGGCGAGATGGGTTGACAGCCCGAAAGGGGCATGCAAAGGCCAGGCCCAGGAGAAGGAAAAGGGTGGATTTGACAGCCCTAGTGGGACGTGAGAGTCAAATCTGAGAGCCGATAGGCGAGATAGGTTGGCAGCCCGAGAGAGCATACTGAGGCCATTCCCGATGGGACAAAGATGGGTTTGACCACCCTAGTGGGATGTGAAAGTCAAACCCGAAAGCCGATAGGCCAGTAGGTGGGTTGGCAGCCCGAGAGGACATGCTGAGGCCAGACCCGGTAGGACATGTGCCAGAAGACACGATGGATTGGTAGCTCGAGAGAGCATACTGAGACCAGATCCCAAAAAAGTAAGATGAGCCGAAAGGCATGATGAGTTGACAGCCTGAGAAGGCATACTGAGACCAATCCCAAGAAGATAAGATGAGTCGAAAGGCATAATGGGTTGGCAGCCCGAGAGGGCGTACTGAGGCCAGAACCCTAGAAAGTAAAATGAGCCGAAGGGCATGATGAGCTGGCAGCCCGAGAGAGCATACTGAGGCCAAACCCAGTGAGACAAAAGAGTAAGTGGGTTTAACTGCTCGGAAGAGACACATGAGCTAAACCCGGAAGCCGATAGGCGAAAATGGGTCGATATCCCGAAAGGGGCATACATAGACTGAACCCGATGGGACAAAGTATGACAACTTCAGAATGTCGGTGGGACTAGGTGTCATAGGATGACATGTAAGGTATAGCCATAGCATCAATATGATGTTTTGGCGAGATGGGGTGGAGTCATTGACTTAGAGCCACCCATAGAATAAGCAGAGAGAGGATTTTTTTTTTTACATTACCAACCTCACCGCCCTTTCGGGTTTTCGCCGAGGCTGGCCCCCTTTAGCTTTTTCCGGTGCGCCCTTTCGGGTTTTCACACCGAGGGGTTGCCCATTTTTGCCCGAGGCGCCCTTTCGGGTTTTCACCTCGATTGGGTCTATGGCCTTTTTGCCCTCAGCCAACCGTTGAAGGCTGAGTGAGTCCGCCGGGGTATCAGTATTTTTAACCCCCCCTTTTTTTAAAACCTTCACTGAGGAGAGGTACTGTCCTGTGAGGACTGCTGTGGAAACTCTTGCGGTGGCGCATGGTAGAGCTTCATATGCTTGCCGTTAAGAGGAGGGAAGGGATTGTCCCCCTTGTGGTCAAGGACCGTATAGGCCCCTCCTTCGTAGACCTTCTGGATGACGTAAGGCCCACGCCAATTAGGCTGGAGTTTGCCGCTGGATCTTCCCGCGAGAACCTCCTTTTCTTTGACCATGACGAGGTCGCCTTTCTTGAATGCCCTTTGCTTGACCAGCTTATCGTAGGCACGTGTTTTTCGGGCTTGATACACTTGTAAGTGTTTGTAGGCTTTGAGTCTTTCACCTTCAAGGTTAGACAGTTCCTCAAGCCTTCTTTCTATCTCGGACTGGTCTTGGCCTGGCAATCCGGCGTGCAGAGCAACGCGGTAAGATGCCAGCTCGATCTCCACAGGGACCACCGCCTCGGCTCCGTAGACCAAGGAGAACGGGGAACAACCCGTAGGGGTTTTGTAGATAGTCCGATATGCCCATAGAGCTTCGTGGACCTTCTCGCCCCAGTCTCGTTTGCGGCCGCCCACTATCTTGGACAGCAGTTTGCAAAGGGTTTTATTGAAAGCTTCGGCCAATCTGTTGGCTTAGGGATTATAGACTGATGACGTCCTCCAATCGATATGGAACTTGGCCGCCAAAGCATAAACAGTCTTGTTCTTGAACGGCGTGCCATTATCGGATATAATCCGACTGGGGGTGCCGAATCTGTATATGATATAGTGCCGCACAAAACGAGCAACTATCTCCCCTGTAACTTCCCGTAGTGGAACGGCTTCCGCCCATCTGGAGAAGTAATCAGTGGCGGCAAGTATGAACTTGTGGCCTTGGGACGATGGTGGGAATGGTCCCACAATATCCATACCCCACTTTGCAAATGGCCAAGTAGGCGCTGTTGGATGGAGCGGGTTAGGTGGCCGCTGAGGGACTGGGCCGAATGCTTGGCATTCATGACATGTACGAGCATATTGATTGCAATCTTCGTACATGGTGGGCCAGTAGAACCCTTTAAGCTTGATGCTATTCTTCATCTTAACTCCTGCCTGGTGAGCTCCACACAATCCGGAGTGGACCTCGTGCATGACGGTCTTCGCTTCCTTGGGCGAAAGGCACCGCAGGAGGACCGATCGGTCTTTTTCATGGACAAGCCTAAAGAGTAGATCGTCGATCAGCTGGTAGGATGTCGCCCTGCGTAGCAGTTGCACCCTCTGAGCCCGATCAGGAGGGAGCCAGCCGTTCTTTATCTTTATGATCGGCTCACGCCAATCCTCTTCTTCGGGAGCATTCTCCTCTTGAATGTTGTCGACCTCATAAATAGTGAGGCCGGATTCTTCGTCGAGCACACTTGGCATGAGCCTTCGATGTCTGACAGTAATATTTAATTCTCCCTCAGGCGGGAGTTTTAGGGCTGCTGCCAATTTTGCAAGAGCATCAGCCTGGGAGTTGCTGCCTCTAGGGACATGGCCTATTTCAAATAGGTAGAATTTTTCCTTGAGCCTCATGACGGCTGCATGATAGGGGACGAGCTCCTTTTTACGGACGTCGTAGACGCCCAGTACTTGTCGAATGACGAGCTGAGAATCCCCGTACACTTTGATGCACTTGATGTCCATCTCCAGTGCTAATTGAAGCCCAATGATTAGCGCTTCATATTCCGCCTCATTATTAGTCAGGGACTTCATGAGAGCGCAAGAATTATGGATGATGCCACCTTGTTGAGACACAAAGACTACCCCCGCTCCTGAGACATAGTCTGTGAGGCCGCCGGCCCTTTTGATTGTCCGAGAGGCACCATCAAAATATAACTCCCAGAATGGGAGGTCAAGGGTGAGGACACCCGGCTCCATCTGTGATGGGACTTTTTCAGAATGCTCTCCAGTTTCTGGAGAAGGTACCAGCACCTCTTCATCGGGGAGCTCGAAGTTGAGTGGTGAATCTTCCGGCACAGGGTGCGCTGCTAAGAACTCCGCCATTCCTTGTCTTTTGATCGCCTTGCGTGGGACGAAGGTGATGTTGAACTCCATAGGATAAGTGCCCATTTACCAAGCCTACCAGAGAGGACAGGCTGGCTGAGCAGAAACTTGAGTGGGTCACATTTTGAGTTGAGCTCCACCCGATGGGCTAGGAGATAGTGCCTTAGCTTCTTGACAGCAAACACCAGAGCTAGGCACATCTTTTCTATGGGAGCGTACCGATGCTCAGGCCCGATCAGTTTTCGGCTGAGGTAGTACAACGGCTGCTCCTTGCCCTCTTCATTAATCTGGGCTAGGAGAGCCCCCAAAGAGGCATCCATGGCAGCAATATATAAGATAAGGGGCTTCCCTCTGACAGGTGCTCCTAAGACAGGAGGAGTCAGCAAATACTCCTTGATTTGCTCGAAGGCCTTCTGACAGTTTTCGTCCCATATGAAGGGTGCCCCTTTCTTCATCAGTCTGCCGAAAGGTAGGCATCTTCCTGAGAGGTTAGAAATAAACCGCCTAATATAGGCGAGTCTCCCCTGAAGAGATCTGAGCTCTGTCAAGTTCTTGGGCGGAGGTAGTCCTCTTATAGCCTTTATTTTGTCAGGGTCGATTTCTATGCCCCGGTACCTGACAATGAAGCCGAGGAACTTGCCGCTGGAGACGCCGAAGGCGCACTTCATCGGGTTCATCTTGAGTTGAAATTGTCGAAGCCTTTCAAAGACTCGACGCAGGTCAGCTAAGTGGTCCTCCCGCTTCTTTGTCTTGACGACCAGATCATCGACATAGCATTCGACAAGGTCATGTAGCATCTCGTCAAAGATCTTGGTCATTGCCCTTTGATAAGTTGCGCCGGCATTCTTCAGGCCAAACGGCATCCTTTTGTAGTTGAAGATCCCCTTAGGAGATCGGAAAGCCGTATGGTCTTTGTCTTTGACGGCCATGCGGATTTGATTATAGCCCGACGATCCGTCCATAAAAGACAAGGCTTCGTGACCGGTGGTCATATCAACCATTGTCTCGGTGATCGGGACAGGAAAGTCGTCCTTTGGGCATGCCTTATTCAAATCCCTGAAGTCGATGCAGACTCGGACTTGGCCATTCTTCTTCTTGACGGGGACGATATTGGCGAGCCACACAGGATACATGCAAGGCTCTATAAAGTCCACGTTGAGCATTTTGTCAACCTCAGCGTTGACCTTCAGTTCCAGCTCGTGGCGCATACGCCTTTGAGCTTGCTTGACTGGCTTGACTGTTGAAAGTATTGCCAGCTCATGTTCAGCCACAGAAGGGTCGAGCCCGGGCATTTCTTTATAAGTCCAGGCGAAACAATCCCTGAACTCTTCTAAAAGCTGTCGATACGACTGCCTTTCTTCCTCACTGAGGAGGGCACTTATGAAGGTGGGACGATAGTCACTTTTGCTTCCGAGATTGATTTCAATCAATTCGTCCACAGTTGCTTGACCACCGTCTTCAAGCTCCGGTGGAGCTGGTTGGAGGTCGACGAAGTCTCCCTCATCATCAGTGTTGGCTTCATAGACATCAAATTCTTCGAAGCACTCTTGTTCGTGGCTTGAAGCCGAAGAGCTTGCTTTGTTTTGCGGATGGTTAGCAGGCTGGGCCGCTCTTTCCTCTGAAGGGTGACCATTGTCAGCTCCCGATGAAGGTGAGGGTATCAAGGACACATCACCGGACTCCCTTATAGAGTCATCAACCTTGGGCTCAGCTTCTGTTTGCCCGTGATGGAGAGGTAGCAGTCCTATGGTGTTGACTGCAAAGTGGACCTCGAAGTCCGTCTCCTGGTCATAGCCAAGGCCCCTTGTATCTTTGCGGGAGAAGGGAGGTTGCCCACGGACTTGCGGAGGATTCCACAACTGATGGAAGTACGCCGCTCGCGCGGGGTCCAGAGTTTGCGGGATGTGCTGCTTTTTACACATTTCCTTGATGTAGTTGGGCATATCATCCATCTCCTGAACTGACTCTGGCGCCACATCGGTGGGCGTATCCCGGCCGAAGTCATCTTCAGGGGGGCACGGCGGGACTAAATCACCTTTATAAAAGATGATCGGCTTGTCCCCCTTGCTCTTGTTGCGTCTCCTTTTCCGTTGATAGGAGACTGTGAAGGTCTTCAACTGCTCCACCTCATACTCTTCCCGTTGGGACGAGAGCTGGAGGCACTTCGGCGGTAAGGAGATACTCCCGTCAATGACCCGGCTGATGAGGTTGGCTTCAAAGTCAACACTCCGCCTTTCTGGTTGAGTCGGCTTGGAGGCGGCACTGAGGCTCAGCCTATGCAGCTTTACCATGTCTTGGTTGATAGTGAAGAGCTGCCCTTCTTCGACTTCATGGTTCACCTTTTGTTTCCCCTTATCTTTTAAAGGCTCGGGTATTGTTAAAGTGGGCTTCCCAAAATATAGTGAAGCATCGGCCAGATGGCACTCATTGGGGTGGAACGGAGCCTGGTCTGCGAAGACCGTATGTTGCTCCCCTTCCTTGGCATATTTAATGCACTGATGCAAAGTTGAAGGAACGACCCAATTCTCATGAAGCCAAGGTCTTCCAAGCAGCATCTTGTAAGATGTGTCAGAGTTGATGATATAAAATGTCGCTTGGGTGATAAAATCGCCCAAGGCAAGCTTGACTACAACCCGACCAAGCGCTTCCTCGGAACCCTGATTGAATCCCGAGATCTTGACATCGGTCACCTTTTGCAAATAAGGTGCCAAGTATAGAGACTTGAAAGTCTTCAAAGGCATGATGTTGACGGCTGCTCCGGCGTCAACCAAAATGCGATTCACGTCATGCCCATTAATCGTCCCCTTCATATATAAGGGGCGATTATGACACGGAGAGGACAGCAACATGTCTTTGTCCGTGAAGGAGATGTTGGCTGTGAGTGCTTCATATGCCTGGGCTTGCAACTCTGCAACATGGGCTTCATATGCCTCTGGATCTTGAAGTATCTTGACAAGAGCCTCTCTGAGGTCTTTACTCCAGGCAATGGCTTCCCAAATAGTGACATTTGTTGGGAATCGCTTCATATGATGAATGATTTTGCGGTCTGCCCGAGCACGGGTCTTATCAAATGGCGGGATGATCTCCGCCAGAGTCTTCGGCACCTGGCGAGGCTTCTCTCGCTTAAAAGGGCGCTCCTCCGTATTCTGGCCTTCCGCATCTTCTTGGAACAGCGGAGCCAAAGATTCCTCTGGAGGTGGCAAAGGTTCCTCAGGCTGGTCTTCATTAGAAGGATCTGCTGGGCCTGCGGGCTCGCCCCCGTTGGAGGGGCCGGCCTGCTCTGACGCCTTCTCGCATTTTGGCGATTTGGCTGGCTCCTCTTCTTCATCGGAGGATGTGATTGTGAAAGGGACGCCACCCGGCTTAGCCGTTGAGGTGGGGCCTGAACCCTCTGAGGGGCTGAGGATGAAAGGGATTCCCCGAACTTGAGTTTCTGGGACAGGACCCGGCTTTTCCCCTCTGAACAGTATGACCCGGTCAAGAGCCAGGGGACCTTCACGTCCACGTCCTCGGCTACGACCTCGGCCACGTCCCCGGCCATTTCTTGCCGAGCGGCGCTGATATGTCGCCATAGGAGCCTGGCCTCCAGTGCTATCAGCTGTGGGACAGTAAATATTGTCGGGCGGCGGGATCGCCACCATGTTGCAGGAGAGCTCTTGCAGCATTTCCTCGAGCATTTCCACAGTGAGCTCCTCATCTTTGTAGAATAATGAGATCTCCTCTGGGATTGGGAAGTCTTCACCCTCTTCAAGGCGGTGGGCCATTTCCCGGAGCCATTGCAGAAGACGGGCTTTGCGCCCAAGCTTGTCCCAGGGAATATATTCGTCTAGAGTGACGACCCTGGTGGGGCGAGGGGGAGTGTACTCCTCCAGCTCATCTATGAGCTTTTGAAGTCTTTGTAGAGGAGTTGGCTCCTTAGGAGCCTCCATAGCAGCGGCTTGCTCGGCTTGCCTCTTCAATCTCCTCTTCAAATTTTTCCTGCGGTTCTTCTCTTGTTTCTTTTGGCGTGCCGCCTCTTGAGAAGAGAGAGAGGCTTGCTTCGGAAGTGGGACTCGCTTGCCCCCAGAACTTTGCTTCTTGTTCCGGGCTGACTCCTTAGGAGTTTTAGCGCCACGGCTCTTTCTGGAGGTGACCTTGGTCCAATTGGCTTCCTCGGGTTGAACCTGGAAGGTGGCATTGATTGCCTGAGCAATTATTTCAGGAGGCAACTCCTGGAACTCTGCCAGTCCACAGTGGGGTCTCTGGGAGCTTTGTAGTTCCACCGACTTTGCTTGGGCTGGTGGGTTGGCCTGCTTGAGCTGCTGAGGCCTTTCTACAATTGGCGGCCTCGCTGGGCTGACAGAGGCCTTAATTGGGGTCTTTGCGGGCTCAAGAAGTCGAGTCCTCTCCACGACTAACGGCCTTGCTGACTGGGCAGGAGCTTTGGCTGAAAGTTCTGACGCCTTGGCTTTGCCTTTGTTATCTGGCCGAGAGTTCTCTCTTATGACGATGCCAGGTTGACTCGACCTGGGACGGGCCTTGGAACTCTCTCCCACGGCTTGACTTCCTGGGTTCTGGACCTTAGCCCCTTTATAGGTGGCCTTGTCTTTAATGAGTAATGGGAATTCATCATTTTCCGCAGGCTTACTTGGTCGGGTTAACCGGGAGAAAGCCTCAGCTTCTCGCCGAACCTGCTGAAGAGTTTCCCTGGCGGCCTCTGCAAGACGCAACCTCGTCATGGAGTTCCCCTGAGTATCGACAACCCGTCTCTGGATGAGGGCTTCAATAAAGTCTTGAACCTCTGGGCATTGCCGAGTGGGGTGAGACACCCTTGCATGATACTTGCAATAGCGGGGGTGCCTCTTGGCCGTCTCATTGTAATAAGACGGCGGGTCATGTGTCAGCACCCAGCCATCCTCCAGAAGTTTGTCAAAAATCTTCTCAGTGTCTTCCTTAGGAAAAGAACACTGATGAGATGGTCGCCACCCTGGATACCATAGTGTGGACTTGGGCGATTGGGAACTGGTTCCCTGGGAACTGACTCCCTCCTCCTGCGGCTCGGGGAACTGGAAGGCTGCCGAGGCATGTATGACGTTGACGGAGAAGTGAAGGCTCTCCCGTGCGTGCGGCTGCGGTGGATCGACCAGGAATTCACCCATGTTGACCTTCCCTCGCCTGATTAGGTCCTCGGCGAGGTCCTTGAACGGCTCACAGTTGTGGATAATATGGCCAACAACTTCATGATATGGGCAATAGCCCTGATGAAAAGCAGCACCTGGCGTCTGCTCCACGGGTGACGGGCTAATCAACCCCGCCCGCTGACATGCGAAGAAGATATTGGGAGTTTTCCCCAAAGGGAAGGAGTATAACTTCTCTGGGAGCTCGACTTGAAGTGGAGCCTCCACGTCTTCCGGTGAGTCCTCCTCGTCTTCAGATGAATCCGAGGACTCTTCAGAGAGCCAACCCCTGAGCGGGGCCCGACCCGTGGGTGATACACCCGCCTCCCGTATGTGGGCTGGAGCTAACCCCCTGGCAAATGGGCCAAAAGGGAAAGTGGACAACTGCTGATCAATGCTTTCCAGGAACTGCAGCAGGCGCCTTTGTTCTCGTCGCAGCTGCCGGACTTCCCCTCGGATCTTCCGGATGGTCCTCCGCAGCGCTAAACATTCAGGGAATGAGGAAGGAGCTGTCCCCGGGCCAGTGTGGGACTGTTGATTTGAAGGCCCGGCCTCGGAGGCGTTAGAGCTCGAGACCATCGCCACCATATGAACCACATTAGCCGACCGGTTCGATCGGCTCCAGGCATGAGGTTGAGGTGGGTCGACTGCGTGGCCCAACATATTTACCAAGCCCTTTTGAATGAGCTCTTCCGCTATGTTCTTGAAAATATAGCAGTCGCCGATGGTGTGACCCAACCTTCGGTGATACACACAATAGGTAGGATCCTCTGTCTTGTCCACCTCTGAGGGCTTCCGCGGATCTGGCAGGGTGATGAGCTGCTCTTTCATGCATAGATCAAAGAGCATTTTAGTATGCTCTTTCCTGAAGGAATACGGCGTCTTCATGTTCTCCGCCAACCGAGACGCGCTTGCCTTGGCATCAGGCTTCTTGCCATTGCCTTTAGACTTTCCTTCCCCTTTATCTCCATTCGTCGGGGAGAAGTCAACGGCATTTACCTCCTTGCCGCTAGCCAGACGGTCTTTGGAGGATTTGCCCTTGGCAGAAGCTTGTGTAGGGTGGTCGGCAAAGAACATCTCAATCTCCGCCACCACCGTATTCAACTGGTCAAAGCTTCTGATGTTGGAGCCCAGAAGCTTTTCACTGACTTCTGCCGAGAGACCCCTGCGGCAGATGGTGATTGCATCTTCAGGCGTCGGAGGGTTATCGCAGCGCATGCTGACGTCCCTCCATCGCTTGATGAAGTCCAATGCTGTTTCACCCTTCTTCTGTCGAAGGGAACAAAGCTCTGCTAGGGAGACTTTGCGTTCGACCATTTGGAAGCGGTCGACAAACTTCTTCTGCATATCAGCCCAATCAGATACTGAGTTGGGCTTTAACCTTGAATACCACTGGAAAGCGGTGCCAGTCAAGGACGTGGCGAAATACCGCAGCAAATATGCCTCTTCCAGGGCTAATTCACCCATGGCCGTCATGTAATAGGCCAGGTGTTCATGCGGAGAACCCTGCCCGTTGAACTTCTGGAGTTTTGGGACTTTCGGACAATCAGGCGGAAGCTTCTTGAATTGATGATGGAGGGGATATGGCACGCTGTACAAATCAACGGTAGCCACACCCTCGCCATGTTGAGCGAACTTCGCTTCCACGATGCGCTCGATCATCTGCTTCTGCGCCATGAGGCTTTCTGCGGCAGGAGTAGCAGATGACCGCGCATTGGCTTCATGCGGCGGGACTTCGAAGTCCACCGCCAGTGGGAGTCTTGCAGCAGTGGCGGAAGCGTTGGCTGCTGCTGGAATGGGAGAAGGCTGCTGATCCGCTCCAGCCGGTGCCGCCTGAGGCGGGGAAGGAACCTCCTTTTCGCGCAAAAGCGACTGTAGCAGGTTCTTGAGCTCTTGGTTTTCCCGTCGAAGCTCGTCCAATGTGGGGGCCCGTGGCTCTTCCCCCAGCTCTTCTTCGTGCCGGGAGTGACTGTCCCCATCAACACTGTGGACATCTTCTTGGCGCTCTTCTTGCCGTACCAGCTCAGGCTGAGATGTACCGGCGGCCGGCGCCTGCTGCGTTTGTGCCAGAATCCGGGAGACCGGCCTTGACCTTCTTAAATATTGGATGGGTTGGTCAAGCTCTCCCGAGGTGTTCTCGGGTTGTTTGTCGCCAGAGGTGGCGTAACAGGTGAACACTTTGACAGTGTCATCGGTCACCTGGACCACCCGCTTTTTCTTGGGCGGTTGTCGCTCCGGCTTGGGCGGCCTCCCAAGTCTGTCAAAGACGGACACTCGGGATGTGGATGCTTGAGGGGAGCGATCCTCTTCCGTGTGCGTGGAACTGGCCCACGGGGAAGTCGGCCGCACCTTCTTGCCAGCTCCACGGCGCTTCTGCCCTCGTAGGGGCTGATTTGTAGATCTCGGAGAGACTGAGGCCTCAGTGCTTGTCGGACTCCGCATTCGTCGCAGATCCGACATGCGGAAAGGCTCCTCCACCCTCGCGCGCCTTATAATTCGGGCCTCCTCCTTGGTGACCCAGATCTTCTTTAGATGGAGCTGGCGCTCCTCCACTTGGTTGCCCCCTGTCCTTGGACGGGGAGCTCGTAGCTTGGGCCGTTGCAGAGGGCCCTGGGTTGCCGCCGGTACGGCAGACTTCTTCTTCTTCGCTCCGTCCCCCCGGACTTGTCGGAGGGGCTCGAAGCGGTTGGAGGTAGAGATAGTCGGGACATGACGATCTTGTGGTATGATCGGCTCGCCTCTATCGAGCCGGATGCGAATATCTCCGACGATTACAGTCTTGCCGGAGCGAGAGACAGCCGCTTCGGGCATTGCACCCTTGCGGCTACGGCGTTGCCCCCGTTGAGCAGGGGCGGCGGTGGTGGCGCCCGCCATAGGCATGGCGTCACCCTGAGGGCGGCGGCGTTGCCCCCGTTGAGCAGGGGCAGCACCTCTGAGGGTGGCCGCATTGGAGTTGGGGCCGTTACGGCGACGGCGTTGCCCCCGTTGAGCAGGAGCAACACCGACAGTAATTTGGTTGACCGAGAAAACCCGGTCATTTGTGGAGACAGAGGGCCTGACACCCTTTGTCTGTGAAAAGTTGGCCGGACGAAGCCGGCCGGCTATTGCAATAGAGGGTCTGGCACCCTCAGAAGCTTGCTTGTTGGCTGAGCAGACTCGACCAATTGTTGAAGCCGAGGGCCTGACACCCCCGACGGCTGGCTTGTTCACCGGGCGGACCCGGCCAGTTGAAGCGGAGAGCTTGACGCCCTCTATAGTCGGCTTGTGGACCGGACTGACCCGGCCAGCTGCTGGGGTCGAGGGCCTAACACCCCCGACGGTTGTCTTCGCGACCGGGCGAACCCGATCAGCTGAAGCGGAAGGCTTGACGCCTTCAGTAGTCTTCTTGACCGAATGAACCCGGCCAGTTGATGGAGCCGAGGGTCTGACACCCCCGACTGTTGGCTTGTTGACCGGGCGAACCCGGTTAGTTGATAAAGTCGAGGGTCTGACACCCTCAGTGGTCGTCTTCTTAGCCGAGGGAACTCGGCCAGCTACTGGGGCCGAGGGCCTGACGCCCTCGACGGCGGCTGCTACAGGGGTGGCTGAACTGGCTTCAACCACCGGAACCACGCCCAGGAAGAAGGGCGAACCGACGACCGCTGGGAAGTCGCCGAAGACGATCGGAGTTGCCAGGTATCCGAACCTGGCATGGTCGGCAACGAGTTGGGGGCCGTAGGTGACAGCTGCCATCGCTGCTGCTGGTGTTGATGGTGGTGGTGCGTAGCACAAAAGGAGTGGCGTGCGAATGCACAAAGAACTCTCAAATGAACCGAGAGATGTGCCCTCCTCTTCCCGTCCTGTAAGAGGAAGAGGGGCAATTAGAACCTTGAAGAAGGTTTAGAGGACTTTCTTTGACAGAAAGAAGAAAGGCGGAAAAAGTCCCACCGGGCGTGCCAGTCTGTGAGACACGGAAAAAATCTAATCGGTTTTTTTTTATCGTAGATAAAGATATAGATTTCGTTCTTTTTGAAAAGAAACATCCCCCTCTAAGGATAGAGGGTGATTCCGTGTGTGCGCATTGTATCAGACGATTTGGGTTCGAGTGCTGGACCTCTCCCCACTGACCGGAGTCAGTGTTGATTTACATCGGCCTAACGTCCGAACACCTTTGTTTGACTGTCAAAGAAATCCCCAAATTCTTTTACAGGGTTCTGAGGTTGAGGGCAAACTCTTGAAGAGCTCATGACGTCCACTCACTCACCACCGACCAACAGAAACAATTGAATTAGGGCTAGGTCTGAGCAAAACCTTAGGATTTAAGAATGGAAACGCAAATATGCAGAAGCCATAGGCATTTTTGAAGTAGAGAGAAGTTTTCTGGACCCCGAGGGTATTTCGGTAATTTTACCACCCCAGGGGTATTTTGGTAATATTCCCAGGCCAGGGGTATTTCTGAAATTTCTGGGCTGGAATGAAGTAGGATCGGGTCCCTGACTCCCCAAGGCGCTGAGGCTCTTTTTAGAGGGTTTTAGGAGGCTGCTGGGCCATTTTTAGGTTGTAGGGGTATTTTGGTAATTTTACCGTACCCTAGACCTAGGTTTAGAATGATACCCGAGTGTCGGACTGAGCTGACAAAACTCCCAGACCGAAGTAGTGACAAGGGGCTTCATGGAAGGCACACATCTGTCAATTTGATCGAAGGAGGGGTATATATGCAATTTTCCGAAGTCGGAGGTTTTCTTATAATTTTCCCACCCGAGGATACATATAAAACATGCTGAGTGCTTCTATAGTTCAAATGAGTACAAGGGTTGTCGGCGAGTTGTCGACTGTACAAAAGTCCGCACTAACGCGGGAAGTAGGGACGTAGCCC
The DNA here is from genome assembly GCA_022559845.1 of Amorphophallus konjac. Classification (NCBI taxonomy): domain Eukaryota; kingdom Viridiplantae; phylum Streptophyta; class Magnoliopsida; order Alismatales; family Araceae; genus Amorphophallus; species Amorphophallus konjac. The sequence continues at coordinate 84,471,724 of CM040122.1, read as the reverse complement.
CAATTACAAAAAGTTGCAGGGTAAAACTGCAAACAACATGACTTTTATGTTTCTTGGACCCCGGGGAGGACATTTATGCAATTCTCCCATTATTAAGGCAGAAGCATATGACATAGTCGTCCCAGGACTTAGAAACAACAACACGGCCCACTGAGGGGCAAAATTACAAATATACCCTCATAGGGGCACATACACAAGACCCGGGGACTTACCCCTCGCGGGCCAAAACAAACGAACAAAACGCTCCAAGTGTCTTCCGTAGGTTGTTGAGTGTAGTAGATCGTAGATCTCCTCTCTTCTCCTTTTTTTAGACCTCCGGGGGTCTATTTATAGAAGTGGGGAACCTCCCCGGGAGTGTTCGACCCCGTACGGGTCCAACGGGATGAAAATGACCCCGGGGAGGTCACATTTTCAAATTTTTTTAGTCCGTGCGCGGGAATGGGACCTCCCCGGGGTGGGAGGTCCCCGGGACGGTCCGGGACCTCCCCGGGGTCGCGAACCCCCGGGGGGGGGGGGGGGACTTGCCCGGGGTTGCGACCCCCGGGGGGGGGACCTGCCCGGGGTCGCAGCCCTCCGGGGGGGACCTCCCCGGGGTCGCGGCCCCCCCGGGCATGGCCTGCCCGGGGTCGCGGACCCCCGGGCATGGCCTGCCCGGGGTCGCGGACCCCGGGTGGGTCCCGCCAGGGGTCGCGTGCCCCGGGGAGGACCTCCCCGGGGTCGCGGACCCCCGGGTGGTCCCCACCCGGTCCGCACGCACCCCGAGGGGGGCTCCCCGGGGTCGCGGACCCCGGGTGGGTTCCACCCGGGTCCGGACGACCCCGGGCGGGTCCGCCCGCCCAGGGAGAGTCCCGCGCGGGACTCTTCCTCCTCCGGGCCGACCCGTCCGGGTAAGGGTGACCCCGGACGGGTCCCTTCGGTCCCGGACGGGTCTATTCCTCGCGTGGGTTCAATAAAAGGAGGTCTCCGGGGCTTTGAAGCTTCGAGTTCTCGCCGTGCCTCGTGGAGAATAGCGAGAGGGAGCGCCTCCTTGTTCGTTTGTCGTCTTCCTTGTGCCGTAGGCCACTGCGGGAGGACGAGTTGTTGTCCGTGCTTCGTGATACACGTGCGAGGGACGTTGTGCTTGGTATGTAGACCTTTTCCAGCATCTCCTTCGTTGTTGTAGAAGTGTTCCTTGCTCGTGGTTACACGTTCAAAGGACGGAGACTTAATCCCGTAGGGATTTTAATACTACCACACGATTCTGACAATCATTGTGGCTTATGTTTGGCTTGTGGCCATCCCCCGAGGGGTTTATATTGCCACCACATGTGGGCTTTAAAGCCTTAAATTTAGGAATATCCGACGGGACGGCGATACGCCGAATAGAGGACCCCGTGTAGGAATATCCTATCGGATGTTGATACACCGTACCGAAACCTTGTCACCTGCGAGATCAAAATCCCGAAAATTTAGCATGATAAATTACGGGTGCAACAGGCAGAAATCCCTTCTACAGTCTCTGAAATGTCGTCTCCTATGGGTCAGCTTGAGACACTGACGTCTGCTGGCCAGATCACATTACAGATTACATCAGAAAAATTGACAGCATAAATTTCGATCGTGGGTTGTCATTGCTGAACTATATATCGTTGGCTGTGACAAATTAGGTTTTCTGAATGGCTATCAGAAGTTGCCAGATCCTCTAGACCCTCTCTTTCCTGCTTGGGGGCGGGATAACAACATGGTTTTGTCGTGGCTTCTCAACTTTGTCAGCCCTTGTATTCGTCGACCATCTTACATAAGTCAGCTGTTGCAGATATGTGGAGGACCTTAATTGGCCTTTATGGTCACAAGAAGAACAAAGTTCACCTGTTTCAGTTGAGCCATAACATTTATGAGTTAAGTAGGGTTTTCTTACTGTCACAGCCTACTTCTGCACTTTAACTTCACTGTAATGAATTAGATGTCTATCATATAGATAAGTGGACATCGTTTGCTGATCAACAAACCTATCTAATACTTCAAGAAGATGACATGATTGTGAAGTTCTTGAGTGGGCTAAACTCAGATTAGGAGGCCTCACATGGACAGATCCGCAACATGGGCCCAGCTCCCTTGTTGGAAGAGACTTACTTCAAGGTTCTGAGTGAAGAACAACGACGACAAGTCATGAGTAACAAACTTGTCACTCCTGCACACTCTGATGTTGGAGAATACTCTGCACTGGCTAATGTTACTAGTAGGCCTTCTCCCACTGGCGATAAGAAGCGAAGTGACAAGAAATCTATACATTGTGGCTGCACAGACTATTGACTCAAATTGTTGCTGGGAGAAATATCCTGACAAGATGCTTGCAAAGTTCAAAACAAATAAGAGGGGACAGAAGCCGCGAAACAATGTTGTTGTCTCACTTTTCTATTGCTCTTGGTGCCTCTGTTTTTGATGGGACCTCTACTATAGCGACACCAACTCTCTCCTCTTCAGACATTGTCACACTTCAGCGTCTTCTTGCACAGCTTCAGAGCACCTCTTCATCACCTTCCTCTTCATTATTGTCAGGTATATATGGTGCTGCTTTGACCGCCACTGCTTGATCCCCTGGACATCCTTGGGTGATCGACTTTGGTGGTACTGACCACATGACGGGTATGTCTACTTCCTTTCATTCTTATTCTTTATCTTCAAGTCAAGATAAAGTCACTATCGCGCATGGTACTCGTGTTGCTATTGTTGGCAAAGGTTCCATTAGATTCTCAGATCACTTGACCCTTTTCTCCACGCTTCATGTGCCATCTCTTCCCATTAATTTACTTTCAGTGAGTAGTCTTACTAAACAGTTAAACTGTTCTGTGACATTTTTTCAACTCACTGTCTTTTAGGATCTAAAAAGCACGCAAACGATTAGGATTGGCCGTGAAGTGGATTGACTTTACTTCTTTGTGTCGGGGAACACATTTGCTCTTCAATCCTATGCACTTTTACTTCGAGACTATTTAACACGGAAAAAGATTTTAAAGAAATTGTTCATTTGTGGAACATAAAGGCACATTTATTAGCTATTTAAATAACATGCACATTTTTAATTCTGTGAATTTGGTTTATCAGACGATTGAGGGTTCAGGTACGAGACATTTCCCTACCGACTGTAGTCAGTGTTTAATTATATCAACATAAAGTTCGAATACCCTTGATTAATTGTCAAAGATACCTTTTTAGTATCTACAATATCTGTTGTGATATTTTGGGTTTTGCTTAATGGATATGATCTTGATGATCTCCCACTAGAGATATATACTATTGCAAGAAACGGGAAGACTTTCATTTTTTTGAATATATGTAATTTGGATTACAATATGTCTTTTGAGACCTTTACATTTGATGCTGATTATGTAATCGGGTCTTTGCGTTTACATCTGGTCACATTCTGATCGTTGGATGAGCTTCTGCTTACACTTGGATCTCTATATTTGCTTCTGTCGATGATCAAATGATCGAATTGACTTCTGGTCAAGATCTGATCATTGGATTTGAATTTCATCGACATCTGTTGGCATTACGGAATAAGTCTCTCTCTCTCTCTCTATATATATATATATACATGGTGGTTTTTTGAAAAGAACACTATAGGGATTGCACATAGAGGGGCTGCATAAATAGCCTGTGCAGGGTTTATTCTGTGGGTGCGCATCGTATCAGACTATTTGGGTTTGAGTGCTGGACCTTTCCCCACTGACCGCAATCAATGTTGATTTACATCGGCCTAACGTCCGAACACCTTTGTGTAACTGTCAAAGAAATCTTAAGGTCCCCTACATAGGTTTTGATGCTGAGGGCATGCTCACTTGCACGGCTCACAGTTACCTCTCATTCACCACCGGAAGATTGATAGAACTGGGGCTTTATCAAAGGCCTCATTAAGTTTAGGCTAAAAACCCTATGATTTGGGAGCATGAATGCAATTTTGTAGAAGCCATAGGCATTTTTGAAGTGTCGAGAGATTTTCTGGACTCCAAGGGTATTTTGATAATTCTGGGTTCTTAGGGGTATTTTGGTAATTCTACCAGGCCAGGGGCATTTTTGAAATTTCTTGGTTGGAGGGAGAGTATGGAAATCTCCGCCTTTCGAGGGCACTGAGGCAGTTTCCGACGGGTTTTGAAGACTCCTAGGTCATTTCTAGGTCACATGGGTACTTTGGTAATTTTATTAGACCCCAAGTGGACCTAGGTCTGAGATGACACTTGGGTGCAAGATTGAGCTAGCAAGGTCCCTAAGTGAAAGGAGTAACAATGGACTTCATAAAAGATGCACGTGCGTTGATTCGCAAAGAGAGGGACATGTACACAATTTCCAAAAAGTCGAGATTCTCTTATAATTTTTCTTGACCGGCACATAAAGGAGCAGCTGAGTGCATTTATGATTCATATGAGTACAAGGGTTGTCGGCGAGTTTTCGACTGTACATATGAGGTATCTGCACTGACGCGGGACACAGGGGCATAGCCTCAATTACATAGAGGTTGCAGGGTAAAACTGCAAATATCAGGACTTTAAATCTCTTTGCAATTCCAAGGAGGGTGTTTTTGTAATTCTCAGTCATCTAGAGATATTACATAATTGGTCCCCTGCTAGAATGCGTAGCAAATTACAGACATAGTCTCCAGGGGCATAAATACAAGACCCCGGGTACAACATATCCTTAGTGGGCCAAACGACGAACAACGCTCCTTTGAATGTCTCGATCTCTTGATTTTTCTTCTCCTTGTGTGTCTTTCCGTCTGTGTAGATCTCCTACTAGACCCCCGAGGGTCTCTGTATAGAAGTTGGAGGGCCACCGGAGTTGATTTAACCCGTACGTGGTGGATGGGATGAAAATGACCCCGGGAGGGTCATTTTTCTCCATTTTTTCTTTTTTTTCCAACGAGAGAGAAAAGGGGCAGCGTGGTCAAATGACCTCGGGGACCCCACCCGGGGTCAAATGACCCCGAGCAGGCTCGCGTGGGACCTGCCCGGGGTCATTCGACCTCGACCGGTCCCACCGGGGTCAGGTGACCCCGGGCAGGTCCCTCGGGATCGTTTGGCCTCGGGGAGCCCCACCAGGGTCACTTGACACCGGGTGGGTCCCGCCCACGGTCGGGCCACCCCTGGGGGGGGGTCTGGCCCTGCCGTGCGCGGGCCGTCAGGTGTCAGGCGACCCCGCGCGGGTCTGTCCAACCCCGGACGGGTCCCTCCGTCCTCTTGCATAAACCTTACCTTTTGGGCTTTTTCCAACAGTCTTGTTCGCAACACACCGCGTGGAGAAAGGAGACGTGCCTCTTGTTCGTTGTCGCCTCCCTTGTGCTGTCGGTGGGAAGAAGAGGCTTTGTGCTTGTCCGTGCTACGTGATACACGTGTATTGGACATCTCCGGTGGTGTGTATACCCTCTCTTGCGCCCTCTTTCTTTGCTGCAAGGGTTTTCTTTATTCACCCTAAACATCTAAGGGAGAAAATTCTCGCCTCTCGGAGCTTGCCCGGAACCACATGACTCTGACAATCGTTGTGGATTTAGTCCGGTTCTCAACCACCTCGTTTGCTGCTTAAAATAAGACACGGGCCACAGAGTCCCGTCGTGTGAAAATATTCCACGGAGCGATGGTACGTCGATTGTTGAACCTCGACCAACTCGAGGGAAGTGTCTAAATTTATTCGAGACAAATAGTGGGTGCAACAAATGCCCCCCACGGGACATCCGTTAATGCCAGAGGCGAGGGCAGATGGCCCATGCCTTTTGTAGCTATTTACTTGTCCCTGGTCCATTGACATGATGGGACCTTGTAAGACGGCGTCTTAATGTTTTGTTGCTGTCCTTATGCCTACTTCGCCTTTTGATTCATGTCTTTGTTTGCTTTGCAGCTCCTGCAACATGGCTCGCCAAAGCAGAGGTAGAGATCATTCTCGGAGGCCGAGAGTTGGGAGCTCTGATGATCACTATGTGCAGAGGACAGATAGGCCCATGCCGGCTTTTCCTCTGCGCAGCATCACCTCTGACAGTTTTGACACTGTGGACCACGGTCTTTCTTGGGTCGCTGAAGGCCCAACTGAGAATGCTAGTGCAACGAAGGCACAATGGACATATCTCGTATCACGAGGAGACAGGGAATGTCTGTGTATGACCGATCTGGGGGATATCCATCTCACTATCCGCTGGACCGACATCTTTTGTCTTTCATCCAGAGATTTGTGCCTCCAAGTATGGAAGGTGATGACCCTCTTTTGCCAGGGGAGAGGCGTCGTCTCGAGCGAGCCATATTGCTCAGGAGGGACAACATGCAGGGCACTTGCACATTCTCTTATCCGAGCTTCCCAGAGGGTTTTATTCGGCAGAGATAATTCCCTGATCAGAAGAGTCTGGACTTCTTCAAATAGTTTGACAGCTTTACAGTCCGAGTGGGGCCGTCGTTACCAGCAATCTGGTATTTATCAGGGCACCAAGGCCACAGATGTCACAGTGGACAGGATGTTTTTGACTCCTTCTGGGGTTGCCTTTGGGCATGATGATTATGACCATGACTGCTTGTTGGAGAGGGTATTAGCACAGAAGACTCCCAATTGGTATGGGAAGTGGGCTGTCATTCTCTCTCATTGTTACCTTCGGGATGCGACGGAATGGCTATGGGGCATCTTGACTGTGTACAGGGCAGTACTTGATAGGGCTGGGATCCGCCATGTAGTGACAACAACATTATATTCCTATCCTTGCCACACAGGATTGCTTCAGGCATTAGCCGAGAGGTTCAACCGCCGTTGGAACACATTTGTCACTGCAGAGGGGGAGACTTCACTAGACCTGTGGACTTTTCACAGGATCTCTGGCCTGTCAGTTTGTGGACAGCCTTATGAGGAACTATTCTTAGATGATCTACATCTTAGTGCTTTAGATGGGGCAACCGATATCTTTTTCCCTATTGCTTTAGATATTTGATGAAGACATGGGGGGATTTAGCCTTAGTGGGTAAGGAGAAGGCTGCACGTACGACTAGAGTGACATTGAATGCCTGGGTGATGCGTTTTTACAGCGGCCCATACTGTTTCTATGAAGAGTTTACTTCCTCTGGCATGACTTGAGAGCAATGTAAGGAAGTCACATTGAAATTTGCTTCACACCTGCACCACTTGCCTGCTCCGGCGCAGGGGTGGAATTCGAGGGAGCTACCGTCGCTGACATACTTGGCAGCTTATTTGGCCTACTGGTTGGCCAGTTTTGTGATCCCTTATGGAGAGGAGGGAGTTCTTCAGGCGGAGGTGATTTACCCCGCTTGTCTGATGGCCTGCGGGCGCAGAGTTGCTATTGTCCCAGCTGCATTAGCGAATATCTATCATTCTTTTGGGGCCTTGACTTCACATTCTTCGCCCAGAGATAAGGGCATTTTGATGCCCACCCATTACTTGAGTGCGTGGGCTGGCTTGCTTTTGCCAAAGCTCTCCTAGAGGACGTCGATCGACAATGCAGCAACTCCACATATCTTTGCTTTTGATGGTCACCCGGATCAGGATGCCATCTTGCAATTGGCCAGTGCCCGCCCTGCTTTGCCTTTCCTCCAACACATTGAGAGGGACAAGAGTTTGGATTTCGACCACAGCTCCCATCTTTATCGCCCCTATTTGGAGTGGCAGGGGGATTCAGTTGCCTACATACTGTCTTCGTAGGCTCTGCCTTCCTCCCACGCACTAGCTGAGTGGGTCGTTTGCATACGGCCCAGTGTTCTACTTTACTGCTGCTCTAGCACAACAGTCCTTGATCCATACTATCCACATCGATTTGTCTGAAACTTCGGGTATGACCAGGCCATCCCTCCGAATGTAGATTTCCCTCTGGCTCTTCGATAGTACAGACAGAGGGATGTGCATCTAGTTGCAGTAGCTTGGCAGTCCTTCCTTTACCGTGACGTGAAGGAAGATTACTCAATTCCAGCACAAACGCGCAAGGGTCATTTTGACATACATTATGTGCGCTGGTGGTTCAAAGTCAGTAATATATTTAGATAGCGCGGCGATACCATCCGGGCTGTGGAGGAGAGACGCCTGAGGAGGGAGGACCTACCCCCCTTGTTCCTCGACTCATGCTTCATCAAGTCTCATTTCTCCGGAGCCGCTTGAGCCATCAGGGAGATTGAGATCCGTTGGAGGGAGGAGGGACTCCCTATTCCCATTGACAGGAGTCAGTATGCTGGGGCTCTGAAGCCCTTGAGAGGCACGCTAGCAGCAGCCCCGACTTCTAGGTTCTCTCGCTCGGGGGCAGCCCCTGGGTCTTCGACGACTTACTGCTGGTGGGAGGATTTGAGGGCTTCCTGTGGTCTGAAGAGTAAGTCCCAGTTATCACAGTCGGTCCCTGAGGGGGCGTTTGTTGGCAGTGGTTTTGCAGAGTGGAGACCCCATGTGATTAATGCAGTGGGCTACGCTGGTCCAGTAGAGTACATTTCCGACTTGGAGGTGGCTGCCACTCCTAATGCCATCTTGGACATTGCGAACAAGGTGGCCCGCGCTCTCCGATTGAAGCCTGAGCAGATCATCTTGAGACATGAGAGACCCATAGGCGCGCCAGGTATTTGCTTGACCGCCTATCTTCACCTTGCTTCTGTTATTTATTTCCCTGTTCTGCATTTTGAGATACTCATCACTTGAGACCCTTTATTGTTTGCAGATCAAGCCAGTGGCCAAGAGGACGGAGTTTTCCCGTGAGAGACCTCTCTAGATGCGGCCCCTACTGGAGTCAATGTTCCTGAGAAAAGGCCCCGAATTGAAGGCCAACAGGATAACACTCGGTCTTCTTCTCGTCCTCGTTATGGGGAAGAATCTTCCGCTTGAGCGGATGTCTCTAGTGAGTGAAAGAAAACTCCATTTCAAATCACAATTTTGCCATGTTTACACAATGTTATAAACATGACCCTTTTTTTTTGATGCAGCTCCGCCTGAAGTTCGAGCTGCAATGAGTTTCTCCCCCTGTCCGGGAATGCCTTTGCAGAGGCGGGATTGGATTTTGATGAGTCCATCCCTGATGTCAGCCTAGACATAGAGGGCTTGGATCCTTCCGCTGATGATTATACACTGGTGACTGCCGCCTCTCCTGTGCCTGATACAGAGGGGACCCCTGCTGCCCAGGTTTTAGGTAAGAGTTTCTTATCCCCCCCTTTTCTTCTTCTATAGTGTCTGGGAGATGGCGCATATGCTAATTAACATGATACTGCCTGCTGCAGGGGATCCCGGTGAACAGCCCACTCTCCCTGCTATCGAAAAAGGGGGTGAGTCCTCTTCTAGCAAGGAGGGCTCTTCATCCTCTGGGTCTTCAAGCGGGGGAAGCTCCAACGCTTCGTCGAGTACAGGGCCTTCTAGCTCTTCCTCGGACGAGGAATCCTCCTCCTCCTCATTGAGCTCTTCTGAGGACGGGGAGATAAGGATGACCCCAGGTAATTTTAGGAGTCTATTATCTTCATATTTTGTTTGTGACTCCTTGCTTATCTTGCCACTCATTGTGCAGCTACCAAGCCGGCCTCCTCCACAGACGAGCTCTCAAACTTATTGAATCCGGCCCACATGTAGACATGCTAGACTATGACAGAGATTTGAGAGCCCTTGGAGCCTGGGACGATAACTGATATAAATGTCCCAGAATCGGGGGTGTTTGACGGAACAACACTACCTTTTGGCCCTAGGGTGTTGACAGATGTTGCCAGCTTCATTAAGAAGCCCAGCGGGGAACTTACTTCAGGTATGTGCTGTATCTTCGCATATTTTTCCCTTGTGCATGCTCGTCACATTTGGAATTTTGATGTTTACTGTTCCATTGATTTGGACAACTGCTGATCAAATGGAGGTAAGGCGTCTCTCTCAACCTGGGAGACTAACATGGTAGAGGGGTCACCTCGGGCACCTTTAGGGGAGTAGGACAGTGCTAGCCATGTGGCTGCCTCTACTGAGCCTTCACTCAGTATTTTTTTAACAAAAGTCCATAGTGTCTGTTGGATGAGTCTTCCTTTCTTATGCATTACCATCACTCTACACATTGATTTTTTAGTCATCCTCCTCTATGGAGCCAGCGATAGAGGCCGACGTCGCCGTGGTTGCGGAGAATGCCATTGTAGAGATTCGATATGCATTTATCACTCAGAAGCCCTCATCCCTGTTATTGGTGCAAATGAAATATCAGGATCTTCATGTCCCATTTCCCTTGCAGAGAGCTCGGTTGCTAGTTGTATCGCCTGCAAGGTCGGAGTCAGCCCCTGTTGATACTTCTCCAATTTCGGAGGAAGAGCCTCCTTCCGTAGCGATCCCACGTGCAGGGTTGTCTCCAGTAAGGCCACTATGACCGTACTTTGGAGTTTCGCACATGACTGATTTTGTTTTGACAGAGCACTCACTATCTCATGCCTTTCCCTTTTTTGATTTCAGGTCGCAGATGTGGCTCTAGAGATGCTCCAGTGCTTTCCCGCTCTTGGATAGAGTGGCCTGACGGTCCTCAGTTTGGTGTAGCACTGGCAGATGCCGACATGGGCTCTCGGCTTATTCAGAATCTCTAATTACTGCTACAGATTGATCCCCTTCCGACCGTTGAGGCCATGAGGGGCCACTTGGAGTGTTGCACCAGAGGTTACCATGTATTTGGCCTTCCCAGGGATGCTTGGATAGTGGAGCTCACGGCTCTATGGGACGAGTTCGCCTGCCTACATGTTGTTTAGGAGCAGAGGTAGAGGACCCAGATGATGATCTAACAGGAGGAGGAGTAACTTTGCAAACTGCGAGCAACCCATGCCGAGGTATGTGTTCAGACAGAAGCTGCCTAAGAGCGTAGCCGGAGAGCCTCCCTCCGAGTAGAGGAGCTACAGAGGGATTTACAGGAGGCTGAGGGGGAGTGCAGCAGTGCACAGGCCAAGGTAGAGACCCTCCACCGCAGACTTGAGGGGTTCCAAGAGGAGGTTCTTCAGAGTGAGACTCGCTTTGCCGACCTGAGGAGGAGCGAGTCCGGATCTTGATAGGCCTTGCTGCTTTTTTGTACATAGGGCTTTTGTATTTTGCCCATTTTTGTCCTGGTTACCCCGAGGGCTTGTCTCAGGCTCCTTCTTTGATGAGATTGATGAATAAAGGACAGAACTCAACAGCTTTTGCTTCCATCCTCTTTGCATGTATGTTTTTTTTTTTAACTTTACCAGTCCTACCGCCCTTTCGGGTTTTGGCCAGGACTAGCCCCCTTTAGCTTTTTCCAGTGCACCCTTGCGAGTTTTCATACTGAGAGATACCCATTTTTGCCTGAGGTGTCTTCGCGGGTTTTCACCTCAGTTGGGTTAAAAGTCTTTTTGCCCTTGATTGCTCTCCTAATGAGAACAACCAAGTCCACTGGGGCATCAATATTTTTAGCTCCTTTCTTCTCTCTCTCTCTCTTTTTTTAAGTACCTATGGTGCCTATTGAATCCAAAAAACCGCGGTGTTGAGATACAAAGGCCCAGGGTCATAAGCACATGAACCACAACTCAAATAACCAATACGGGTGCCCGCCCAAATTCCAACACTCTCCCTCACGGCCAAGATGGGCCGTGGACAATAATTGGGTGGAGTAACAAGATAAGAAATATATATAGTTGGGCCAAGACCATGCTCTGATACCATATTGAATCCACAAAATCGCGGTGTTGAGATACAAAGGCCCAGGGTCATAAGCACATGAACCACAACTCAAATAACCAATATGGGACTATTGCCCGCCCAAATTCCAACAGTGCCAAAAGGCAAAAGGGGTTTGGCATCCCGAGAGGGACATGTGCGCCGCACCTGGTGGGACAAACGGGTCGATTTGATAGTCCTAGTGGGACATGGTTAGTCAAATTCGAAAGCTGATAGGCCGAATGGGTTGGCAGTCCGAGAAGGGCATACATAGGCCGACCCTGGTTGGGACAACAAATAAGGATTTAACAGTTCGAAAGGGACATGTGAGTTAAACTCAGAAGCCGATAGGTGAGATGGGTTGGCAGCCCAAAAGGAGCATGCACATGCCAAGCCTGGTAGGATGAAAGAATAGATTTGACAGCCCGGGTGGGACATATGGATCAAATCCGAGGGTCGATAAGCAGATAGGGTTGGCAGTCTTCGTGCATAGGCCGAACCCGAAAGATGAAAGGGTGGATTTGACAGCCCTAGTGGGACGTGCGAGTCAAACTCGAAACCTAATAGGCGGAATGGGTTGGCAGCCTGGAAGGGGACACGTAGGCCAAGCCCGGTAAGATAAAAGAATGGGTCTGATAGCCCCAATGGGACATGTGAGTCAAACCCGAAAGCCAATAGGCGGGATGGGTTGGCAGCCCGAAAGGGGCATGCATGGGCCAGACTCGAAAGAAGGAAATGATGGATTTGATAGCCCTAGTGGAACGTGAGAGTCAATCTCGAAAGTCGATAGGTAAGATGTGTTGATAGCCCGAAAGGGGCATGCATAGGCCAGACCTGAAATATGAAAATGTGGATTTGACAACCCTAGTGAGACGTGAGAGTCAAACTCGAAAGCCGATAGACAAGATGGGTTGGTAGCCCGAAAGGGGCATGCATGGGCCAGACCCGGTTGCAACATCAAGTAAGTGGATTTAACAGTCTGAAAGGGACATATGAGTTAAATCCGGAAGCCGATAGGCGAGATGGGTCGGCAGCCCGAAAGGAGCATGTATAGGCCAAGCCCGATGGGACTGAAAGGGCGGATTTGATAGCCTGGAGGGACACACGAGCCAAACCCGGTAAGTCCAAAATATGGGTGGAGTTGACATGCCAGGGGACGTATGAGTCAACTCTAGAAAAGGAATGGATGGATTTGACAGTCCGCATGGGCATAGGGTCAAATCTGGAATTGAAAATGTAAGTAGGGTTGATGAGCGGAAAGACATGAATCGACCCTACAAGAAAGAGAGAGGGATTTGACAGCCCGAGAGGGACATATGAATCAAATCCGAAGGTTCAAAATGCTGACGATCCCGGTGGGACAAAGTCTTGCATGACAACATTGGGATTATAGTCATGGCGTCCTGATGGGACTGGATGTTGCATGGCGACATTGGAACTATAGCCATGGCATCATTATAATGCGCTTGCCATCACAGGGTGAAGTCGTTGACTTGGAACCACCCATGGGAATATGTTGCAGAAAGGCTTTTTTTTCACATTATCAACCTCACCGCCCTTTCGGGTTTACGCCGAGACTGGCCCTCTTTAGCCTTTTCCGGCACGTCATTGCGGTTTTTCACACTGAGGGGTGCGGTTTTTCACACTGAGGGGTTACCCATTTTTGCCTGAGGTGCCCTTGCGAGTTTTCACCTCAGCCGGGTTTATGGCCTTTTTGCCCTTAGTCGACCCTTGGACGAAAGGTGACTAAGTCTACCGAGGCATCAATATTTTTAACCCCATTTTTTTTTACGAACTCAATTCGACTCTCTTCTGGGAAGATGGGTATCTTCTGAGGGTGGTTGTTGTGCAAACTTATGCTATGGCACATAATAAAGCTTCATGTGTTTGCTATTAAGAGGAGGGAAGGGACTGTTTCCCTTATGGTCGATGACCGTGTAGGCGTCTCCTTCATAGACCTTTTGAATGACGTAGGGTCCATGCCAGTTGGGCTGGAGTTTGTCACTGGATCTTCCCACCAAGACCTCCTTTTTTTGATCATGACAAGATCGCCCTTTTTAAATGCCCTTTGCTTGACCGGCTTATCATAAGCACGTCATGCGGGCCTAATACACTTGCAAGTACTTATAAGCTCAAAGTCTTTCACCCTCTATATTCGACAATTCCTCGAGCCTTCTTTTCATCTCCGATTGATCTTGGCCTGGCAGCCCAGCGTGGACAGCAACGCGATAGGATGCCAGTTCAATTTCTATCGGGATCACTGCTTCAGCTCCGTAGACCATAGAGAATGGAGAACTGTCACCCCCCGAACCGATAGCAGCAGAAACTTGCTTGGAACGTGACAGCGAGACAGTCATGACAAACAGAGCAAACCAGAAGAACACAGAGAGACCAAGAATAGACAAAAATATACTTTTGTTGATATTCAAATGTCATTATTACAACTTTATTGACTCACTTTATAACTATTACAAGAGAAGAAAATAGAAAAGACTAAAAAATTACAGGACTAGACTCAAGAAAATAAAAAGACAGAGTCTTCAAAACTCTAGGATCACTTTTCACCCTTGCCCTTCCCTATCTGATGGAATATCTTCATTATTACCTGAAAAATATTAAGAGAAACTGAGTGAGCAAAAACGCTCAGTAGGAATTACATCTCTATCATTAGACAAAATATAAGTGATTAACGGTTTAATCCATATATAGAAAATGCTTTATGATGCATGACGGAAAACTCAATACAATCGAGAGAGTGGCAAGATCAAATGAATATCCAAGGTGGACAAGAAGACATTTACAAGTGCAAGATAGGGAATGACAAGTCAATAACATGTACAAGAGATCACTAATAGAAGAATTTCAATAATAATAATTACCCATTCCGGGTCTCAATATCAAGAACATGTCAATAACATATACGAATCATGTCAAGTATGTAAATTTGTCTAGAACCATTCTTGTGTATAGTTGGTGCAATGCCACACTTGATCATTCATAATATCGGTATATTTTTGGGCTTTGTCTCTCCCCTAGGATCATATCCGGGCCCTTATAAATATTGCCTAGCATTGAGTGTCATGTTGAACCCAAAGTCCCAATAATAATATTTTTTAGTCAAATTAAAATAATGGCCAAGAATTCCAATAATATGCTCATGTAATCAAGGAAACTCAAGTTGGAATTAAGACTTTTCCAAAGATTTTCAATAATAAGTCATTAGAGATGAATATTAGAAATGAAGTCAAACTAGATAGTCATGTCAGTGAAGATCATAATCCCTTGTAGAAGGGTCGAAGATGTCAAGAAACACTAGCCATGAGAGGCTAGAATCGGTTTATACACATCACAATCACGGAACGGAAACATTCGGAACACTTGGATTGAACGCGGTCAGACCAACCACCGCGACCTGAACGCGTCCACAGAGGCCACCGCGATCAAGGTCAACGGGATGGGTCAAACCAGAACGCGGTCTGGGTGAACATCACCTTCAGAGATAAACACGGTCGGCCTGAGGATCGCGATCAAACAGGGGTTGGTGAGAACGCGGTGTCTGATTAGATGCGTTCTTAAACAGAGCTCGAACGTGGTTTGAAGACAAGCCGCGTTCAAGACAGGCTCAATAGATCGCAGATAGAACGCTGTTCTATCATCCAAAAGGCCGGTTGAACCCTGTCCTTCACAGTTTGACGATGATTCCAGAGGTTTTTAGGATTTTTAGGTTACAACCTGCTCCGTGTCCTTATGGGAATCTAAGGTTTGCGGAGACTTACGGAGGCCTCGATGAAGAAAGTTCCAGTCCGATGGAAGGAATATCCGGCGGAGGGTCCTAACTTCACCAAGATTTGTGTTCCTGTCACTACTAGAAACCAATAAGCACGCAGTAGGTTAATATCACCGGGGTGACATGACCTTCAAACAAGAAATCCATGATACATCGCATGATAAAATCATGAACCTTAATAGATACAATTATCATGCAGTAAAGTTAAAACATACTATGCTTAGTCAAATTCAGGTTATCAGGAAGACATCTACTCTTTTAACATGCTTTAGAACAATAGAGTTAGGATGAGATATGGAATCAAAGGAAAGGATGAACAAGAATCATAGCTTAAGGAATTACGGTTTTTACATGATTCCTAGTTACTTAAGTTGGTTCGGATGACTTACAGACATTGAAAGCATGCATCTATATTCAAATCCATTAACATAACATGCTGAAAGGGCTCTAGGGTTTATGGAAACCCGTGCCAGAACGCGGTCATCAGAGGGACCACGATCAGAACGCGATCAATAGGAAGGCCGTATTCAGATAAAATAACTATTTAATGAAAATCTTACAGAGAGAGAAAACCACATTTAAATAAAATAGCATTCAAGTTCGCAGTCTAGGAGGGAACCACATTCATGAAAAATAGATAATTTTTACATTAAAAATGCTATAACAGAAAATCATGTTTAAAAATAAAAGTTTAAGGTAGCGGTCTATCGTAGGGCCACGTTCAGAATGCGGTGTCTGTTAGGGCCGCGACTACGAACAGAGGGCAGTTCCAGCGAGAAAACCCTAAAAACGGCGATATCCGGTTCTAGATCCATGAAATACATGCAATATAGTCCCTAAAAATTGGGGGAAACGATGCAGGAAGAGAGGGGACATGCAGATGCACATGTTTAAACCATTAATTTGAAGTTTAGCCCGAGAGATCAGCTACCTTGAATTGATTAAAGGAAGAAGAGGATGAAGGACGAAGAACCCTCGAACGCCTCGAAGAAAACCCTCGATTCCTCCTCTTAGATCGATCCTCCCACGCTTAGAAGTCTTCTCCCACGAACTAGGGTCGACTAGGGAGGTTATGGGTTCTTATTTATAGGATTTCATGCATCTAAGAGTCCTAATTAGGTCAAGGAAGCCTAGATAGGGAAGAACTCCGAAAATGTCGATTTCTATCTATATCTAGGGCCGCCCCCACCTTATCTAGCTCGAATTAGGGCTAGGGTTTAGGTTAGATTCGACCCCCCCTTAGTGGATTAGGGTTTGGTTGGGGTTGTTAGCCCATTAGGGTTAGTTTTAAACCAAATTAGCTCAATTAGAGATAGGATTTTAGAAATTTCGAATTTAGGGATTTATTAAGCCTTTTAGCCTCAATTATTGGCCCATTAAAAATTAAAGCTTATTATAATTTCTTTGATTTCCATTCTAACCAATTTAGTTATCTTTTACAAAAAATTAAATTAACCCTTATAAGAAATCGGGTTGTTACACTCTCCTCCATTTAAAAGAATTTGGTCCTCCAAATTCACATGATTTCTTTCTAAATATAGTGAGGTACCAGATCACCAATCCTAAAACATACACCTTCGCATATTGCATACTCAATCAGATCAAAGTCTTATTCATGCCAATACACAATAATCATCATGTCCAAGCATGAAAATATAGAATAAGGCAGGTTTAGAGGTACCTTTCAACGCTTCACCATCCCTTAACGCTTGCCGCCTGCCTTGCCGCCTCAGTTCACCTTGTTGCTTATCTTGCGACGCTTTTTTCTTCATGAGAGGGCAACGAGCAATACAATGATCTCTGCTCCCACAACGAATGCACTTCCCCAACTTCCTCCAACATTCCTCCGATTGATGCCCACCTCTATCACAATGCTCACACTTTTCTTTAACAGGGACAATCTGCTGGTCTCCCTTCTTAAGCTTCTTATCCTTATAAGAACCATTGTCTTCATTCGGTCTCTTCTTTCCATTTGTAGGCACACTATCCTTGAAACCATTAGCCGCTCCCTTCTTAGCAAGCCTTCTCGTGATGCGCTCCGCCATATCCATAGTGTCCTCTAAGAATTGCTCCTTCTTAACCATCTCGGCATAAACTTGAATTTCTAATGGTGCTAATTGATAAATAAACTCGACCCTTAAACCATTCAAAAATCTCGTAGCTTTCATCTTCTCCGTATAAGCTAGGTGAGGTGCATAATGAGCCAACCTAGAAAACGCCGCCTCATAATCCGCCACTGACAGACTCCTTTGCTTTAAAGATGCAAACTCGGCAGCTTTCCTTTCTCAAACTCTCTCCAAAAAATACGTCTCATTGAAAAGCTCTAGAAACTCATTCCATGTTACTTGCTCATTGGGCAACGTTGCTTCCTTAGACTCCCACCAAGCCCGCACATCTCTTTCTAATTGGTAAGTACCCAATAAGACCTTCTCTTGATCCGTGCATTGCATGACCCTAAAGGTTCTTTCCATCTCTCTAACCCAGTTCTCAGCTTCATCCGGGTTAGTAGACCTACTAAATCTAGGGGGTTTCATTCCTTGGAAACTCTGATGCAAATCTCCCGCACCCTGACGAACTCCACCTTGAGCAACATGCTGTAAAGCTTGAGTTAAACCTTGGACAGTTCTCTGCATCTCCCTTCATCGAGCACGCTCGACAACCATCTCAACCTATAAAACAAATTTGTAAGGATTAATAACTTGCAATCTCTTAGCTCATTGGAATTAAACACATTTTAGCACTTAGTCCCATGGCTCTACCTAATCTCAGCGGGTACCTATACGATAACTGACAAGAGATACTTAACATATAAACCTGGACTCAAAGACCTAGGGATTTAGAAAACCTAGGCTGTGATACCACTTATGTCACGTCCCGAACTGATAGCAGCGGAAACTTGCTCGAAACGTGACAGCGAGACATTCATGACAAATAGAGCAAACCACAAGAACACAAAGAGGCCAAGAATAGACAAAAATATACTTTTATTGATATTCAGTTATTATTACAACTTTATTGACTCACTTTATAACTATTACAAGAGAAGAAAATAGAAAAGACTCAAAAATTACAGGACTAGACTCAAGAAAATAAAAAGACACGGTCTTCAAAACTCTAGATCGCTTTTCACTCTTGCCCTTCCCCATCTGATGGAATATCTTCATTATTACCTGAAAAATATTAAGAGAAACTGAGTGAGCAAAAACGCTCAGTAAGAATTACATCTCTATCATCAGGGAAAATATAAGTGATTAACAGTTTAATCTATATATGAAAAATGCTTTATGATGCATTACGGAAAACTCAATACAATCGAGAGAGTGGCAAGATCAAATGAATATCCAAGGTAGACAAGAAGTGATTTACAAGTGCAAGATAAGGAATGACGAGTCAATAACATGTACAAGAGATCACTAATAGAAGAATTTCAATATTAACAATTACCCATTCTGGGCCTCAATATCAAGAACATATCAATAACATACACGAGTCATGCCAAGTATGTAAATTTTTTTAGAACCAATCTTGCGTATAGTTGGTATAATGCCACACTTGATCATTCATAATACCGGTATATTTTTGGGCTTTGCCTCGCCCCTAGGACCAGGACCAGATCCAGATCCTTATAAATATTGCTTAGCATTGAGTGTCATGTTGGACTCAAAGTCCTAATAATAATATTTTCTAGACAAATTAAAATAATGGCCAAGAATTCCAGCAATATGCTCATGTAATCAAGGAAACGCAAGAGTTGGAATTAAAACTTTCCAAAGATTTCCAATAATAAGTCATTAGAGATGAGAGGGGATGGGATCTCTCTTCCTTCCTCTCTGTCTCTCACACACACACACACTCGCACCTGCGAAGAGATGGGGGGAGACGGATGGGGTAGGAGGAAGACTGGGGCGGGGGGGGGGGGGGAGGAGAAGAAGGAAAGGCATATCAGAGAGAGGGGGAGACAGCCGATGCTGATCGCCCGTCCGCTTGGAGATCCGATGCCGGCGAAGTCCGTCGTACAGCTATCGCCGGTGATCGACGCAATCGGCGGGCAGGGAGAGCCACCTAGGGAAGCTTCGGCGACCTCATGTGACAGTGCGAGAGTGTGTGCAAGAGTGTCGGGGTGAGGCGTGAGGGCTCGACGGGATGGGGGAGGGTTTAAGACTTTAAGCCTTTAGGGTCGACTGACCCTCGTGTCGACCGTATCGCGTCCGGACCGGCCGGTTCACCCTTTCGCGCCAGAATGAAACCCGCTTCCCGCCCGTGCATGGTCTCGCCGAGACACGCCGACCTCGCATGGCTTCGCGTCTCGTGGACGTGGCGAGACCGAGATCTCAGCTAGATCTCGCGAGAATGCATTCCATGCCTCCAAACCCCACGCACAAACTAGGGTTTGCTAGAGGGGTATAGGATCCTATTTATAAGATTAAGCCACCTAAGAGTCCTAAAACTCCCTAAAAATGAAGAGATAAAACATCCTCCGAAAACCGCGAACCCTAGTCAAAATTGGCGTCGCCAACCTCAACCTAAACTCTAATTGAGCTAGGGTTTCTATAGGGAACGACCTAACCCCTATTGGGTCCGATTTAATTACGATTTAAAGCCCATTTGATTGTGTTTTAGTTTGCTTAATTCACTTAGAATTTGGGCTTTTTAAGAACTCGAATCTTAGAGATTATTCCACACCTTTTAGGCCCATTGAGATTTTAATTATCCCATTCCATTATTGCACAAGTATTTTAGTTGGCCCATTACCAAATTACAAAATTTCCCAATATATATATATATGTAGCTCATTATGATTATATGGAATTTGTTCTTATTTTATTCAAGAAAATTTTATATTTTTTTCAATTTATAATTATTTAAATTCCTGGTCACTACATGATCGTACTAAACACACAGAGATTGATAGGCACTTCATCCGAAAGAAATTGGATTCAGGAGATTTGTGCCTGCCCTATGTTCAGTCTATGGATCAGGTTGCTGATGTGTTGACTAAAGGCGTGTCCAGAGAAGATTTCAAAGTGAACTTTGGGCTTGGAAGATATCTATGCTCAGCTTGAGGTGGAGTCTAGATAAGGCCAGACGTAGTTAGGTCTTTTCCTATTCTTATTTCAATTTTATTTGTCTTTGACTGTACACCCTGGTTAGTTATTTCACAAGGGGTATTTCTGTTGTGTAGTTACTTGGGCGGTTGCCCTATTGCATAATATAAGAAGGAAAGAGGCCAGCAGCTGAGAACATGAGAGTTTCTCAAGGCTGCAGCCTTCTCTTGTGGTTCTCCCACCTCGTCTCTTCTTCTTCTTCCTTCTCTTGCAGCCTGGAGTTTTCACTTGTAATTGGTCAGACATTTTCCCAATTGTTATCTTTAGCTTTATGCATATTTGATAGAAAATGGCTTTAATGATTGCTTTAGAAAATCCCTAATTCAAAAAAACTAAATAATCCAAAGCTTTTTATTTTTTAGAATGTGAGTGGAAAGAATGCGCCAGAAATGTAAATTGATGATTTTTCTGCTTATGATAGGTTCCCAAGTTGCAAACATGTGAATCTTACACTGGACACGAAACTGTTTATTCCTTTTTCACCTTTTCTGTCTTGAGGTTAGTTTGGAGTTTGACAACAGTTATCTCAGCCATCAAGCTCCTAAAGTGCAAATAACTAGAGGTCTCTTTGGACACATTACAGAAGTTAATTCATTAATGTCCTATCATCTTTAAACACAGTATCTTATTGTTTGTAGTACAAAACCTGTCATGATTTATGATTGAAAAAGGATTCTTCTTAATGTAGTTAGCATAGTGTGTTTCTGTTTTTGCATGATGTTGCAGGTATGGTTTATGCAATTGACATAAATAAAGGCCGACTAAGAGTACTCGAGGAGACAGCTAAGTTGCATAATGTCAACAATATCAACACTATCCATGCTGACCTTCGTGTGTTCGTTGTAAGTAACTAATCTTTGATGTATTTGCTACAGGAAATCGCTGCAGCAAAAGGATCATATTCAATTAAATGGAAACAGAAAGAATGTTCAAAATGTACATAACAAGGGAAAAGTAGTATCTGTCAGAAGATCCAATGGCAGATCTGTATAGTAGCCTATGTGGCATCATTAGTTGACCTATGTCCATGATTGGTTGACCAAACAATGGCAGATTGCAAGCAGAATACATGTGAACAGGGAACTAGCTGTTCGTGAGAGTCTCTACCACCCTATCCGTTCCCACCTACCATGGACAGCTAGTGGGGGCTGAAGGCTTATAAAAAGAGCCTTTGGGAGTTTTAAGTTTTTTGGGCAAATCATTCATACTCCTCAAACCTAAGACATGAATTACACTCACGTGACTTACCGATGCTAATTTTTCTTCCTCTAGCTCTTCAAGTTCAAGGCTATCATTCACCTTCCAAAAGAAAAGGTCAAAGCTATGATAGGGAAATATTTGCTGGGTGTTTGTATAGCCCTCCTTTTATTGAAGAGCTTTGGTTTCTACAACAACGACTCACTACAGCTCCTTAGAAGAGAAACTTGAGAGAACTGATGTTCCTTCTTCCTTCCCCTTCTCATGCCAAGGCCAAGCTGTTTGCAAAACATGGCATTTCTTATTTGGTTCTTCTTTTAAGACTGTGACATGTGATTTGTTGCTATATTTACATTGTGACCATTCATGTTATTTCATTTGTATTCCTTCCAGTTGGAAGAGGGTTTGTTTAGGGTGACTGGACATCATGTAATGCAGAATTGGCCAATCCTGATCAGAATCGGCCAAATTTGACCCGGGATTAGCAGTGGCTGATCTGATTTCAGCCCCTTAAGACTGATCCCATTCAAAAGAATTTAATAAGAATACAAAATTAAAAAATAATCTTAGCCAGGCCAAAGCAGCTTGACCTGTATCGGCTAGATCAAATATGATCCTGCTCATAAAGGCTTATCAATTTCGGTGGATCCTCTCTTCTTGGGTGCTTTGGGGGCTAGGTCTACCACACCTTCTTGGTGTGTGTTTTGCTGCATAGGTTTTTGGGGGGTGTTTTGTTGGGGCTTTGGCCCACCTATACATGTACATTCCTTCGTTCCCCTTTATCTATATATCTTGGTGTTACTACCCACTTTCAAAATAAAAGCATACTTTCTTATATATACTTTTTATTTATTTGTGTAAATACTTTTTATTCATGAAAATACATATTTTATTTTTTAAATGATGTTTGCCCACTTCCATTGGATCGGCCAATCCAGTCGGATTGGGCATAGCCAATCCATATGCGCAATCTGATTCAGAATTCCATGCTAGAGGTAAAGGCAAGATGCCGCCTATCTGTTCAATCGGGTGTGGTTAGCTAGAGCTATAATTTTGAGTTTGTGTAGCTAGTAAAGCCATTGTATCTAGTGTGTTAGTATCATGAACAACTAGCTGTTATAATTACAAATTTGGATTATATAAGCAACAATTTCCAATGAGGTTGGGGAATGGACATAAGCAGTAGGGGAGGCCAAACTGCAATAAATATGTTTTGTCTTTATGGTGTGTGTTTTTTCTGCATCCCCTTTGTTGTGTCCATCTGGTCAGATTGAGTTGAGAAGTCGGACTGGGGACGGCATAAAGAATGAGATAGGGGGAACCGAGCTATCAAGAAAGGGGAACATTGAATGAGGAAGAATGAAGACATTGTTCAATGGCCTGAATTGGGGTGACCCAGTCTGTCGCCCAAGCGGACGATTTGGATTTGCAAGGAGGAAAGCAGTGGGTTAGGCTGAGGACTTGAACTGCAGGAAACCCTTCGATGCTTAATGTAGAAAAGTAAACAGTTAGGGGTAATTTGGGTATATTTCCATTAGTCTGTTGTTTATTCTACAATTTTCCCTTTCTTAATGCGCCTTCCTTGTGAGGGATATTTTTGTACTTGTGTAATTGTTGAAGTAATATATAAATAGGGGAGATAGATTGACATATTGTTGGACAAGGCCAAACTCATCCTCTCTTTTTCTTGGCCTCTCTCTCTCTCTCACACACACACACATGGTATCAGAGCAGTGCATGATCTCTGGAAGCCTTCACTCTTTTCTTGAGTCAGCCGACCATCTTTTCTCTGTTTACCGTCTCCTCCGCAACAGGTTCTAGGGTTTCTGATTGTGCGACCTACTGGTCTGGCCGCTGGGTCCTGCTGGAGATAAGGGCTTGTCTGTCCCTTTCAGAGGGCTGAATGATCTCACGTTCTACCCTAGACTGTTGTGGCCTTCTAGTTGAAGCAGTTTGGCTGCTTTCTTTCTCCGGGCAGGGTGATCTTCTTGGTTGCAAGCAGATCTGAACAGTGCTATGGTCGTCCTTCTATCCAGGTGCATCTGGAATAGCCAGACATAGGCTTGCTTCAGGCTGCTGCTTCCCTGAAATCTCTCTATTCCCAACACACATTGGTAACACTTGGTTTCTTACTTGTGGATTGCAAGAGGCAAGAAATCTGCACCCATAGCCTCCGCCAGAACTCCATCGGCGGTTACCAGTAGTTATACACCTCCTGGTTAAACGTCATTTGGTATTTAACATGACAGATAATCATTCAACAGCGTCAGAGACTTTTTTTCCTCAAGTGCAACTGATGTCTCCAACCGCCATGGGTCAAATCACTTTGCGAGCAAATCACTTTAGAAAAATTGACAAAAAATAATCATCCATCTTGGGCAATTGCAGTGGAGTTCTATATTGTTGGATGTGACTAGTTAGGATTCTTGACTAGTGATTGGAAGATGCCAGGTCTTCTAGACCCACTTTTTCTAGCTTGGAGGTGCGATAACAGTATGATCATATCAGGGTTATTGACGGGGACGACAGTTGAAGTCACGACTCCTCCGACGTAGCACTATCAAAGGCTAAACGCAGTCCTCAACAGGGGCACGTTCTCAGATGAATGCGGTCTCTGGAGGGTGCGCGTTCTGGTCGCGGCTACTGTGGCAGCGTTCTCAGAGCAACTTCAAACTCGCGGCGGCCAGTCGTCCTGACATTCAAAGCTCGAGATCATCAATGTTTTGCTGTTTTCCCATGTAATAATCAATGTAGGATTTCCTTGTAAATGATCTTGTCCGTTGGGCTTCCCAATGGGACCTTTCCCCTTCCCCATCCCCCTATATGTATCCCCCCTTCAACCATGAAAAGAACAATGAAAATGAAGAGAAAGAAGATGAATTAGCCTATGCTTTTTGTGTTTTGTCCCGTCGGTGTGATGCCCTTCGGCGAGCTATGAGAGCTCCTCCTTCCATGGAGGCGGGGTGTGATGCCCTAGGAGTGAGAAGCCCCTTTGGTTGTGTCGTCCTTGCGATGGTGACGAGTGTGAAGTCCCAACCGACCTCCTATCTATCCACCGCCCCTATCCACCATTGCCGTTCCCTCGCCCTTCGGCTCGCCACCGCCCACCCCGAGCCATGGAAGGCAGTTTCGGCCGAAACCGAAATGTTTCGATTTCTTACCGGAATGAAACGGTACCGAAAGCCCAGTTTCGGCCGAAACCAAATATACCCTTGTATAAAAAAATATTATTTAATTAGTTTCGGCCGAAACCGAAACTGAAACCGAAACCTGTTTCGGTTTCGGACCCGGCCGAAACCGGTACCGAAACCGGTACTGCCTTCCTTGCCCCGAGCCGCCATCACCCCACTGGTTGCATCGTCTCTGTGAACGAGACGAGTGAGATAGCCCCAACCAACCCCCCCATTCCATCTCCCATATCGCCACCCCCCCTTCTCCAACCCTCTACGATTTACTCTCCCTTCTACCCTACCAACCGAAATTCCAGCCCCAGCCCCATCCCCTTTCTCCCTCCTCCACCCCTTTGTCTTCCTCCTCGTAGCAATTGCAGCTCTGCTAGCTGCCCATGGTCGCCATCGGCAAGGAGCAGAACAAAGCACCATTTGGGTAGCCCTTGTCCAGCTTGCAGGGATCGTTCTAAACACGGTTTGCTCGATAGGACACCTTCACACTGAGATCGCGGTCTCTCCAAAGGACGCGTTCTTAACGTGGGCTCTGTTATGACCGCGTTCTCAGTTGAAGTTTGCTCTTCGAAAAATAGTGCGACCCCCACATTCTGATAAGACGACCCCCTGGTTCGTCCCACCATTAGTATCAAAGATTATGAAACCGGTTTGTTCTATCAAATCGAAGTCCTAGTCTTTCAAGATTCAAGGACGAATCTTCTCCAACTGGGGGAGTTTGACGGGGACGATAGTTGAAGCCATAGCTCCTCCGACTGTGGAACATGGAATTTTTTATCGTAGATAAAATAGAATAATGTTCTTTTTGAAAAGAAATATTCCCCTGCCTCTATGTGTGGAGGGTTTATTCCGTGGGTGTGCATAATATCAGACGATTTGGGTTCGGGTGCTGGACCTCTCCCCACTGACCGCGGTTAGTGTTGATTTACATCGGCCTAATGTCCGAACATCTTTGTTTAACTGGCAAAGAAATCCCAAAGCCTTCTATGGGGGTTATGATGTTGAGGGCAAACTCATTTGGAGGGCTCACAGTGTCCACTCACTTGCCACCGACCAACAGAATGACTGAATTAGGGTTTCAACTGAGGCCCCTTATATTTAGGCAAAACTCTGGAATTTAGGAGTAGGAAAAATGATTTAGTGTAAGCCGTAGGCATATTTGAAGTCACAGGAGGTTTCCTGGACTCTGGGGGTATTTTGATAATTTTACGTCTCCAGCGGTATTTTGGTAATTTTACAAGGCCAAGGGTATTTCTGAAATTCTAGGATTGAAAAGAAGGTAGGATAAGGTTCCCGGCTTCCCAAGGCATTGAGGCCGTTTCTGGAGGGTTTCGGGGACTACTAGGCCATTTTTAAGTCACAGGGGTATTTCGGTAATTTTACCACAGCCTTTATAGACTTAGGTTTGAGGTGGCACCTAAGTGTCGGACTGAGCTGACAACACTTTCGGACCGAAGGAACGACAAGGGGCTTTATAGAAGGCACGCATTTGTCAATCCTGTCAAAAGAGGGGTATGTGTGTAATTTCCACCAGTCGGAGGGGTTTTCTTATAATTTTCACCGATTGGCATATATAGGAAATTTGTAGAGCACACTGGATACGCTTATAGCCCAAATGGGGACAAGGGTTGTCGGCGAGTTGTCGACTGTACAAAGATCCGCACTACCGCGGGAAGTAGGGGCGTAGCCCCAATTACAAAAAGTTGCAGGGTATAACTGCAAATAACATGACTTTTTTTTTATTTCCCCCTACCTCGAGGGGGCTTTTCCGTAATTCCTCCGTCATAGGGATAGAACTACATAGCTCAGCCGTCCCGGGGCGTAGAAACTTGCAAACATGCCCCCCTGAGGGGCATAATTACAAACATACCCCGTAGGGGCATAAATACAAGACTCGGGGACTTACCCCTCGCGGGTCAAAACAAACAAACAAGCTCCTCGCGCTGGCGTATGTTCTCCTTGTCAATCTCCGTCGTGGGTGTAGATGTCTCCTTCTGGACCCTTGGGGGTCTATTTATAGAAGGCGGGAGGACCCAGGTTGACAAAACTGTGGAGAATTGCTCCGGTTCTGACAGGGTGGGGTGCAAAAATCACTTTTTCTGTCAAGGTGGGGTGGCAAAACACTTTTTTGACCCCTCTCTTTGTTTTTCTTCTTTTTTTTGTTTTGGAACACGGGGGCTACCAGGGGTGTCAAATGACCCCTCTGGCTACCAACGGGGTGAATTGACCCCGCGGGGGTCAGTTCGACCCCGCTGGGTGCCAGCGGGGTGGGCTTGACACCCCCCGGGTCTGCCGCCTTCAGCGGGGTCAAATGACCCGCCCCTTTTGGCCCCTCTCCGCGCCTTTTTTGGGTTTTTTTGTTGCCCTGGGTTGAAGAGAAGCTGCTGTCCCGCATTCATTACTCCGCAAGGTCCACTCTTCGCCGCGTGGCAACCATACGTCGGTGGAGATTCGTGCAGGAGCGGAGGATCGTCTGTTTGTTGTTTGGTTGCGCGTCGCCGTGTGGAGAGGAATCTTTGCATCCGTCCGTGCCGTATGATACACTTGCTCGGCTACTTTGGCAGGTGTGCATGCATGTCTTCCTCTTGACTTTCCTTGCTGCGACGCCACTTGTGATTATATGATCGGGTCGATAGACCTTAAATCACGGAGGTACTCCGTAGTCCGACGACATCGTCTCTACGCCATATCTTTTTCGTCGGTTGTTTCGGAATGAAATTCTCGAAGTATTTCGAGAAAATTACGGGTGCAACAAATGCCCCCCACAGAATGCTCGTCGAGGCCAGAGGTAGAGGCGGACGGTCTGTGCCCTTCGTATTATTTTTGATATCTCCTGAGTCTTCATGACATGGGGAGATTGTTGTAGGACTGCACCTCACTGTTTCGTTGCTTTCCAGAAAGCTGAGTCATAGTTGTCAAGGCGGGCGCCTAGGCGCCGCCTAGGCGCCAAGGTGCTCTTGAAAGGGCAAGGCGCTGCAGCGCCTTATTCACACTGGAAAAGGCGACCTTGGCGGTCGCCTAGGCGGGCTAGGCGCCAAGGCGGGCGCCTAGGCGCCAAGGCGGGGCCCTATGCGCCAAGGCGGGGCCAACCTTGACCTGTCCGAACTGAATCTGACCTGGTTATGTACATTTAACTCTTTCTTTTTTATAATTTTCTTGATGTTATTATATTCTTTTGTAATTTTTCTGAACTTTTTACATTTAATTTTTAATCTTTTGCATTTTTTGTAATTTTTTTATACAACTTAGTTTTCTATAATTGCCACATAATTTAATTACAATAATTTCTTCATGTAATTTATTTTTTTTTATATTTTTCATATTTTTTTCTTGATTTATATATTGGTGGTTATATATTTTTGATTTTTTAATTAGTGGCCAAATGTCGCCTAGGCGACGCCTAAGCAGACGCCTTGTCGCCGAAGCGCTTAGGGACCTTGTGAACGCCTTGGGTCGCCTTGTCGCCTTGACAACTATGCTGAGAGTTGATGCAGGCCTATTTCAGTGAGACCCACCAGTCTAGAAGTGACGTAAGTCTACCTCGGCGAGACACTTTGACCTGAAGTTGATGTCGACCAACCCTTAGGGTATACTGGCCAAAGCTAATGTACACTGTCCCTTAGGACATATTGGCCTGAAGTTGGATGCTGGCCAATCTTTGGGGGTGCATTAGCCAAAATTGTTGCGGACCGGCCCTTAGGGCATTTGGCCCAATGTTGATGCAGACTTGCCTTGGAGAGGCTTGCTGGCCTGTACTTGATGTAGACCTGCCTCAGTGAGACTTGTTGGCTCGAAATTGTTGTAGACCTGCCTCGGCGAGACTTGTTGGTCTAGTGTTGATGCGGACCTGCCTCGGCGAGACTTGTCGGCCTGGAGTTGATGCGGACCTGCCTCGACGAGGCTTGTCGGCCTAGAGTTGATGCGGACCTGCCTCGACGAGGCTTGTTGGCCCGGAGTTGATGTAGGCCTGTCTCGGAGAGACACATCCGTCTGAGTCGTCGTTGATTGACTGTTAAGTTGTGATAGCCGGAGACTGACATTGGCTGACCCTTGGGGGTGTGTTGGCCAAAAATCGTTGTGTCGGCTGATCGCTGAGGTATCACTGAAGATGTGTCGGCTGACCACTGAGGTGTGTAGCCGAACATATTGATGTGTCCGTTGACCATTGGGATGTCGCCGAAGATACGCCGGCTAACAGTTGAGGTGTGTAGCCGAAGGCTAAAACTGGCTATACGTTGACTTGTGATAGCCAGAGTTGACGTAGACTAGCCCTTAGGGCGTGTTGGTCTGGGTTGATGTTGGTCGTACACGGGCTGAGGTAAATACCATCCAACGTAGACTTGAGCACAGTGCCACCTTAGGTAAGGGCGTCGTAGCTTGTACATCAGAATTCTGTACATTTCATTTTGCTTGGAAAGGGCACCCATTGGATTCTGCCTCCTTTTTTTGTTTTAGCTTCAGCTGGTGAGGCTTCATAGCTGCCTCGGAGTTTCCTGGCTCTTGGGATGGAGTGGCCGAATGGTCCTCAACTTGGTGTAGCATTGCCAGATGCATGCATTTGGTCTCCCTCGGGACGCCTGGATGGCTGAGCTTGCGTCTTTATGGGAGTTGTTCGCCCGCCTTCACGTTATTCAGGAGCAGAGGTGGAGGACTCAGCTGATGATTCAACAGGAGGAAGAGCAGCTTTGCAGACTTTGGGCGGCCCAGGCTGAGGTGGGTGCCCAGGTCAAGGACGCTCAGGAGCGCGAGCAGATGGCCTCCCGAAGAGTGGAGGAACTTTTGCAAGAGGTCCAGGAGACCGAGGAGGAGCGCAGTCTTGTACGTGCCGATGTAGACTCTTCGCCGTAGGCTTGAGGGGCTCCAGGAGGAAGCTCTTCAGAGTGAGACTCGCCTTGCTGACCTGAGGAGGAGCGAGTCTGGCGCTTGACGGGCTTTGGTACATTCTTGTACACAGGGTTTTTGTATTTTGCCCATTCTTGTCTCAGTTATCCCGAGAGCTTTTCTCGGGCTCCTTCTTTTGATGACATTGATGAATAAAGGACAGAGCTTAGTAGCTTTTGCCTTTATCATCTTGCATGTATGTTTCTTTTTTTTGTTTTTTTTGTCACTTTACCAGCCCTACCGCCCTTTCGGATTTTCGCCAGGACTGGCCCCCTTTAGCTTTTTCCAGTGCGCCCTTGCAGGTTTTCACACTGAGGGGTATCCATTTTTGCCTAAGGTGCCCTTTCGGGTTTTCACCTTAGCCGGGTTAAAGCCTTTTTACCTTTTGATTGCTCCTCTAACATAAACAACCAAGTCTGCTAGGGCATCAATATTTTTAGCCCCGATTTTTTTTTTGAATGCCAATAATGCCAAAATGGCGGAGAGGGTGTGGCATTCCCAGAGGGACATGTGTGCCGCACCGGTGGGACAAGTGGGTGGACTTGACAGCCCTAGTGGGACGCGCTTGGTCAAATCCAAAAAATCGATAGGTCGAATGGGCTGGCAACCCGAGGAGGGCGTGCATAGGCCAAGCCCGGTTGGGACAACAAATAAGTAGGTTTAACAGTCCGAAAGGGACATGCGGGTCAAACCTGGAAGCTGATAGACGAGATGGGTTGGCAGCCCGAAAGGGACATGCGTAGGCCAAGCCCGGTAGGATGAAAGAAAGGATTTGACAGCCCAGGTGGGACATATGAATCAAATCCGTAAGCCGATAGGCAAATAGGGTTGGCGGCCTGAAGAGGCATGCATAGGCCAAGCCTGTGGGGACAAAAGAATGAACTTGACAATCCCGGTGGGATAGTTGAGTCAAGTCTGAAGCCAAGAGGCGAGATGGGTTGACAGCCCGAAAGGGGCATGCATAGGCCAGACCCAGAAGAAGGAGATGATGGATTTGACAGCCCTAGTGGGACGTGAGAGTCAAACCCGAAAGCCGATAGGCGAGATGGGTTGGCAGCCCGAGAGGGCATATTGAGGCCAATCCCTAGAAGGTAAAATGAGTCGAAGGGCATGATGGGTTGGCAGCCCGAGAGGGCATGCTGAGGCCAATCCCTAGAAGGTAAAATGTGCCGAAAGGCATGATGGGTTGGCAGCCTGAGAGGGCATGCTGAGGGCATGATGGGCTGGCAGCCCGAGAGGGCATGCTGAGGCCAATCCCTAGAAGGTAAAATGTGCCGAAAGGCATGATGGGTTGACAGCCCGAGAGGGCATATTAAGGCCAATCCCTATGGGACAAAAGGGTAAATAGGTTTAAATGCCTGAAAGGGACATGCGAGCTAAACCCGGAAGCCGATAGGCGAAATGGGTCGCAACCTGAAAGGGGCATGCACAGGCCGAGCCCAATGGGACTAGAAGGACAGATTGGATAGCCCGGAGAGACACGGGGTCTGAGCCCAGGAAGTCCAAAGCATGGATAATCCCGATGGGACGGAGTATGAGAATGCCGGGACGCCCTGGTGGGATTAGGTGTCGCAGGATGACATAGGAGATGTAGCTGAGGCATTAGTATAATGCTCTTGCCATTATAGGGTGAAGTCGTTGACTTAGAACCACCCGTAAAGCATGGTGAAAGAGGATTATTTTTTTTCCACATTATCAACCTCACCGCCCTTTCGGGTTTTCGCCGAGGCTGACCCTCTTTAGCCTTTTCAGATGCGCCCTTGCGGATTTTCACACCGAGGGGTTGCCTATTTTTGCCTGAGGTGCCCTTTCGGGTTTTCACCTCAGCCGGGTCTATGACCTTTTTGCCCTCAGCCAACCCTTGCAGGTCGACTGAGTCCGCCGGGGTATCTATATTTTTAACCTTTTTTTTTTAAAAACTTGAACCTTCACTGGGGAGAGGTACGTCCTGTGAGGATTGTTGCCGAAACTCTTGCGGTGGCGCATGGTAGAGTTCCATGTGCTTGCCATTGAGAGGAGGGAAGGGATTGTCTCCTTTGTGGTCGACGACCGTATAGGCCCCTCCTTCATAGACCTTCTGGATGACATAAGGCCCACGCCAATTAGGCTGGAGTTTGCCGTTGGATCTTCCCGCTAGGACCTCCTTTTCTTTGACCATGACGTGGTCGCCTTTCTTGAATGCCCTTTGCTTGACCAGCTTATCGTAGGCACGTGTTTTTCGGGCTTGATATACTTGTAAGTGTTTGTAGGCTTTGAGTCTTTCACCTTCAAGGTTAGACAATTCCTCAAGCCTTCTTTCTATCTCGGACTGGTCTTGGCCTGGCAATCCGGCGTGCAGAGCAACGCGGTTAGATGCCAGCTCGATCTCCACAGGGACCACCGCCTCGGCTCCATAGACCAAGGAGAACGGGGAACAACCCGTAGGGGTTTTGTAGATAGTCCGATATGCCCATAGAGCTTCGTGGACCTTCTCGCCCCAGTCTCGTTTGCGGCCGCCCACTATCTTGGACAGCAGTTTGCAAAGGGTTTTGTTGAATGTCTTGGCCAACCCGTTAGCTTGGGGGTTGTAGACAGACGATGTCCTCCAGTCAATATAAAACTTGGACGCCAAAGTATAAACAGTCTTGTTCCTGAACGGCGTGCCATTATCGGATATAATCCGACTGGGGGTGCCGAACCTGTATATGTAGTGCCTTACAAACCGGGCAACTATCTCCCATGTAACTTCTCGTAGCGGGACGGCTTCTGCCCATCTGGAGAAGTAATCAGTGGCGGCCAGTACGAACTTATGGCCTTGAGATGATGGTGGGAATGGTCCCACAATATCCATGCCCCACTTCGCGAACGGCCAAGTAGGTGCAGTTGGATGGAGCGGATTAGGCGGCCTCTGAGGGACTGACCCGAATGCTTGACATTGGTGACACATACGAGCATATTGGTTGCAATCTTCGTACATGGTGGGCCAATAGAACCCCTTGAGCTTGATGCTATTCTTCATCTTGGCTCCTGATTGGTGGGCCCCGCACAGCTCGGAGTGGACCTCATGCATCACGGTCTTTGCTTCCTTGGGTGAAAGGCACCGTAGGAGGATCGATCGGTCTTTCTCATTGACGAGCCTGAAGAGCAGGCCGTCAATCAGCTGGTAGGATGTCGCCCTGCGTAGTAGTTGCACCCTCTGAGCCTGATCAGGAGGAAGCCAGCCGTTCTTTATCTTTATAATTGGCTCACGCCAATCTTCTTCTTCTAGAGCATTCTCCTCTTGAATGTTGTCGACCTCGTAGACAGTGAGGCCGGACTCTTCATCGAGCACGCTTGACATGAGCCTTCGATGTCTGACAGTGATATTCAACTCTCCCTCAGGTGGGAGTTTTAAGGCTGTTGCCAACTTTGCCAAAGCGTCCGCCTGGGAGTTACTGCCTCTTGGGACATGGCCTATTTCAAAGAGGTAGACATTTTTTTTCAGCCTCATGACGGCTGCATGGTAGGGGATGAGCTCCCTCTTCCGAACATCATAGATGCCCAACACCTGTCGAATGACGAGCTGAGAGTCCCCGTAGACCTTAATGCACTTGATGTTCATTTCCAGTGCCAATTGAAGCCCAATAATCAATGCTTCATACTCTCCCTCATTATTAGTCAGTGACTTCATGAGAGCGCAAGAGTTGTAGAGGATGCCGCCTTGCGGAGATACAAAAACTATCCCCGCGCCCGAGACAAAGTCTGTAAGACCGCCAGCCATCTTGATTGTTCGGGAAGCGTCTTCAAAATACAACTCCCAATGTGGGTGGTCAAGAGTGAGGACGCCCAGCTCCATCCGTGGTGGGACTTTTTCATAATGCTCCTCGGTTTCTTGAGAAGGCACCAAGACCTCTTCATCGGGCAACTCGAAGTTGAGTGGCGAATCTTCTGGCACATGGTGCGCAGCTAAGAACTCCGCCATTCCTTGTCCTTTGATCGCCTTGCGTGGGACGAAGGTGATGTCAAACTCCATGAGGATAAGTGCCCACTTGCCGAGCCTACCAGAGAGGACGGGCTGGTTGAGCAGAAATTTGAGTGGATCACATTTTGAGATGAGCTCCACTCTGTGAGCTTGAAGGTAGTGGCTTAGCTTCTTGACGGCAAATACCAAAGTTAGGCACACCTTTTCCATAGGCGCATACCGGTGCTCAGGTCGAATCAGCTTTCGGCTGAGGTAGTAAAGTGGCTGTTCTTTACCCTCATCGTTGATCTGGGCTAAAAGTGCCCCCAAAGAGCTATCCATGGCAGCAATATAGAGAATAAGGGGCTTCCCTCTGACAGGTGCCCCTAGGACTGGGGGAGTCAACATGTACTCCTTGATTTGCTCGAAGGCCTTCTGACAGTCTTCGTCCCATATGAAGGGTGCCCCTTTCTTCATCAATTTGCTGAAAGGTAAGCATCTTCCCGAGAGATTAGAAATGAAACGCCTAATATAGGCTAGTCTTCCTTGCAGAGATCTGAACTCTGTCAAGTTTCTGGGCGGAGGTAGTCCTCTTATAGCCTTGATTTTGTCAGGATCAATTTCTATGCCTTGGTACCTAACGATGAAGCCGAGGAACTTGCCGCTAGAGACGCCGAAGGCACACTTCATGGGATTCATTTTGAGCTGATACTGTCGAAGCCTTTCGAAGACTCGACGCAGGTCGACCAGATGATCCTCTCGCCTTTTTGTCTTGACGACCAGATCATCGACGTAGCATTCAACAAGGTCATGTAGCATCTCGTCAAAAATCCTAGTCATCGCCCTTTGGTTGGTTGCACCGGCATTCTTCAGGCCAAACGACATCCTCTTATAGTTGAAGATCCCCTTAGGAGATCGGAAAGCCGTATGGTCCTTGTCTTTGATAGCCATGCGGATTTGATTATAGCCCGATGACCCGTCCATGAAGGACAAGGCTTCGTGACCAGTGGTCATCAACCATTGTCTCAGTGATTGGGACAGGGAAATCATCTTTCGAGCATGCCTTGTTCAAATCCCTGAAGTCGATGCAGACTCGGACTTGGCCGTTCTTCTTCTTGACGGAGACTATATTAGCGAGCCACACAGGGTACATGCAAGGCTCTATGAAGTCCATGTCGAGCATCTTGTCAACCTCAGCATTGACTTTCAATTCCAGCTCGTGGCGCATACACCTTTAGGCTTGCTTAACTGGCTTGACTGTTGGAAGTATTGCCAACTCGTGTTCAGCCACAGAAGGGTCGAGCCCGGGCATTTCTTTATAAGTCCAGGCGAAGCAATCCCTGAACTCTTCTGGGAGCTGTCGATACAACTGCCTTTCTTTCTCACTAAGGAGAGCACTGACAAAGGTTGGCCGATAATCTTCTTTGCTTCCGAGATTGATCTCGATCAACTCGTCCACAGTTGCTTGGCTACCATCTTCAAGCTCTGGTGGAGCTGGTTGGAGGTCGACAAAGTCTCCCTCATCATTAGT
Organism: Amorphophallus konjac; assembly: GCA_022559845.1. Lineage (NCBI taxonomy): Eukaryota > Viridiplantae > Streptophyta > Magnoliopsida > Alismatales > Araceae > Amorphophallus > Amorphophallus konjac. Next base: position 84,436,515 of record CM040122.1, on the reverse strand, counting down.
TTTTGCTTCGTAGACTTCAAATTCTTCGAAGCTCTCTTGCTCCTGGCTTGAAATTAAAGGACTTGTTTCGCCTTGCTGATGGTTTACAGGCTGAGCTGTCCCTCCTTTAGGGAGGTGATCAATGTCGACTTCTGATGAGGGTGATGGTGTCATTGACACCTCACCGGACTCCCTTACGGAGTCATCAATCTTGGGTTCGACTTCTGCTTGCCCACAATGAGGAGGTAGCAGTCCTATGACATTGACTGCATAATAGACCTCGAAGTCCCTCTCCTGGTCATAGCCGAGCCCCTGTGTGTCTTTGCGGGAGAAGGGAGGTTGCCCACGAACTTGCGGAGGGTTCCACAGCTGGTGGAAATAGGCCGCTCGTGCAGGGTCCTGAGCTTGTGGGATGTGTTGCTTTTTACACATTTCCCTAATGTGCTTCGGCATATCGTCCATCTTTCGGACTGGCTCTGGCGCCACATCGGCGGGAGTATCCCAGCCGAAATTATTTTCGGGAGGGCCTGGTGGGACTAAGTCACCTTTGTAAAAGATGATCGGCTTGTCCCCCTTGCCTTTGTTACGTCTTCTTCTCCGTTGATAGGAGACTGTAAAGGTCTTCAACTACTCCACCTCATACTCTTCCCGTTGAGACGAGAGTTGAAGGCACTTGGGCGGTAAGGAGATACTCCCGTCACTGACCCGGCTGATGAGGTTGGCTTCAAAGTCAACACTTCGCCTCTCCGGCTGAGTGGGCTTGGAGGCGGCCTAGAGGCTTAGTCTGTGTAGTTTTACCATGTCTTGGTTGACAGTGAACAACTGCCCTTCCTCGACTTCAACATCCACTTTTTGCTTCCTTTTGTCTTTTAAAGGCTCGGGGATTGCTAGAGTGGGCTCCCCAAAATATAGGGAAGCATCGGCCAGGTGGCACTCATTTGGGTGGAATGGAGCCTGATCTGCAAAGACAGTATGTTGCTCCCCTCCCTTGGCATATTTGATGCATTGGTGCAGAGTTGAAGGGGCGACCCAATTCTCGTGGAGCCAAGGCCTCCCAAGCAGCACCTTATAAGATGTGTCGGCGTTGATAATATAGAATGTCGCTCGGGTGACAAAATCGCCCAAAGCCAGCTTGACTTCAACCCGACCAAGCGCCTCTTTGGAATCCTGGTTGAATCCTGAAATTTTGACCGCGCTCACCTTTTGCAAGTAAGGGGCCAAGTATAGAGACTTAAAAGTCTTCAGAGGCATGATGTTAATGGCCGCTCTAGCGTCGACCAAAATGCGATTCACATCATGCCCATTGATCGTCCCTCGCATATATAAGGGGCGATTGTGGCACGGAGAGGACAACAACATGTCTTTGTCCGTGAAGGAGATGTTGGCTACAAATGCCTCATATGCCTGGGCTTGCAACTCTGCAACATGGTCTTCATAGGCCTCCGGATCTTGAAGTATCTTGACAAGAGCCGACCTGAGATCTTTGCTCCAAGCGATGGCTTCCCAAATAGTGACATTTGTTGGAAACCGCTTCATATGATGAATAATTTTGCGATCCGCCCGAGCACGGGTCTTGTCAAATGGCGGAATGATCTCCGCCAGAGTCTTCGGTGCCTGGCGTGGCTTCTCCCGTTTAGAAGGACGCTCCTCCCCATTCTGGCTTTCCGCATTTTCTTGGAACAGCGGTGCCAAGGATTCCTCCGGAGGTGGCAAAGGCTCATCATGTTGGTCTTCATTAGAAGGACCTGCTGGACTTGCGGGCTCTACCCTGTTGGAGGGGCCAGCCTGCTCCGACGACTTCTCGCGCACTGGCGACTTGGCTGGCTCCTCTTCTTCATCAGAAGAGGCGATTATAAAAGGGATGCCACCTGTTTTAGCCGCTGAGATGGGGCCTAAACCCTCTGAGGGGCTGAGGATAAAAGGGATTCCCCGAACTTGGGTTTCTGGGACAGGACCCGACTTCTCCCCTCTGAATATTATGACCCGGTCAAGGGTTAAGGGACCTTCACGCCCATGTCCTCGTCCTCGGCCACGACCTCGGCTATTTCTCGCCGAGCGACGTTGATATGTTGCCATAGGAGCTTCGCCTGCAGTGCTATCAGCTACAGGAGAGTTTATGTTGTCGGGCGGCGGGATCACCACCATGTTGCAGGAGAGCTCTTGCAGCATTTCCTCAAGCATCTCCACAGTGAGCTCATCTTTGTAGAATAAGGAGAGCTCCTCCGGGATTGGGAACTCCTCACCCTCTTTAAGACGGTTAGCCATATCCCAGAGCCATTGAAGAAGCCAGGCTTTACGCCCAAACATGTCCCCAGAAATGTATTTGTCTAGAGTGACAACTCTGGTGGGATGTAGGGGAGTGTACTCCTCTAGCTCATCTATGAGCTTTTGTAGTCGTTGCAGAGGGGTTGGCTCCTTAGGGGCCTCCATGGTTGCTGCTTGCTCAGCTTGCTTCTTCAACCTCCTTTTCAAATTCTTCCTGTGGTTCTTCTCTTGCTTCTTTTGGCGTGCCGCCTCTTGAGAAGAAAGCGGGCTTGATTTTGGAGGTGGGACTGGTTTGCCCCTAGAATTTTACTTTTTACTCCGGGCCGGCTCCTTAGGAGCCTTGGTTCCGCGGCTCTTTCTGGGGATAACCTTTGTCCAGTCAGCCTCTTCCGGTTGCACCTGGAAGGTGGCACTGATGGCTTGAGCAATTATCTCAGGCGGCAGCTCTTGGAACTCTGCCAGTCCACAGTGGGGCTCTCGGGGGCTTTGTAGTTCCGTCGATTTTGCTTTGACTGGCGCCTTCGTCAGTTCGAGCCGTTGAGGTCTTTCTACAACTGACGACCTTATTGGCTCGACACGAGGCTTTGCTTCTGGTTCCCTCACCTTAGCCTTGCCTTTATCGTCTGGCAGAAGGTCTCCCCTTATGACGATGCCGGGTTGGCTCGGCCTGGGGAGGGATTTGGAACCTTCTCCTGCGGCTTGGCTTTTTGGGCTCTAGGCCTTATGCCTCTCACCCCTAGCCTTGCCTTTGGGGTTTGGTTGAGGAGTGCCGCTGCATATAGACTTGCCTGGTTGGGCTTGTTAAGAGGTTGGCTTGGCTTCTTGTGGCCTGACCTGCCCTTGTTGAGCCTGTCGAAGAATCCTCTCAGCAGCCTCTTTAAGACGCCGCCTCGTCATACAGTTCCCCTGCGCATCAATCTCCCCTCTCTGGATAAGGACTTCAATGCAATCTTGCACTTCTGGCATTGTCGGGTGGGATGAGACACCCTGGCATGATATTTGCAGTAGCGGGGGTGACTCTTGGCCGTCTCATTGTAGTAGGACGGCGGATCATGTGTCATCACCCGACCATCTTCCAGGAGCTTGTCAAAAATATTCTCAGTGTCCTCCTTGGGGAAAGAGTACTGATGAGAGGGTCGCCACCCTGGATACCACAGTGTGGACTTGGGTGGTTGGGAACTGACTCCCTCCTCTTTTGGCTCCGGGAGTTGGAAAGCTGTTGAAGCATGTATGACGTTGACGGAGAAATGAAAGCTCTCTTGTACATGCGGCTGCGGTGGATTGACTAGGAATTCGCCCATATTAACCTTCCCTCGCCTGATTAAATCCTCAGCGAGGTCCTTAAACGGCTGGCAATTGTGGATGATGTGGCCTATCACCTCATGATATGGGCAATAGCCCTGATGAAAAGCAGCACCTGGTGCCTGCTCAATGGGTGATGGGCTGATCAGTCCCGTTTGCTGACACGCAAAGAAGATATTCAGGGTCTTCTCGCGAGGGAAGGAGTATAACTTTTCTGGCTGCTCGCCTTGAGGTGAAGCCTCCCCGCCTACAGATGAGTCCTCCTTGCCTTCAGATGAATATGAGGATTCCTCAGAGAGCCAGCCCCTGAGCGGAGCCCGGGCAGTAGATGACGTCCCTGCCTCTCGTATGTGGGCTAGAGCTAACCCCCTGACAAATGGGCCGAAGGGGAAAGTGGCCAACTGCTCATCAATGCTCTCCAATAACTGCAGCAGACGCCTCTGTTCCCGTTGCAATTGTCCGATTTCCCATCGGATCTTTCGGATAGTCCTTCGCAATGCCAAGCACTCAGGGAGTGAAGGAGGAGAGGCTCTAGGACCAGTGTTGGGCTGTTGATTTGATGGCCCGGCCTCGGAGGCATTGGAGCTCGAAGCCGTCGCCACCATGTAGACCACATTAGCCGACCGATTCGATCGACTCCAAGCATGAGGCTGTGGTGGGTCGACTGCATGGCCCAGCATATTTACCAAGCCCTTTTGAATGAGCTCTTCCGCTATGTTCTTGAAAACATAGCAATCCCCGATGGTATGACCCAACCTTCGGTGGTACACACAATAGGTAGGATCATTTGTTTTGTCCACCTCTGAGGGCTTCCGCGGATCCGGTAGGGTGATGAGCTGCTCTTTCATGCATAGGTCAAAGAGGATCTTGGTGTGCTCCTTCTTGAAGGAGTAAGGCGTTTTCATGTGCTCCGCCAACCGAGAAACGCTCGCCTTGGCATCAGGTTTTTTGCCGTTGCCTTTAGATTTTCCTTCCCCCTTGTCTCCATTTGTTGGGGAGAAGTCCACAGCATTTACCTCCTTGCCGCTAGCCAGACGGTCTTTGGAGGATTTACCCTTGGCGGGGGCTTGTGTCGGGTGATCAGCGAAGAACATCTCAATCTCCGCCACCACCGTATTGAGCTGATCGAAGCTTCTGATATTTGAGCCCAGAAGTTTTTCACTGACTTCTGCCGAGAGACCCCTACGGCTAGGCCTGGCAATTATCCGTTTAAAATTCGAACCAAATTCGAATTTGTATTCGTTTAATCGGATAATTATCCGAATAAAATATCCGACGGATAATTTAATCGGATATCGGATATCCGATTATTAATCGGATACGAATTCAAATATTGAGATATCCATGTCGGATATTATCCGACCGAATATGAACCCTTAAATAAAAATCTAATGATATACATACTCTATATATAATTAGCTTAAATCTTAATATATTGTTTGATTATTCTTTTTTATTCTTTTGGTCTCAAAATATAATTTAAAAATAAGAAATTCACTTACACCCACTTCGTAAGTTATCTCCTATTTTTTAAGATGAAGTCTAATCTTTTGATAACATCTCTCAAAATAAAAAAAACTTTCACTCTTTATTTTTTTGAGAAAACAATATATGATGCTCTCACATGACTAACACAACTCACCCCTAAGTCGGCCTAGCAATTATCCGTTTAAAATTCGAACCGAATTCGAATTCGTATTTATCCGATCGTTATCCGAATAAAGTATCTGACGGATAATTCGATTACTAATCGGATAATTCGATTATTAATCGGATACGAATTCGGATATCACACTATCCGCTCCGTATCCGACCGTTTATAGGTCTACCTACGGCAGATGGTGATTGCGTCTTCAAGCGTCGAGGGATTATCGCAACGCATGCTGACGTCCCTCCATCGCTTGATAAAGTCCAGTGCGGTCTCACCCTTCTTTTGCCTGAGGGCGCAGAGCTCTGCTAGGGAAACTTTGCGTTCGGCCGTTTGGAAACGGTCTACGAACTTCTTTTGCATGTCAGCCCAATCAACTACAGAGTTGGGCTTCAGCCTGGAGTACCACTGGAAGGCGGTGCCAGTCAAAGACGTGGCAAAGTACTGCAGCAAATATGCCTCTTCCAACGCCAATTCACCCATGGCCGTCATATAGTAGGCCAAATGTTCATGTGGAGAGCCCTGTCCGTTAAACTTCTGGAGCTTCGGGGCCTTCGGGCAATCCGGTGGAAGTTTCTTGAATTGATGGTGGAGGGGATAGGGCGCGCTGTACAAATCAACGGTGGCTACACCCTCACCGTGCTGAGCAAACTTCGCCTCCACGATCCGCTCGATCATCTGCCTTTGCACCATAAGGCTTTCTGTAGCAGGAGTGGCAGATGACCGCGCATTGGCTTCATGCTGCGGAACTTCAAATTCCACCGCCAATGGTAATTTTGTTGCGGTGACGGAGGCGTTGGCCGCGACCGGGATAGGAACGGGAGAAGGCTGTTGTTCCATCCCAATGGGTGCTGCTTGAGGCGGAACATCAACCTCCTTTTCGCGCAAAAGCGATTGCAAGAGGCTCTTCAATTCTTGATTTTCTCGTCGGAGCTCTTCCAAGGTGAGAGTCTGTGCCTCTCTCCCAGGATCTTCCTCATGTGCGGGATTGCTATCCCCGTTGACACTGTGGACATCCTCCTGGTGTTCTTGTTGTGCCGGTTCGGGCTGAGATGTCCCGACAACCAGCCTCTGTAGCGTCTGCGCCAGGATCCGGGACACGGGCCTCGACCTCCTCAAATATTGAAGAGGCTGGTTCAATTCCTCCGAAGTGTCCTCCGGCTGCTTATCGGCGGAGGTGGTATAGCAGGTGAGCACCTTGACAGAGTCATCGTGTTGTGACCCCTCTGTGTTGATGATGTTGACAATAAGTTTTACTTCATTGGCAACAGCTTGTTTTGATTGATTGGCAACTGTTCTTATTTTGATGAAATTATTTTTATCAGGTTGTCTGTGTACATAATGCAGTCAGAGTCTATACTGTCGTGCACACACCCACAGGTCTACATTACATTGCAGCATGAACATAGAGTCCATACATCTCATTGCGTAGTCTGGATAGTTGTGGATCGACGCCCCCTTCTGATGGGTCGACGCTCCCTTTGTTTTCCAAGTCCATACATTGATCTTCATATTCAAAGTCTGAACATTGGTCTTCATATTCAAAGTATGAACATTGGTCTTCATATTCAAAGTATGAACATTGGTCTTCACCTGAAGTCCATACATTGGCTTTCAAGTTCAAGTCTATACATTGGCATTAGCTTTCCAGAGTCTATACACTGCATGAGCATAGTCATGAAGTCTGTACATTGCACTGTGCATCATTCTTCCAAGTCTATACATCGGGGTGAAGTCCGTACATCCTTCGTTGAACTTCGAAGTCTGTACATTCATAAGTGTTCTTCCAAGTCTGTACATTGGAAGTTTCAACTACGTTTCCCTTCAAGTCTATACATCGGTAGCTTTACCATCGTTTCCATTGAAGTCTATACACTGATGGCTTTACCGTCGTTTCACTTGAAGTCTATACACTCGACTGCCTTGTCTTGATCAAGTCTGTACAGAGCTTCTGTGCTCAAGTCTATACAGCCTTTCACTTGGAAAGTCTATACATCGTGAAGTCTTCACACTGGCCTTTGAATGATGTCTGTACATCGTGCATCTCTTCGTTGAAGTCTGTACATCCTTCGCTGAGCCTTCCAAGTCTGTACAGTCACTAAGTCTGTACATCCTCTAGGCGCTCACGAAGTCTATACATTGGCTCGTTCACATTTTCAAGTCTGTACAATGGACTGTGCGTCGCAAAGTCTGTACACTGAACTGTGCTAGCAAAGTCTGTACATCCGTTCTCTTGCCAAAGTCCATACATTCTACACCTTCAAGTCTGTACAGACGTTGCATCGATCAAGTCTGTACATCGTCAAGTCTACACATTGGAAGTCCATACATTCAGTTGTCTTGATCTGATCAAGTCTGTACAGAGTTTCTTTTGGCAAGTCCATACATTGGATGTCTATACACTCGATTGCCTTGCCTTGGTCAAGCCTGTACAGAGTTTCTTCAGCTAAGTATATACATTGCTTCACGACGTGAAGTCTATACATGCCTTGTTCTAGTCTTCACATGATGAAGTCTATACACTCAACTCCTTCACACTTCAGGAAGTCTGTACATCCTTCAATGCATTGCATGCATCGTTCGTGAAGTCTGTACATCGAGTGAAGTCTGGTGAAGTCTATACAACACCCATTTCTCTTAGAGTCTCATGCATATGTGAAGTCTGTACATTGCATTTGCATTCACAACGTCTTCACACTTGAAGTCCATACATCGTCAGTTGTCTGTCAAGTCTTCATATTGCTTAAGTCTGTACAGCGGTTGCTTCACATATGAAGTATGTACAGCCGTTGGCTTCTTATATGAAGTCTACACAGTGGGGCAAAGTCTGTACATTGCATTCGCCTTCACAAGTCTATACAGACTGAAGTCTATACAGACTGAAGTCTATATAATGCACTTCATCTTACAGTCTATACAGAGTTCGATACTTAAACTGATAATCTGGTATTCTGTCTGACAGGGATTCTTTACTTGGACTGATGACCTGGCTCGTGATCCAAGAAGGACGAGGTACCATGATGATGACACGTGGAAGAAGCCTTTCCAGGATGCTGCCATGTGGATGGAATTGCCTCGGTTCTGGCGAATTCTCTGGGCGGGAAATGTGGAAGCCACGCGCCCTCATCCACCTGCTGATAGTATATAATGAAGCCTTCGTCTTCAGATGGAGGCAGATCGACTGAAGAGAGGCAAAGTCTATACAACCAGTCTGAAAGCAGCAGAGAGCCATCGATCCACAGTGAGAAGAAAAACAGAGAAGAAGAAAAAGAGAGAAGAGAAGAGAGAAGAGATGTGTTAAGAGAGTGAAATTGGGAGAGTTTAGATTGAGAGCTTTTCTGATTGTAACTCAGTCTCTTGGTTCAGAAACCAGAGCTGAGGCTTGCTCATTCCGAGCTGAATTCCCATTTGGGTTTTCATTTTCATTTGCTTCTGTCTTTTATTTCCGAACTCTTGTTTCTTCAAGCTGTGAGGCAGCATTGCAGTGGAGGTCTCCACTGGATAGGTGAAGCTGTAATCCTCAGCAGGCGAGACTTGGTCTCGGACGGCTAAGCTGTATTGCCCAGCTATTGCAGAGGATTTGTTCCTCTGGTCGGAAAGCTGTAAAGCCCAGCGAAGCTGTGTATCAGCGGTTTGTAGGCCAAGCTGTAGTGCCCAGCAGACGCAAGCTGTACTGCGCAGCAGTAAGCCATACTCTGTTGAGTGTGGGGTGGACGTAGGTCTTTGACCGAACCACCTAAAATTCTTGGGTGCATTGTGTTTGTGTGATTGTCTTCGAACTGTGTGCGACGGGTTTCCTTACTTAGCATCATAGCTTATATCGCTCATGTTCATATCTAGTATTCGAGATAGTGATATGCTGTGTGGCTGCATGGGTCGACCCTTTGTTGTGCCCCTTAGGCACAAGCATGTGCTATGTTGATTTGATGATAGCAATGCTGTTTTGTTTTGATGATTGCAACACAGTGAGTGCTTTATGAGATTGTGTTTTGATGATAGCAACATAACTTGTTTTGTGGAGAATGCATGTGTATGACTAATATAGTGCTTGATTTCTGCTATGTGCGTTGCTTTTCTATCTGCATGTAGTTTGATGACTAGCAAGTCTATACAATACAGGGTAAAGCATTTCATTAGTCTATACACTCTTCATGCATGTGCATAGTCTATACATTGTGCATTTCGTTGACAAGTTTGCACATTCATGAAGTCTGCACACTGGCCTGTTCATGCATCACAAGTGTGTACAATGCATCTCTATTCATGAAGTCTGTACAGCCATCCACTTGAAGCATTTCTCAAAGTCCATACAATGCATCTTCTTAGCATCTCATTTAGAGTCTAAGGCATTGTCTATACACTGGACTTAAAGTGTGTACATCGTCCGTCTCAGCCACCGTCTCATTCAGCGTCTTAGGCTTGCAAAGTCTACACATTGGTCGGTGGAAAGTCTATACATTCGTTACAGTGCACACACCGTCTCAACTTGCGTCTCATGCATATAGTAAGTCTATACATTGCTACAGTAACGCAAGTCTATACATCGTCCGTCTCATGCATTTTCTTAGGCTAAGTCTGTACAGCATACCGTCTCATTCATCGTCTCACTTGCCGTTCAAGTCTGTACATTGGCACTGTAGCATGCATTCATGAAGTCCATACATTCACTGAAGCTTGCTTAGCTGAAGTGTGTACATTGCATTGCATGACTTGAAGTCTGTACATCGCATGTGTGCTTCATGCTAAGTCTATACAGGCTAAGTCTGTCGGTCTTGTGACTTATGCATTCATTAATGTCTATACACTGAGGATGCTGAAGGCCTTCAAGTGTATACTCTCTCATGTTGTTCATACTTGCTGTATTGATATCTATAAGTCTATACATTGCTGAATGCTCTTCAAGTGTGTACAATACTTGGTTAAGTCTATACGCTGCTTCATATGCAGTGAAGTCTGCACATTGCTGAATGCTCTTCAAAGTCTGCATAGTGAAGTCCATACACTGCACTCGAGTTCACAGTGTCTTCATGAACTCTATACATCGGTCTTCACCACAAGTCTGTACATCAGACGCGCATGCTCGCCTGTCCCTCCGGATGCTCTCCCGGGACCGAGTATGCCCTCCAGTGACTGCTAATGCTTCCCTAACTTTGAGGATGCTCCCCTGGAGCAGCGATTGCTCCCCAGAGACAGCATGTGCTCCACATGCTCCCCTGACGCTGGTGATGCTGTCCAGAGGCCATAGATGCTCCCCTGAGACTTCATATGCTCCCGTGCGAGAACGCACTAGTCTCTGGGTATTTAAAAGAATTGTATTACATGCATTCCCTTTCACTAAGTCTGTACAATGCATGCGCTTTCACATGTCTATACACTGCATTTTACAGTATGAGTTATAAAGTCTATACACTGTCTTCAGTTGATTTTGTTAATCGACTGAACTCCTCATTTGTCTTGCAGGTGTCTGGCACGTGATTCAAGGAGCTGAGATGCTGACACGTGGCAGAGTCGATTGGGCGGGAAATGTGGAGGCCACACGCGCCCAGTGCTGCCCCTGCTCGAGCTGCTATAAAGGGTAGTCTCCGTTGTCTGAAGGAGGCTGATCGAGTTGGCAAGAGGTGAAGTCCATACAGAGAGCCACGATCCAGACAGAGAGGAGAAAAGAAGAGAAGAGCATAGAGTGAAAGAAGAGCAGAAGAAGAAGAGAAAGAAGAGAAAGAGAGAAATAGAGAGCTCTAGCTGAGAGAGAGAGAGATTGGGTTCTCTGGCATTGGATCAAATCCAAGCCAGATCTGCTCCATTCGAGAGCTATATTTGTGCTTCATTGTTTCAGCTTTCCGTTGCTGTCTTGTTCTATCTTTTGTTTTTCTTTATACATTTCTTCAAGCTGTTTGTCAGCGGAGCAAGCTGTGTTGCTCAGCGTTTGCAGTGGAGGATTCCACTGGACGGTCAAGCTGTATTGCCCAGCGGTTTGCAGAGGTGCTGCCTCTGGACGGGTAAGCTGTAATCCCCAGCGGTTTGCAGTGGTGGATTCCACTGGACAGCAAGCTGTGTTGCTCAGCGGGCGAGGAGGATTCCTCGGACGGCAAGCTGTGTTGCCCAACGGATTGTAGGCAAGCTGTGATACCCAGCGGTTCAAGCTGTGAGTCAGCAGTAAGCCATATTCGGGTTGAGTGTGGGGTGGATGTAGGTCTGGAGGAGCGAACCACCTAAAAACCCCTTGTGCATTGTGGTTTGTTTTGTCTATTTGTGCTTCCGCTAGATGATTGCATAGGGGCGCTCTAAGTATTTGGTTTCTGGTTGAGCAGAAGAGTTGATCAGTTTTCTTAGATTGTTTTAATCTGTTCTGAGTGAGCAAAATCTTGTTTGAGCGAAATTTTAATTGGGCGAAAGGTCTTTAAAGGGCATATATTCATTCACCCCCCCTCTGAATACATAGCACCGAACCCAACACCCTTTGCTTAGTGCATCTTCTTTTGGTTTACCTGCTATTTGCCTATATTTCGCATTAGAGCTTATACTAGCTTTTAATTAGGCATTTGATCTATTCACCCCCCTCTAGATCCACAGTTAGTGGAGATAGACTGCGTCCATCTAACACAACACATCGGTCACTTGAACCACCCGCTTTTTCCTGGGCGGTTGCCTATTCGGCTTGGGTGGCATCCCTATTCTGTCAAAAATAGATACCCGAGACGTGGAAGCCTGGGTAGAGCAATCCTCGTCCGTGTGCGTTGAGCTAGCACATGGAGAGGTCGGCCGCACTTTCCTGCCGGCTCCTCGGCGCTTCCGCCCACGTGGGGGCTGAGCTACAGGCCTCGGGGATGCCGAGGTTTCAATGCTTGCCGGGCTACGCATTTGTCGCAGATCCGACATGTGGAAGGGCCCTTCTGCCCTTGCCCGTTTAATGATTTGGGCCTCCTCCTTGGTGACCCAAATTTTCTTCAGTTGGAGCTGGCGCTCCTCAACTGGATTGCCCCCTGTCCTTGACCGGGGAGCTCGTGGCTTGGGTCGCTGTATGGGACCCTGGTTTGCCGCCGGTACGGCGGGCTTCTTCAATTTCGCTCCATCCTCCCGAACTTGCCGGAGGAGCTCGAAGTGGTTGGAGGTAGAGATGGTCGGGACGTGTCGATCCCGAGGCAAAATCAGCTCGCCTCCATCGAGCCGAATGCGGAGGTCTCCGACGATTATAGTCTTGCCGGAGCGGGATGTAGCTGCCGCAGGCTTTGTGCCTTGGCGGCTACGGCGTTGCCCCCGTTGAGCAGGGGTGGCCTTGGTGACGCCTGCCGTAGGCGCGCCGTCGTTGTGGCGGCGACGCTGCCCTTGTTGAATAGGATCGGTACCTCTGAGGGTTGCCGCAGTAGAATTAGCGCCGTTGCGGCGACGGCGCTGCCCTCGTTGAGCAGGAGCGACGCCAGCAGTGACTTGATTGACCGAGAAGACTCGGTCATTTGCTGGGGCGGAAGGCCTGACACTTTCGGCCATCATCATGGCAGCCGAGCGAACTCGGGCAGTTGCTGGGACAAAGGGCCTGACACCCCTGGCCCGCGAAGAGATAGCCAGGCAAACCCGACCCATGGTTGAAGCCGAGGGCCTGACACCGCCAATGGTGGTCTTGTTGACCGGGCTAACTCGGCCAGCTGTTGGGGCCGAGGGCCTGACACCCCCGACGGTTGTCTTTTTGACCGGGCTGACCCGACCGATTGATGCAGTAGAGGGCCTGACACCCCCGACAGTGGGCTTGTTGGCCGAGCGAACCTGGCCAGTTGTTGAAGTGGAGGGCCTGACACCCTCAGTGGTTGTTGCCGCAGGCGTGGCTGAGCTGGCCTCAACCACGGGCACGACGCCCAAGAAGAAGGGTGAGCTGACGACTGTTGGGAAATCGCCGAAAACGATGGGGGTAGCCAGGTATCCGAACCTGGCATGGTTGGCGACGACTTGAGGGCCGTAGGTGACGGCGGCCATCGCTGTTGTTGCTGTTGGTGGTGCTGCGTAGCACGAATGCACTGGCGTGCAAATGCACAGAGAGCTCTCAAGTGAGCAAAAGGGTATGCCCTCCTCTTCCCGTCCTGTAAGACGAAGAGGGGCAATCCAAACCTTGGAGAAGGTTTGGGGACTTTCTTTGACAGAAAGAAGAAAGGCCGGAAAGGTCCCACCGGGCGTGCCAGTCTGTGGAACACGGAATTTTTTTATCGTAGATAAAATAGAATAATGTTCTTTTTGAAAAGAAACATTCCCCTGCCTCTATGTGTGGAGGGTTTATTCCGTAGGTGCGCATAATATCAGACGATTTGGGTTCGGGTGTTGGACCTCTCCCCACTGACCGCGGTCAGTGTTGATTTACATCGGCCTAACGTCTGAACACCTTTGTTTAACTGGCAAAGAAATCCCAAAGCCTTCTATGGGGGTTCTGATGTTGAGGGCAAACTCATTTGGAGGGCTCACAGTGTCCACTCACTTGCCACCGACCAACAGAATGACTGAATTAGGGTTTCAACTGAGGCCCCTTATATTTAGGCAAAACCCTAGAATTTAGGAGTAGGAAAAATGATTTAGTGTAAGCCATAGGCATATTTGAAGTCACAGGAGGTTTCCTGGACCCTGGGGGTATTTTGATAATTTTACGTCTCCAGGGGTATTTTGGTAATTTTACAAGGCCAAGGGTATTTCTGAAATTCTAGGATTGAAAAGAAGGTAGGATAAGATTCCCGGCTTCCCAAGGCGTTGAGGCCGTTTCTGGAGGGTTTCGGGGACTACTAGGCCATTTTTAAGTCACAGGGGTATTTCGGTAATTTTACCACAGTCTTTATAGACTTAGGTTTGAGGTGGCACCCAAGTGTCGGACTGAGCTGACAACACTTTCGGACCGAAAGAACGACAAGGGACTTTATAGAAGGCACGCATTTGTCAATCCTGTCAAAAGAGGGATATGTGTGTAATTTCCACAAGTCGGAGGGGTTTTCTTATAAGTTTCACCGATTGGCATACAGAGGAAATTTGTAGAGCACACTGGATACGCTTATAGCCCAAATGGGGACAAGGGTTGTCGGCGAGTTGTCGACTGTACAACAATTCACACTATCACGGGAAGTAGGGTCGTAGCCCCAATTACAAAAAGTTGCAGGGTATAACTGCAAATAACATGACTTTTTTTGCTTTCTCGCGACCTCGGGGGGCTTTTCCGTAATTCCTCCGTCATAGGGGTAGAACTACATAGCTCAGCCGCCCCGGGGCGTAGAAACTTGCAAACATGGTCCCCTGAGGGGCATAATTACAAACATACCCCGTAGGGGCATAAATACAAGACCCGGGGACTTACCCCTCGCGGGTCAAAACAAACAAACAAGCTCCTCGCGCTGGCGTATGTTCTCCTTGTCAATCTCCGTCGTGTGTGTAGATGTCTTCTTCTGGACCCTTGGGGGTCTATTTATAGAAGGCGGGAGGACCCAGGTTGACAAAACTGTGGAGAATTGCTCCAGTTCTGACAGGGTGGAGTGCCAAAACCACTTTTTCTGTCAAGGTGGGGTGGCAAAACGCTTTTTTGACCCCTCTCCTTGTTTTTCTTCTTTTTTTTTTTGTTTTGGAACACGGGGGCTACCAAGGGGGTCAAATGACCCCTCTGGCTACCAGTGGGGTGAACTGACCCCGCGGGGGTCAGTTCGACCCCGCTGGGTGCCAGCGGGGTGGGCTTGACCCCCGTCTTCAGTGCCTTTTTTGGGTTTTTTTGTTGCCCTGGGTTGAAGAGAAGCTGCTGTCCCGCATTCATTACTCTGCAAGGTCCACTCTTCGCCGCGTGGCAACCATACGTCGGTGGAGATTCGTGCAGGAGCGGAAGATCGTCTGTTTGTTGTTTGGTTGCGCGTTGCAGCGTGGAGAGGAATCTTTGCATCCGTCCGTACCGTGTGATACACTTGCTCGGCTACTTTGACAGGTGTGCTTGCATGTCTTCCTCTTGACTTTCCTTGCTGCGACGCCACTTGTGATTATATGATCGGGTCGATAGACCTTAAATCACGGAGGTACTCCGCAGTCCGACGACATCGGCGCTACGCCATATCTTTTTCGTCGGTTGTTTCAGAATGAAATTCTCGAAATATTTCGAGAAAATTGCCGGTGCAACACCGGCGCAACATTGTCAAAGGCTAAACGCGGTCCTTAGTAGGGGTGCATTCTTAAATGAACGCGATCTCTAGAGGGTGCACGTTATGGTCGCGGCTGTTGTAGAGGCCACGTTCTCAGAGCATTTTCAAACTTGCAGTAGCCAGTCGTCCCGACGTTCAAAGCTCGAGATCATCAATGTTTTGCTATTTTCCCATGTAATAATCAATGTAGGAGTTCCTCGTGAATGATCTCGTCCCTTGGGCTTCTCAATGGGACCTTTCCCCATCCCCTTCCCCCTATATGTATCCCCCCTTCAACCATGAAAAGAGCAATGAAAATGAATCACCGCCCATGGGCAGAGTGAGGGGGCGAGGAGGGGCAGACTGTGCGACCTGCTGAGGGGTGCTATTGTAGCTGAGCGTCGTGGGAGTTGAAGGGAGCGACGTATCCTCCGGTGAGATCCTTTCCTTGCAGATGAACTGTCACCGATGGGCAGAGTAAGGGAGCGGAGAGGGGCAGGTTGTGCGATCTGCCGAGGTGCAGAGTGGAGAAGTGGGAAGGGGGGATGGCGATCGGTGCAGGGAGGGGGAGAGGATGGGGCCAACATGTCGTCTAGCCTTGGGATGGTTTCTCACCACACACGTAACTCTAGGTTTAGCAATCTAAAAGGGATTTTCTCATTCATTCGTTACCCTCGTTGAGAACTCTTGGACACCTATTTATAGGAGCCAAGTTTTTATAGGACTAAAACACCCTTGACAAACCACAAAATGTTCCTTACAGTCTAAGGAAGCAATTAAAGGGTACGATGACTCTAAACTTAGGAAACTGACTCTAATAAAAGGGAAATTACATGGATGTGGACTCCAAAAAATGGAAAATGACTCAGTGTGACTTGCTACTCAAGCTCCAAAGTGAATCGACGTCGTATCTAATCCCAGCTAGTGTGAGATACAGGCGATGTCCCCATCAATTCCCTCGGGATGCAGAGAACTCGACCCCGTTGAGTATGGGTCCATCCCGCTCTGGTGGCGCTCCAGAAGGTCCGGATCAAGGTTGACCCATGAATCCTCAGATTGGGGCCGATCCTTCCACCTGACAAGATAACACTGGTATACCCTGCTCCTAGTGTTGATAATCTACTCGTCTAGTATTTTCTCGTTTTTGTCCAGTATTTTCTCGATTTTCTCATGCCGGGCTCTTGTGGAGGTGGGTGGTCTCACAAAGGTAGGCTCTCTCTCTCAAGGGGGGATGCAGTCTTAATTGTCTCACTAAGAATCACTGTTGGGCCCTTGTAGAGCACGAGATCTGCCACGTTGAAGGTGGGACTAATTCCATAGTTCGAGGGTAGGTCTACCTCATAAGCATTGGTGCCTATATGCCTCAAGATTTTAAAGGGTCTGTTCCACGGGTTCTCAGTTTAGAGGAGACTCCGGGGAAGAGCTTCTCAGTTCTCACCATCACAGAATCACCCTCATGGAATTCCTGGTGACGCCTATGAGTGTCTTCCTATTGTTTAGAGGCCTCAATACTCCTACTAATGTGCTTGCTGATTTGTTCATGCAATTCTCTTATATGTTGTGCAAAGGACTCGGCCGACTTGGATAGTCTAGCATGCAGGGGCAGAGGAATGAGATCAGACGGCTTCCTAGGCTTGTACCCATGCACTACCTCAAACGGAGTCATCTTGATGGTCCTATTAATTGAATTGTTGCATGCAAACTCGGCTGGAGGTAAGTTTAGGTCTCAATTTTTTGGATGGTCCCCAACAAGGCACCTTAGCGCGTTTCCCAAACTCCTGTTGACTACTTCAGTCTGACTGTTGGTCTGGGGATGGTAGGCCGTGAAAAATTTGAGCAATGTGCCCATTAAGTGCCAAATGGTTTTCCAGAAGTAACTGGTGAATTTGACATCTCTATCCGACATAATGGTCTTGGGTAATCCGTGTAGGTGGACTACTGTTGGCCACGGAATTTTATTCGAAAATATAAAATAGGTTTTTGGTCTTTTTGGAAAGAAACATCCCCCCCCTATATGTGGAGGTTCATTCCGTAGGTGTGCATTGTATCAGACGATTTGGGTTCGGGTGTTGGACCTCTCCCCACTGACAGCGGTTAATGTTGATTTACAACGGTCTAACGTCCGAACACCTTTGTTTGATTGTCAAAAAAATCCCAAAGTCTCCCTCATGGGTTCGGATGTGGAGGGCAGGCTCACTCGGGTGACGCTCGATGACCACTCGTTTACCACCAACACACTAACTAGACAGGGTTTCATCAAAGACCTCTTGAGTTTAGGCAAAACTCTAGGATTTAAGGGCAAAAATGTAATTTTGTAAAAAGCCATAGGCATTTTTAAGTGGCGAGTGGTTTCTTGGACCTTGAGGGTATTTCGGTAATTTTACCTTCCAAAGGGTATTTTGGTAATTTTACTAGGCCAGGGATATTCCTGAAAATTTTTGGGTTGGAATGACAGTAGAATAGGATCACTGACTTTCCAAGGCGCTAAGACTATTTGTGGAGAGTTTTAGGGGCGACTAGACCACAACTAGGTCATAGGGGTATTTTAGTAATTTTACCACGCCCTATATAGACTTAGGTTCGAGGCGGCACCTAAGTGTCGGACGGGGCCAACAATGTCTCCGGACCGAAAAGGTGACATGGGGCTTCATAGAAGGCTTACACATGTCAACTTGACCAGAGAAGGGGTATATCTATAATTCCCAAGAACCGGGGGGTTTTTCTTATAATTTTTCCCCAGTTTGTACAAAGAAGACTTGCGGAATACACCAGATATATTTATGGCCCCAGTGGGTGCAAAGTTGTCGGCGAGTTGTCAACTGTACATTACAAAGATGTCTGCACTGACGCGGAAAGTAGGGGCGTAGCTCCAATTACAAGAAATTGCAGGGTAGAACTGCAAATGACAGGACTTCTGTTTCTCGCGATCCCGGGGAGGACATTTTTGTAATTCCCCCGTCATAAGGGTAGAACCACACAATTCGGTCACCCCGGGGCGTAGAAACTTACAAACACGGTCCAGTAAGGAGCATAATTACAAAAATGCCCCTTAGGGGGATATACACAAGACCCGGGGACTTACCCCTCACAGGCCAAGACAAATAAACAAAGTCCTTGCGCTGGTTGCTTGGTGCTTCGTAGCTTCTCCTTGTCTCCTCTTTTTTAGTTCGGACCCTTGGGGGTTTATTTATAGAAGGCGGGAGGACCCAGGTTGACAGAAATGTGGGGAATTGTCCCGGTTCTGACAGAAATGTGGAGTTTTGCCCAAATTCTGACAAGTGGGGTTCAAAAACCGCTTTTTTTTGTCAAGGTGGGGTGGCAAAAATCCTTTTTTTTTCTCTCCTTTTTCTTTTTCTCTCTTCTTTTTTTTTGAAGCGTGGGCCCGAGGGGGGGGGGTCAATTGACCCCGCCGGCAGACCCAGCGGGGTCAAACTGACCCCCGTGGGGTCCAACAGGGTCAGCCGACCTCGCCCGGGGTCGGGTTGACCCCGCTGTGGCCCAGCTGGGCGAACCGGCTCCCGCGTGGGCCGGTTGAGGGCGCGACCCCCGCGGGGGTGGCCGCCCTCTCGTGTGGACTAGCGGGGTCAAATGACCCCACTGCGCCCCTTTTGGCCCCTCTTCGCGGGTTTTTCCCCTGTTTTTATCGCCCTGGGTTGAGGAGAAGTCACCGTGTAGCATTTATTGCTCCCGAGATCCACTCCTTGCCGCGTGGCAGCCATACGTTGGTGGAGACTTGTGCGGGGGCGGCGGATCGTCTTGTTTGTTGTTTGGTTGTGCGTCGCTTGCTTGGAAAGGAATCTCTGCGCCCGTCCGTGTCGTGTGATACACTTGCTCGGCTACTTTGACAGGTTTGCATACATGTTTTTCCTCCTAATTTTCTTTGTTGCGACGCCGTTTGTGATTGTATGATCAGGTCGATAGACTCTAAATCACGGAGGTACTCCGCGGTTCGACGGCATCGGCGCTACGCCGTATTTCTTTGTCGGTTGTTTTGGGAATGAAATTCTCAAAATATTTCGAGAAAATTACGGGTGCAACAACTACCTCAAGTCCGAATCCGGCTCGAGGATGAATGGAAAACCACTTTGAAGACCAAGGATGATCTCTATGAGTGACTAGTTATGCCCTTTGGGCTATCTAATGTCCCAAACACCTTCATGAGACTTATGACTGAGGTCCTTCGCCCATTCATAGGTGTTTTCTTGGTTGTCTACTTTGACGATATTCTCATATACAACCGATCTCATGAAGTCCACTTAGACCACCTCAGGCAAGTTTGCGCCACCCTTAGGCAGGAGAGCCTCTATGCCAACCTAGGGAAGTGTAGTTGCATGATCGATAGACTTACCTTCCTAGGCTCTGTTGTGTCCACTCAAGGGGTATCTGCTGACCCAGAGAAAATCAGACTATCGTAGAATGGCCTGAACCTAGGAATCTTCATGGTACCCGAAGCTTTCATGGCGTAACCACATTCTATAGGCGATTCATCATAGGGTTTAGCACCATCACCGCCCCAATCACTGATTGTCTTAAGGGGCCTTTGAATGGACCCGAGCTGCTTCCAAGGCCTTCTAGGAAATCAAGGAAAAAATGACCCAGGCCCCAGTCCTTTGCCTTCTTGACTTCTCTAAAGTCTTTGAGGTCACTTGCGATGCCTCCGGGGTAGGAATAGGGGGAAATCTCAGCCAAGGAGGACACCCAATAATCTACTTTAGTGAAAAATTGAGCGATGCTAGGTTGAGATACTAGGCCTATGACAAAGAGTTTTATGCTGTGGTTCAATCCCTCAGGCACTGGAGGCACTACCTGTTGTCCCAAGAGTTTGTGATATTCTCGGATCACAAAGCATTAAAATACTTTAACTCTCAACACAAATTGAGTTCTAGACATGCTCGGAGAGTTCACCAGATCCTACACCTTTATCCTAAAACACAAGGCATGGAGTGAGAATCGCGTCGTTGACGCACTAAGCAAGAGAGTGCCACTACTCTAAACTATTAGGGTAGAGGTCACAGGGTTTGATAGGCTGAAGGATGAATACCATGGGTGCCTTGATTTTGGGAAAATCTATTCCGCCTTAAGTTCCCATGCATCTGTAGAGCACAAGGGATATCTGCTACAAGATCGGTACTTGTTTAAGGGGTCAAAGTTATGTATTCCCCGAACCTCAGTCAGAGATTTCTTAATTTTGGAGTTACATGCCGGTGGTCTAGCAGGACATTTTGGTCGCCACAAAAACATTGAAACCGTTGAGGGACAATTCTACTTTCCCAACCTTAAGAGAGATATTGCCAAAATAGTTGCCCAGTGTCGCACCTGTGCCATGGCTAAACAAACAAAACAAAACACAGGTCTCTACACTCCACTCCCTATCCTTAATCGCCCATGGTAGGACATCAGCATGGATTTTGTGCTTGGGCTACCTAGGACTATCCACAAGCATGACTCCAATTACGTGGTGGTAGATAGGTTTTCCAAGATGGTCCATTTCATCCGCTGCTCCAACACATCAGACGCCTCTAGGATTGCCCGACTCTTCTTGGATGAGGTAGTCTACCTATGCGGATTACCCAAGGCCATTGTGTCAGATAGAGATGTCAAATTCACCAGTTACTTCTGGAAAACTCTTTGGCACTTGATGGGCACATTGCTCAAATTTTCCACAGCCTACCATCCCCAGACCGATGGTCAAACTGCAATAGTCAACAAGAGTTTGGGAAACTTGCTAAGGTGCCTTGTTAGGGACCATCCTGGAAACTAGGACCTAATCTTACCTCGAGCCAAGTTTTGCATAAAATAGTTCAGTTAATAGGACCATCGCGATGAGTCTGTTTGAGGTAGTGCATGGGTACAAGCCTAGGAAGCCATCTGATATCATTCCTCTGCCCCTGCATGCTAGAGTATCTGAGTTGGCCTAGTCTTTTGCACAACATATAAGAGAATTGCATGAACAGGAGCCGTAGAACGGGACTGTTTAAAATCTTGAGACGTATAGGCACCAATGCTTACTAGCTAGACCTACCCTCAGACTATGGAGTTACTCCCACCTTCAACGTGGCAGATCTCGTTCTCTACAAGGGCCCAACAGCTTTCCTAGTGATACATTTGAGAATGCAACCCCCCTTGAGACAGTGCCTACTTCTATGAGACCACCCACCTCCACGAGAGCCTAACGTGAGCAAATCGAGAAAATGCTGGACAAGTAGATTATCAACACTAGGAGCAGGGCATACCTGCATTATCTTGTCAGGTGGAAGGATCGGCCCAAGTCTTAAGATTCATGGGTCAGTCGAGAGGACCTACAACAGCTTGATCCGGACCTTCTGGAGCACTACTATAGCAGGGTGGACCCATACTCGACGGAGTTGAGTTCTTTGCACCGCTGGGGAATTGATGGGGACATCGCCCATACCTCGCTCTTGCTGGGATCAGATACGTCGCCGATTCAGTTTGGAGCTTGAGTAGCAGGTCACGCCGAGTCATTTTCGATTTTTTTGAGTCCATATCCATATAATTTCCCTTTTATTAAAGTCATTTTCCTAAGTTTAGAGTCATCATACCCTTTAATTGCTCCCTTGGACTGTAAGAGACATTTTGTGGTTTCTCAAGGATGTTTCAGTCCTGTAAAAACTTGGCTCCTATAAGTAGGGGTCCAAGAGTTCTCAATGGGGGTAATGAATGAATGAGAACATTCCTTTCAGATTGGTAAACCTCGAGTTAAGTGTCTGGTGAGAAATCATCCAGGGTGAGAAGCCTTTGGGTGAGAAACCCATACCCCCTTCTCTCTCTAACCTGTACCCTCTCCCTAACCTGCATTTCCCTCCCTCTTCCACTCAAATTTGTAGCCCCCTTTCCCCAGCTCTCAACTACCCTCATAACTCCACCCCACAGCCATCTTCCACCCCCCAAGCACCTCCACTCTAGACCCTTACCCCTCCCCTCTATCTCTAGCTCCCAACCATCACCAATCATCCTCCACCTGCCTCATAATCCCTTCACCCAGTCCTTAGGCCGATCCCAATCTCCCATGCACGTTCCCCTATGCCCAAAGCACCTATCCACCTCCCAAGAGTCCAAGGAGACAGACCTCCCTTCCCCTTCCCTCCACCCTTCTCATCCTAGCTGCCCAAGGCCCCTCTGCCCTCACTTCTGCCCGTTCCACCTCTTCTCCTCACCCACCCTGCACCTACATAGCTCTTCCACACACTCTCCCCCTCTCTTCCCCACACAGGACCCTCCCTCTCATTCTCCCCCAACCGAGACTCTATCACCCCCCCCTCTTTGCCCTGCACCAGCCCCATTAGCAGGTCCCCATCCTCTCCCTCTCCCTGCACCGATCACCATCCCCCCTCCCACTTCTCCACTCTACACCTCGGCAGATCGCACAGCCTGCCCCTCTCCGCTCCCTCCCTCTGCCCGTCCTGGCAGTTCGTCTCCAAGGAAAGGATCTCACCGGAGGATACGTCGCTCCCTTCAGCTCCCACGATGCTCAGCTGCAACAACACCCCTCGACAGGTCGTACAGTCTGCCCTTCCTCGCCCCATCACTCTGCCCATCAGCGGTGATTCGTCTGCAAGAAAGGAGTTCGCCGGAGGATACGTCGCTCCTTCAGCTCCCATGACACTCAGAGTGCAACAACACCCCTCGGTCGGTCTCACAACTCATCGCCCCCTTCGCCTTCTCACTTTGCCCGCCGGCTGTGGTTCACCTGCAAAGGAAGATATGGCATTCCCTCAACTACAACGGTACCTGAACTGCACGTGCAACTCTGCTCGCCCACTGGAGCAACCAGACGGAGCCCCTCGCTGTCCATTCCGCACTGCTGCAGCCTTGGCGTGATCATTGGCTTAAGTCTCCGGCCGACTTGCTGTACGCAGGGACAGAATGCCTAGCTCCGATGACCTGACAGCACCACTGGATCGTTCCCGTCGGCTTCGGCACTTCCGCCTCCCATTAGCTTATGCCTGGCCGGCTGATTGCCCCTCGCCGTGTGGTGGTAAACTTTGGTTGTAATCTGATAAATCCCCTCCCCGAGATCAACCCTCCTCTGTGAGGAGTTTGGTTTGTAATCAGGTTTGGCACAACCTCCTCCGACACAGCGTGCGGGACGTGTCCGCACACTTCCCCGCTCGCCATCATCTCCGACCAAGGGCTGGTTTCTTCAGACCAGCAGGGTAAGCTGATTGCTCGTCCCTCCTCGTTGAATTCTGCTTGCTTAGTATTTTCCATAACTCATGCTGGGAGAGAGAGAGAGAGCGCTTGTTCCTCGTTACTTGTTCAAGTGTTTGTATTTTTCGCTGTTGCTGCGAGAGAGTGGAGAGTCCCCCATGCCCGAAGGCACGTGCTTTACCCGAGTTGATCACGGGCCTCCTAATCCGAGGGTTGGGTTACCTAAGCCTCACTAACGCCCAGATTAGCGAGGGTCAACCATGGGACCAGTCCCGTTCTACCATCACTGAGTCACCTTGGGAAAGGGTAATGCTGCGAGTGACTGCCCCTTAGCTGAAACGAGGTCGCACGTTCCACTTGTGTGCTTGCTGCGTATGTCCGAGGACATGCCCCTGTCTGCCCCTCCCCTGCATTCGGAGTCGTGTCACATCAAAGTGGTATCAGAGATTAGGGAACCAGTTTGTTCTATTAAATCGGGGTCTTAGTCTTTCAAGATTTGAGGATGAATCTACTCCAACTGGGTGAGTTTGACGGGGACGACAATCGAAGCCATGGCTCCTCCGGCGTAGCACTGTCAAAGACTGAACGCGGTCCTCAGCATGGGCGCATTCTCAGATGAACGCGGTCTCTAGAGGGTGCACGTTTTGGTCGTAGCTACTGTGGAGGCCGTGTTCTCGGAGCAATTCCAAACTTGCAGCAGCGAGTCATCTCGACATTCAAAGCTCGAGATCATCAATGTTTTGCTGTTTTCCTATGTAATAATCAATGTAGGATCCTCGTGAATGATCTCGTCCCTTGGGCTGCCCAATGGGACCTTTCCCTATCCCCCTATATTTACCCCCTTTCAATCATGAAAGAACAATGAAAATGAAGAGAAAGAAGATGAATTAGCCTATGCTTTTTGTGTTTTGTTCCGTGGGTTTGATGCCCTTTGGTGAGCTGTGAGTGCTCCTTCCATGGAGGTGGGGTGTGATGCCCCGGGAGCAAGAAACCCATTCGGTTGCGTCGTCCCTGCGATGGTGAGGGATGTGAAGCCCTAACCGACCTCCTATATATCCACCTCCCCTATCCACCACTATCGCCGCCGTTCCCTCGCCCTTCGGCTCGCCACCGCCCGCCTCGAGCCACCGTCACCTCACTGGTTGCATCGTCTCTGCGAAGGAGATGGGTGAGATAGCTCCAACCACCCTCCCCCATTCCATCTCCCATACCGCCATCCCCCCTTCTCCAAACCTCCACGATTTACTCTCCCTTCTGCCCTACCAACAGAAATCCCAGCCCCATCCCCTTTCTCCGTCCTCTACCCCTTCGTATTCCTTCTTCTCATAGCAACCGCAGCTCTGCCAGCCGCCTATGGTCGCCACCGACAAGGAGCAGAACAGAGCACCGTTCGGGGATCCCCTGTCTAGCTTGCAGGGATCGTTCTGAACGCGGTTGCCCGATAGGGCGCCTTCACATTGAGATCGCAGTCTCTCCAGAGGACGCGTTCTTAACATGGGCTCTATCCTGACCGCGTTCTCAGTTGAAGTCTGGTCTTCGACAAACAGTGCAACCGCCCCCGCGTTTAGATAAGAAGACCCCCTGGTTCGTCCCACATCAGTTACTCAACTCTGTTAGTCCTGCAATCTGACCCACCATTTTCCATAAGTCGACTGTAGCAGATATGTGGCGGACCTTGGCAGGTCTCTACGGTCACAAGAAGAATAAGGTTCACCTTTATCGGTTGAGTTACAACATCTAGGAGTTGAAGCAGGATTCACTGTTCGTCACACAGTATTTTTGTGCTCTTACTACACTCTGGAATGAGCTAGATATCTATCGTACAACAAAGTGTACTTCTTTTACTGATCAACAAACCTTTCTTTCGCTCTAGGAAGATGATTGAATTGTGAAATTTCTATGCTGGTTAAATTCAGACTATGATGCTCTTAGGGGACAAATTCTCAACAGGGACTCGACGCCATCTCTTGATGAAACTTACTTCAAAGTCCTAAACAACGCCATCAAGTCATAGGCAGCAAAGGATCTCATCTTCTTGCCTCTAATGTTGGTGAATATTCTGCATTTGCTATCACTGTCGACATGCCTAGGCTGGGAAATGTCAAACCATGGGGTGAGAAGAAATGTGAGCACTGTGGCCGTACAAATCATGACTATGATTGCTATTGGAAGTTCCCTGATAAGAAGCCCTAGAAGTTTAGAACCAAGGAGAAACGAGCCAAGTGCAATGTGGCTGTTGCCCCATCTCTTCTATTTCTAAAGGGTGGATTATCTACTCCCACCATTCCTAGTTCTGCTTCACTTACCTCTTCTGATGTTGCTACTCTATAGCGGATTCTCTTACAGTTGTAGACTTCCACTACCTCTCGTTCACCTTCAGGTATACATGGTGCGACCTTGAGTGCATCTACTAGACTTTCAGACAAAGAAGGCAGTTTCAGTTTCGATGTCAGTTTCGGTTGGGTTTGAAATCGAAATCGTTTTGATTTCAGTTTCGGCCCGAAACCAAATAAAAGATTTTTTTTTGCCAACTGAAGGAGTTTTGGTTTTGTCTGGTTTCGGCCGGTAGGTTTCGAATTGTTCCGATCCGAAACCGATATGTTTCGGTCGAAATGTTTCAGTTTCGGCCGAAACTGCCATCCATGCTTTCATAGCATGCCTTGGTCATTAATTCAAATGCCATGGATCACATGATCGATATATCTACCTCTTTCACCTCCTACTTACTCTCCGACCAAGATAAGGTTACTCTGTGCCACTATCGCCGGCAAAGAGTCCGTTTGCCTATTTGATCATCTGACCTTGTCTTCTACTCTTCATGTTCCTTCCCTTCTCCAGTAATTTGCTTTCTGTTAGCAATCTTACCAAACAGTTATAATGTTCAGTAACCTTCTTTTTTGATTATTATTTTTCTGGATGTCTGGATAAAGCAAACGATTAGGATCAGCTTGAACACATACTCTTGCAAGAAATTCAAAGACGTTCATTCATTGAACACATAGAGTTTGGATTACACTTGGTCTTTTGAAGCTTTTACATTTGGTCCCGATTCTATAATCGGGTCTTTGGGTTTATATCCGATCGCCATTTGATCACTGAGTAGGCTTCTGCTTACACTTGGATCTTTGGATTGTTTCCGTAGATGATCAAACTGTTGAATTTGCTTCTGTCGTCATAAAATTGTTGAATTTGCTCCTAGTCTCCAGCGAACCATTGAATTTGCTTTTGCCCTCAATTAGACGGCTAGATTTACTCTTAGCCACGATTGGACCGTTGAATTTGCTTCTGGTCAAGATCTAGCCGTTAAATTTGAGTTTTGTTATGATCGGACCATTCTTGGGTAAATCTATAATTTCTGACCCTTTCTGCGTGTTTTTATAGTTTTGACCCTTTCTGGGTATTTCTATAGTTTTCTAGTTCTCTTGGACTTATTTGTCATTTCTTGACTTTTCAAGATATATTTGTAATTTCTTGATTTCTTGGACATCACCGTCATTTCTTGACTCTCTGGGGTGCCATCATTTTCTGACTCTCCAAGACATTTCTGTCATTCCTTGATATTCTTGGATATTTCTATCATTTGTTTACTTCCCAGAGTATTTTCGTCATTTCTTGACATTTTGGGATATTCTTGTCATTTACTGACATTCCGCGGTAGCCCAGTCATTTCTTGACTTTTTATGACATTCCTGTCATTTCTTGACATTCCAGAGTACTTCTATCATTTCTTGACTTTTTGGAGCACAGTTGTAGTCTATGTAGTCTGAGGCGTGAGGCGAGCGAGGCGACCAGGGGGGCACCTCACGCCTCAAAGGCCTAGGCATGGCCGAGGTGTTTGAGGCGAGAAATTAATAAAAAAATAAAAATAAAATTATATGTCACAATATCACAAAAATATATATATTTGAATAGTAAATATCATAAAACTGCATATACACTAAACAAGAAATATCATAAAACTGCATATACAATTAACAAGTGTAATATTATAACAAAACAAAAATAGTTAAACAACCAAACAAGTTAATTACATAATCCCATAACACAAAGTGTTTCAAATCTCTCTCAACTCTCAAGCCTCCTCATCATAAATCACTCATAAAAGAGGAGGAGCTATCACTTGGAAGCTCATTCTCATTCTCTGATTGTGTCCCCTCGGAATCAACATCTCTCACATTTATGGAGTGAGATGTGGTAATATTTTTTCCCTTTCCTAGATGACGCTTTTTGGTTCCCGCCCTTGTGCTTGGCCCTTCCTCTTCATTAACACCGGCATCGATTTCAACATCTAGCCATGTGAGGTCCTCTCCTTCATCCAAAAAATCTTCATTTTCTGGCGGATTAGCTATCCACTCATTGCAATCATCAATGTCATCCAAAGAAATAGGATCATAGTCACTTTGCTGAACACGCAAATGACGAGCATGGAGACGTTGATTATATTGCACAAAAACAAGATCGTTCAGCTTCTTTTGCTCCAACTTATTTTTTTTCTTTGTGTGCACCTACAAGTATATTAGTTGTAACCAATTAAACAAAAAATACTAATCTTTTATGTACTTGAATATGAAATTATTCAACTAACCTGTTCAAATGTACTCCAATTGCGCTCACAACTAGATGCACTACATGTCAAACTTAAGATCCGAATGGCTATCTTTTGAAGGTTTGGTGTGGCGGTTCCAAAGTTCAACCACCATGTAGCTACATCACAAAGAAATTATAATTCACATTTCACAATAATTCTTACTCCGCGATTGCAATGAAAATTAGACAAGAAATTGAGAAAAGCATCCATACCAGGAACCA
This sequence comes from Amorphophallus konjac, assembly GCA_022559845.1. Classification (NCBI taxonomy): domain Eukaryota; kingdom Viridiplantae; phylum Streptophyta; class Magnoliopsida; order Alismatales; family Araceae; genus Amorphophallus; species Amorphophallus konjac. The sequence continues at coordinate 84,408,222 of CM040122.1, read as the reverse complement.
TAGGAGTGCGTTGCCTAATGGCCATCTCTCTCCCAAATAGCCCTTGAGCATACTGATAAGTTGCAAGCTCCTTGAAAATTGCATCTTGGCATGAGGGTTCTGGAACTAGCTTTTCAATGCAATCATATAGCCCTTGTTTAACTTCTTGATCATACTCAATTTGGGAATTAGAGAAATAAAGAGCTGGATTAAGATAAAGGCCAGCTGCATGTAAAGGACGGTGCATTTGAAAGTCCCACCGTCTATCAATGATTTCCCATATTGGACCATATTTGTCAAGCTTGTCATTTAATGCACTCTTAATACTCTCCTTTGCACGATCCATAGCCTCATAAATGTAGCCCATCGCTGGCTTTTCTCCATCAACCAACCGTAAAACCATAACAAGGGGCTTGCATATTTGCAACGAATATGCCACGCCATTCCAAAAAGAAGTCTTTAAGATTATGCCCTCTACCTTCTTCCCTTCAATTTTTTTGACCCACCGATTATTACTAGCAAGCCAATCAGCAGATGTAAACATCCTTCTTAAGCCATCTTTGCAATCAAATAGACTCTGTAAATTTAAGTAGTTGGTGGCAAAGCGAGTGACAGCTGCACGTGCAAGATTTTTGTCATCTGTATACTTTCTCATCATAGCAAGAATCCTTGTGTGCCCATAAATAAATGTAGTAACCAATTTGGCTCTACGAATGGTTTCTTTCATTGGAGACAATTTGGAAATGTCCTCCAACATCAAGTCTAAACAATGGGCAGCACATGGTGTCTAGAATAAATGAGGATGGGCTGCCATCAACATTTTCCCGGCTGCCACATAACTTGACTCATTGTCTGTCACAATTTGGATGACATGCTGAACACCAACTTCTTTAATAACCTTGTCCAATAAATCTGCCAACAATTTGGCCTCTTTCACATGTGCAGAAGCATCAATTGATTTCAAGAAAACAGTCCCACCTAGAGAAAGAGAGTAAGACATAATGACATTGAGAGACATAGAAAGAAAAAATAGAAAATATATTGAATAGTCGATAGTGAGAGACAGAGAGAAAAATCTCACCTCGAGAGTTTACAAGAAAGTTGATCAGTGTCCGTCCCTTCCGATCTGTCCATGCATCGGACATGATGCTACAGCCATATCTCACCCAATTTTCTTTTTGGGCTTCCACCAACTTTTGAGTTGATTTTATCTCCTTATGTAAAAGAGTCTCACGAATCTCATGATAGTTAGGCCCTTTATATCCCGGACCTTACTGTCCTACAGCTTCCAACATTGTTTGAAAGCTAGGTAGACGCACAGTATTGAATGTGATGCCAGCTTGATAAAATCATCTACCCACATATTGGGAAACCCTATCCCGATGTTCCTTTTCCCATTTTTTATCTCTTACTGTCTTCACTTGTTCTGGATCAGGAGTGCAGAACTTGTCCAGAGGACCCTTCATCCGTGGTGACTTTGAAATAATGTCATCAAATATATTAACTTCCAGCGATTGAGATTGACATGAATCATTCAACAAATTATCTCTACCTTCCATCTCCCTCACCATTTGAAACTTCTCAGCTTTAGCTTTCTTGGCATTTTGCATATATTCTCGGATTTCTATCTTCACATCCACGGGAACCTTATGGCAAGCTGTCACATTTGTACCTAGGCCGCCTAAATGTTGCTTCAGCCGATAAATCCCTCCTTTACTCACTTTTTTACAAAAATTACATGTTATCTCATCTCTATTTTGTGGATTGGCAGAGATTTCATATTTTCACCCAATGTCTTTTGGTCTGCCCTTTTGGGTTCTGCTATGAAAACAAAGGAGATATTCAAGGTTGTAACAATTATCGTGGAATTAAGCTTATGAGTCATACTATGAAACTTTGGGAAAGAGTAATTGAAAAACGCCTCCGATGTATGACTACTGTATTGGAAAATCAGTTTGGTTTTATGCCAAATAGATCTACTACATAAGCTATTTTCTTACTACGGCAGCTAATGGAGAAGTATAGAGAGATGAGAAAAGATTTGTATATAGTTTTTCTTGATTTAGAGAAGGCGTACGATCGAGTACCGAGAGAATTGATTTGGTGGACATTAAGAAAGAAAGGAATCTCTCAAGGATATGTTGATTTGATTAAGGATATGTACGACGGCGCTATTACTAGTGTTCGAACTATTGCTGGGGAGACTGGTGAATTTTCCGTTTCTATAGGTTTGCATCAAGGTTCTGTACTAAGTCCGTATCTCTTTGCTTTAGTTATGGATGAAGTAACTAAACAATTGCATGAGGATATCCCTTGGTGTATGCTTTTTGCAAATGATATTGTTTTAATTGATGAGAGTATTGATGCTCTAAATGCTAAGTTAGAGCGTTGCAGACTTGCCTTGGAGTCTAAAGGTTTTAAAATTAGTAGGAGTAAGTCAGAGTTTATGCACTGTAATTTTAGTAATGGGAGAGTGGTTCAGGAAGACATGGTTCTAATTGATGGACATAACATTCAGAAGAATAGTAGCTTTCGATACTTAGGGTCTATCATACAAGAGAATGGGGAGATTTATGATGACGTTACACATAGGATTAAGGCAGGCTGGTTAAGATGGAGAAGTGCATCAGGTGTCCTTTGTGATCGTCGTATGCCTGTGAAACTCAAAGGGAGGTTTTATAGAACGGCTGTGAGACCTGCTTTGTTATATGGTACCGAGTGTTGGGCAGTACGAAAGGAACACATCCACAAAATGTGTGTAGCAGAGATGAGGATGTTGAGATGGATGTGTGGCAAGACTAAGAAAGACAAGATTAGGAATGAGCGTATCCATAAGGATTTAGGGATAGCTCCAATTGATAGTAAAATGAGAGAAAATAGACTCAGGTGGTTTGGGCATGTGTGTCGTCGCCCTAACTCAGCACCGGTTAAAAGATGTGACAAAATTTTAGTGGATGCTAGTAAAAGAGCTCGGGGAAGGCCTAAAATGAGATGGTGCGATGTTATTAGGAAGGACATTAGTTTCTTGGGTTTAAATACGAATATTGCACTTGATAGAAATCTTTGGCGGAATAGGATTCATGTAGCCGACCCCAATTAATTGGGATAAGGCTTTGATGATGATGATGATGATGTCTTTTGGTCTGCCCTTTTCTACATTGGGCCCTTGTGTGCTTGCATTTGACGATGCATCACCAGAAACAGACACAGAAGTAGGTGGTGTAGGCGTAGACATCTTAAAAAAAAAATCAAACAACAAATTTAATTCATATTGCAATAATAACTCACAAAAAAAATAAATCAAACACCCAATGTAAAAAAAAAATACTGACTATTTATTGCCAATGTCGATTACCCTGCACGAATGAGTGAGAGATCGGGGAGACAGACAGTGAGAGAATTGTCGATTACCCTGCACAAATAAATCAAAAATAAGCCCCTCTGCCAATTTGCATCTGCTGTCATCAGAGAGAGTGAGAGATCGGAGAGACAAAGAGTTTACCCTGCACAAATATAAGTCCACTGCCAATTGTCGATTACCCTGCACAAATATAACAAATATAAGCCCACTGCCACCCATGAGAGTGAGAGATCGGAGAGAGTGAGAGAGTGGAGATTGGAGAGACAGAGAGTGAGAGATCGGAGAGAGTGAGAGTCTGAGATACAGAGAGTGAGAGATCGGAGAGAGTGAGAGAACGGAGAGACAGAGAGTGAGAGGTCGGAGAGAGTGAGAGTCTGAGAGAACAGAGAGACAGAGAGTGAGAGAGACAGTGAGAGATCGGAGAGAGTGAGAGATCGGAGAGAGAGTGAGAGATCGGAGAGAGTAGAGAGAGTGGAGAGACAGAGTGAGAGATCGGAGAGAGTAGAGAGAGTGGAGAGACAGAGTGAGAGATCGGAGAGAGTGAGTTGCCGGAGGAAGCCGGAGGAAGAGATTGGCAGCCGCTGCCGCACGCCGGAGGAAGTCGGAGGAAGCTACAACCACGTCGGAGGAAACCGCTGCCGCTACCGCTCGCCGCTGCCGCTCGCTGGACGCCGGAGGACAGGGTTCGGGTCGCCGCTGCCGCTCAGCTGCCGCGCTCGGAGGTGGAAGCAGCGAAAGGAAAAAAAAAACAGGCAGTCGAAACCCTGGGGGGGGGGAGGTTAACATATCCGGACGCGGCTCTTTAACGGGTCGTTGAAACCCGATACGCGGATCTGTCTTCGAGCGAGCGGCAGCGGCGAGCAAGCGAGGCGCGCGGAGGCGGCCGACGCGCGTGAGGCACGCGCGAGGCGCTCGCCTTGGCGAGCCGCGACGACGCGAGGCGGGCGATCGACGCCTCGCCCCGCCTCACCGCTTAGGCGCTCGCCTAGGCGGGTTTTCAACTACACAGGTTGTAGTTTCCCGACTTTCCTGAGCTCCTGTCATTTCTTGACTTCCCAAGGCATTTCTATAATTTATTTTGACTTCCCTGGATCTTTCTGTCATTTGTTGTCTTTCCAGGACATTTCTATCATTTCTTAACATTTCTGGACGTTTATATCATTTGTTGATTCTCAGGGTATTTCCGTCATTTCTTGATGACTTCCCAAGATATTTTTGTCATTTCTTGACACTCTAAGTTTATTTGCAATTTCATGACCCTTTGTGAGTATTTATGCAATTTCTAGATTTTTCTAGACATATCTGCCATTCTTAACTTTCCAGGGTTTATTTGTAGTTTCAATTTTTTTGGACTTTTCTACTATTTATTGACTTTTCAGGGTTTATTTATAATTTTCCCTCCAATAAGAATATTACCGTAATTTTCTTGAGTATTAGGGCTCTTGGGTTTAGCAGTTCCTGGCAGTCTTGAGCAGAATTCAGAAGAGCGCACACCATTTCAGGGAAGAGATGCTCCACTGAGTCGTGCTAGAGGCGTGACCTTGGACAAGGGTATTTTGGGAACTTCGGGATAGAACAATAGCTTTGTTCAATTTCTGTAAAGTTCAGGATTTTTATGCAATTTTTGGGAAGCTTAGGAGGTGTTTTGGTAATTTTTGAACTCCACAAGGATATTTGTGTAATTTTTGGACAAAAGGCACTAGTTACTCTTTGGTGGAGACGCACAAGGCACAAGACTCTTCCTCCTTGGTGGAGACACACAAGACATAAGACACCTGGGAGATTGCTTCTCTTTAGGCTTCCATCCTTCTTGGGCTTCGATCCTCGTGTCTGTCCCGTTCTGTTGTTGACAAATTGTGGACTTTACAAGACTTTCCTGTAAAAATGTAGGACATAGTCACCATTTCAGAAATTTGCAGGGTATTTTTGCCATTACAGGACATTGGGGGAGTTTTCTAGTTTTCAAAGCAGGAAGAAGAGGAGGAAGAAGAGAAGAGGAAGAAGAAGAGAGGCTGCGAGGGAGGAGCCGCGATTGTAACTATCGCTGCTCTCTCCTCCTCAACCTAATTTTATTAGATGCTCTTCCAAAAAACAAGACAAGTTTGCCCCTATGTAAAGGGAACAAATTACATACAAGATTTCACTTAACCTATTTCTATTTGGCATGATAAATAAAATAAAAGCACTTGATAGAAATGCCCTTATGGTTGCCTGCGACAACACTCCCCCTCAAGCTGAGTGTAGATATCAAACATGCTAAGCTTGCTCAGGCATTTATGGAAAAGAGCAATGGCCTGTCCCTTGGTAAATATGTCTGCAATCTGATCTTGCGATTTGATATAAGGAAGACAGATTTCCCCAGCATCTAGCTTTTCTCTAATGAAATGGCAGTCAATCTCAAAGTGCTTTGTGCGATCATGCTGCACGGGATTGTTTGCTATATTAATAGCTGCCTTATTGTCACAATAAAGCTTCATTGGAAGGCATGTTTGAAGTCCCATATCAGTCAGAAACAATTTCAGCCATATCATCTCTGTAACACAACTAGCCATTGCCCAATACTCAGCTTCAACACTTGATCTTGCACAGACAACCTGCTTTTTGCTTCTCCAGGCAACCAAATTGTTGCCTAAGAGCAAGCAATAACCGGTTGTGGATCTTCTGTCATCTCTTGAACCTGCCCAATCTGCATCAAAGTAGCCTTCTATCATCAGTTTTTCATTCTTGGAGAAGAGAAGACCTTTTCCTGGACAAGACTTGATGTACCGAAGTATTCTCTCAACTGCTTTCATGTGAGGTACCCTAGGTGCATGCATGAACTGGTTGACTACACCAACTGCATATGCCAAGTCAGGACGAGTGAGACCAAGGTAAAGCAATCGACCCACCAGTCTTTGATACTTCCCCTTGTCTGATTCTGACAAGAGCTCACCATCTGAACTATTTAAACCATGGTTTGATTCAATTGGTGTGTCTGCTGGTTTACAACCAAGTTTTCATGTTTCTGTCAAGAGGTCTAAGACATACTTCCTTTGGCAGATGTAAATACCCTTTTTGGATCGAGCCACTTCAATGCCAAGAAAATATTTTAATTCACCCAAGTCTTTAATATCAAAAACTTGTGCAAGATCTTGTTTCAATTTTTCAATCTCTTGAGTGTTATCACCGGTGATGATCATGTCATCCACATATACTAGGAGAACAACAACTTTCCCATTCAACCATTTTATGAAAAGGGTATGATCAGAGTTCCCTTGAGAGTAGCCAAAATCAAGCATGGCCCTGCGAAATCTGTCAAACCACGCCTTAGGGGATTGTTTCAGACCATACAAGGCCTTTTTCAGCTTGCATACTCTCCCCTTTACATCAAGTCCTGGCGGAGGCTGCATTTACACTTCTTCCTGCAAATCACCATTTAAGAAGGCATTCTTTACATCAAGCTGATAGAGGGGCCAAGGGAACTGAACAGCAAGTGCCAACACTACTTGGACAGACTGAAACCGAGGAATAGGAGCAAAGGTCTCGGAATAGTCAATGCCATAAGTTTGAGTGAAACCCTTGGCCACCAGGCGTGCCTTATATCGCTGAATAGATCCATCTGCATTGAACTTGATGGTGTAGACCCACTTGGAACCAACCAGGCTCTGTCCAGCAGGAAGATCCACCAAGTCCCAGGTGCCATTTTTGTGCAAAGCTTCTAATTCCTCATTCATTGCCTGCATCCACTTGGGATCTCGCATAGCCTCAGAGTATGATGTAGGAATACGATATGAAGAAATAGTAGCCACAAATGAAGAGTAACTGGGGGACAAATGAGAATAAGAGATAAACCGAGATATAGGGTGACGAGTGCAAGACCTAGTACCCTTTCGAACAGCAATGGGAAGATCTGAGTCAGATGATGGAGGGGAACCTGCATGCTCGGCCGGCGATGGAAGTGGCTGATCGACTGAGGAATTCTTTCTTCACCAAGTGCCTCGAGTATACTGCTGTAGAGAAGGCACCACCTGGTGTATAGGACCATCAAGCATCTCTGTAGTAGAGACAACAGGAGCAACAAGAGGTAAAGGAAGAGATGATATAGAGGGTCTGTGCTCCCCCTCACGAGAGGCCTCGGAGAAATACGAGTGATTCTCAAAGAAGGTAACATCTTTCAAGATATACTTCTTCATTGTTTTGGGGTCAAGACATTTGTAGCCCTTCTGAGTGGATGAGACACCCAAGAAAATTCCTCGGACTGCCCGAGGATCAAGCTTTCTGGTACCTGGAGTGAGAGAATGGATAAAGCATAGGCAACCAAACACACGAGGTGGTAAACCAAATAGAGGAGTGGAAAGCTGAAGAACGAGAGAAGGAACCCGATTGTCCAGGGTGCGAGTTGGCATGCAGTTTATGAGGTAGGCAGCATGTAAGACTGCCGCCCCCCAAAATTTATTCGGTAGATTGTGGTGGAAGAGAAGAGCCCGAGCAATTTCCACAAGATGCCGATTTTTACGTTCCGCCACACCATTTTGTTGCGGGGTGTAGGCACATGACGACTCATGTATTATCCCAGCATCCTCCATAAAGACATTCAGATTTTTCTCAAAGTATTCTCGGGCATTGTCAGACCGAAAAATTTTCACTTTCTGGTCAAATTGGGTTTCCACCATTCTACAGAACACCTGAACAATTCGAGGAGCCTCGTCTCTAGAGCGCAAAAGGTATATCCAACAATAATGAGAATAATCATCAATGAAGGATAAGAAATAACGATGACCATCCATAGAAGGAGCAGGGGAAGGACCCCAGACATCAGAGTGGACCAAGTCAAATGGAGAAGAGCTTCTTTTTATTGATACTGGAAAAGTGGTTCTACAATGCTTTGCAAGTTGACAGACCTCACACTGGAGAGACTCAGTTGACAAACACGAAAACAATTGTGGAAAGAGAACTTTGTATGGAAGATGGCCAAGCCGCGAGTGCCACAAGTAGGCATCTCTAGATGGCTGGTTTATTTGACTATCAGTAGATGAATGAAAAGCAGCAGTGCCTCCAGGCTCAAGGTGATAGAGACCATCCACCTCACGACCACTCCCAATCGTCTGTTGGGTCTGCAGGTCCTGAAAATACAATGGGAAGGAAAGAAAGTCACTGAACAGTTTAGAGATTTAGTGAGACTACTAACTGATAGAAGATTTATGGATAAAGAAGGAACATGAAGAGTGGAGGGAAGGGCAAGGTGACCATTTAGGCGAATGGAACCCTTTCCAGCAATAGTGCCGCAGGTTCCATCTGCGATGGTCACCTTATCCTTTCCTGATAGCAATGAATAAGATGTGAAGAGGGTAGAAATACCAGTCATGTGATCCGTAGCCCCAAAATCAATGATCCAAGGACCAGATGGAGAGGAAGTGGTAGCACTGAGTGCTGTCCTGGTAGTACCTAGGGAAGATGTACTTTGATGACCAAGCTGAGAGAGAATCCTTCGGAGGCAAGCAATGTCAGAATCTGATAAGGATGGCAGCTGTGATGATGTGAGATCAGCTTCTGTGGTAGTCACTGTAGGAGATGCTACAGATTGGGAAATAACAGCATTCCCCTTTGAGCCACGACGCCCCTTATTATTCTGTCCACCAATCTTAAACTTTTCTGGTTTCTTCTCAGGATGTAACTCCCAACAGAAATCTACATCATGATTGTCTCTGTTGCAGTGAGTATAGTGTTTAGTTCCTTTTGCCTTTGATTTGGTGGAAGAAGGATGACTCCTCTTATTTGCTAGAGCGGCAAACTCACCACCATTCACAACCTGTGGTAGAGTGGATGAGGTAGACATGACTTGACGACGTCCTTCCTCATGAAGAATTTTAGAGAAGACCGCCTCAATAGATGGCAAAGCATCTACAGAGAGCAACTGTCCATGGAGAGTATCATATGTTTCATCAAGGCCAACAAGGAATTGAAAGACCTTCTTGGACTCCACATGCTTTAGATAAAGGGCCTGATCAGCTGTACAATGCCACTTATCCGTATTGTAAGAATCAAGTTCCTGCCACCTGGTTTTCAGATCACTAAAATAGGTCGTGACCGGATGACCACCCTGCTTTAGTGCTTGAAGCTCACTTGTAAGTTGATATGTCCGGGCAATGTTGCTTTGTTGACCATACAATTTCTCGAGTAGAGTCCACATTTCAAAAGCTGTAGAGCCATACATAATCAAGTGTTGAATTTCAGGGCTTACAGAGTTGATGATCCATCCCATGACGAGATTGTTTTCAACATTCCGAGTAGCCTTAGTTGGATCCGTCACAGATGGGGCAGCTGTAGTGCCATCAATATACCCCAACTTGCCTTTTCCTCCAAGAAAAATTTTCGCAGATATGGCCCAGAGACGATAGTTTGAAGGATTCAATTTCACCGTCGTCAGAGAATGATTCTCCGTCGGAGCCATTGTGGTGGTATGTGTAGGAGCAGAGGTGGAGTCCGAGATGGTAGACATCGATCTACGAAGGGGAAAACACCGCTTGTAGACTTGTTCCACCCTTCCTCGGGCGGAGCAAAGGGAGATGGGATGTCGGAAACTCCCGGAAACCCCAAAGGAAGGCTACAACAATCCCAATAGACAGCCGCACCCCTAGGAGAGGTCGGCCGATGCTTCGAAGCCCGCTGGAGTGTTGGAGTGTGGAGCCCGAACTCTCGAATGTGCGCCCTCGCACGCGGATTGACCTGTGCAGTCAGGTCGAGGGGGTCAAGGGGGCAGCGCCCCTTGCAAGAAAGAAATTTTTTTTTACTGCGGCGGTCCCCTGTTTTGAACAGGAGCTCGCAGCACTCTTGGAGAACCGGCGAGAGAGCGAGAATCTTCCCGGACGAGGGGCGGACCCTTAGGATCGCTCTGATACCATGTTTAAAGAAGGAAGAAGAGGAGGAAGAAGAGAGGCCGCGGGGGAGAAGCCGCGATTTTAACTATCGTGGCTCTCTCCTCCTCAACCTAATTTTATTAGATGCTCTTCCAAAAAACAAGACAAGTTTGCCCCTATGTAAAGGGAACAAATTACAAACAAGACTTCACTTAACCTATTTCTATTTGGCATGATAAATAAAATAAAAGCACTTGACAGAAATGCCCTTATAGTTGCCTGCGACAAGGTTTTGTGGAGTCAACATGGTATCAGAGTAGGCTAAATGACCCAACTCCTCTTGCCACCTCCACCCAATTAATGTCCACGGCCCATCTTGGCCGTGAGGGGGAGTGTTGGAATTTGGACATAGTCCCTGGACAATAGTCCCGTATTAGTTAAATGAGTTGTGATTCATGTGTTTATGACTCTGGGCCCTTGTATCTCAACACCGCGGTTTTGTGGATTCAACATCTAGTAATTTCAAGGGTATTTTCATATTTTCTAATTACTTGAGAAAATTACATACTTCTACTGTTAAAATACACAGAAAATTACATAACATGACCTATAAGGGCATAAGTGCAAGACTCGGGATATTTATAACTCATACCCTTCAATGGGCCTTTACAAGCACAAACACACAAAATCCCCAACGTGCCTCCGAGTGTCACCTTTGATCCCTTCTTCTTTCTCTGCTTGAGTGGGACCCACGGGGGTATTTGTAGAGTTTAGGTCACTTGGACCCGTTTAAGCCCTTTGGGAGCTTACCCGGGGTCAAATGACCTATTAGATGGACAAATGACTCCGGATAAGTTTTTTTTTTTGTTTAACCGCGGTCAATTGACCCTAAAATAGGCCCCGGTTAAGCCCAAAAGGGTTAACCGGGGTCGATTGACCCCAAATTGAGTGGGCGGTCAACCTCGGGGCTTAACCGGGGTTGACCGACCCCTTTTATGTGAGCGGTAGACCCTGTTGGCTGTCCGGTCAACCCCGAGGACTTAACTGGGGTTGGCTGACCCCCTTTGATGGGAGGTCGACCCCCCTTTTTGACCCTGGTTAAGGTCCTTCGCCCTCTTTCTGACCCCAGTTATGGCCCTTCTTGGCTTCTTTTGACCCCGGTTAAGGCCTTTCTTGGGCCCTTCTTTTGACCCCGGTGAAGGCCTTCCTTGGGCCCTCCTTTTGACCCCGGTTAAGGCTCTTCTTGGCCCCATCTCTGATCCCAGTTAAGATAGAAAACTTGAGGAGAGAGAGGGGGTTGACCCCATAAGTCCTCTCTTTTTTATTTTCTTTTTAGGCAAAAAAAATTGCCTCCACATTATATAAATAAACGCATCTCCTTGTTTGAACTTGTACATTCTGATGTATGGGGTCATTCCCCTATCTCTTCCTTAGATGGCTATCGATACTTCACTACTATTATTGATGATTATTCATATTCTACTTGGCTCTATCTACTGAAATCTTGGGATGAATTTTCTCATATTGTTCAGATGTTTTGTAACATGGTTAGAACTTAGTTTGATAAATCTGTCAAAGTTCTTCGTTCTGATAATGTTCGCGAGTACTTTGCTTGCAGCATCAATATCTTTCTTGAAGATGAAGGCATCATCCATGAGTCCTTCTGTGCATATTCTCCTTGGCAAAATGGTGTCGCAGAGCGTAAAAATCGTCACCCTCTTGAGACAACTAGGGTACTCTTGTTTCAGCGTGATCTCCCTAAAATTTTTGGGTTGATACTATCTCGGTTTTGAATTTCCTCTTCAATCAAATGCCACCCAGAGTCTTGCATAATTGTTCTCCATTTATTATCCTTTATCTAGACAAACCCTTGTTCTCTCTTTTGCAGTGTGTTTTTGGTTGTCTTTGTTTTACTCATTTGCTTGGGCCTAGCGGTTCCAAGCTTGACCGGCATGTTGTTTAGGGTGTTTTTCTTGGTTACTCTACTACTTAAAAGGGTTATCGTTGTTATGATCCTTCCACTGGTCACACTGTTGTTCACAAGGACATCACCTTCTTTAAGTCTGAGTCCTACTATTCTCCCCGGCCTTATCCTCAGGGGGAGACTCTGGTGATGAAGGGCACGAACACTGTTGACACTACTGTCACTCTTATTCTTCCACCTTTACCCCTTTCCATGCTCTCTACTTCTGCTACATTAGATGTTTAGTCTCTTGTTCTTGCTGATGATAGTGTACATGATTTTGAAAAGCCCCTGCTCGCATACAAGAGGAAGAATCTCAAAAACAGACCTCTACTGACATACAAGAGGAAACATCTCAAAAACAGACTACCTACTGATTGACCTACTCCAAAGGTTGCTATGCCCATGGATCCTGATCAGTCATATCCATGGGCTGACTTAGATCTTCTCATTGCTGTTCGCAAGGGAGTCTGATTGTGCAAAGTATCCCATTTCTAATTTTGTGAATTACTCTCGTTTCTCCTCTCATTATCAGACCTACTTAGCTGCCTTGTCTTCTATCTCTATTCCCAACTCATTTTCTGATGCTGTTAAGGATCCTAATTGGCGACAAGCAATGGAAGAGGACGTAAGTGTACTTAGCAACAACATGACGTGGGATCTAGTTGATCTCCCTAATGATACCAGTTGAGTCCAAGTGGGTCTACACAATTAAATACAATGCAGATGGAGTGATATGTAGGTACAAGGTCAGACTGGTTGGTAAAGGGTTCACTCAGAATTATGGGATCGATTATCAGGAGACTTCTGCACCTATAGCGAGACTTAGATTCATCAGAGTGATTATGGCACTTGTTATGTAATATTCTTGGGCTTTATGTGAGATGGATATGAAGAATGCCTCTTTGAATGGTGATTTGCAGGGAGAATCTATATGTTGCCTCCTCCTGGTGTTGATACGAAAGGAAAGCTTTGTAGACTCAGGATGGCTTTATATGGACTAAAACAGTCCCCCAAGGCATGGTCCGATTGACTCTGTTAGGTTGGAATCTGTTTCGGATTCAAACAATCAAATGTTGATTACACATTGTTTGTAAAATGAAAAAATGGTTCTATTATAGTACTCCTCATATATATTGTTGATATGATCATTATAAGAGATGATACAACAAAATTTTAACGTTTGAAAGATGGGTTAGTTGATGAATTTGAAGTTAAAGACCTAAGAGATTTAAAATACTTTCTAGGAATGGAAGTGCCTAGATCACCTGAAGGAATCTATATTTGTCAGAGAAAATTTGTTCTTGATTTACTGGACGAAATAGGAAAATTGGGTGGTAAATCAGTGGCTACTCCAATTGAACGTAATTATGGGTTGACGTGGCAAGATGGTGAAACTCTCTCTAGAATAAAGTGGTTTGTATCAGCGATTGGTTGGCAAGCTTTTCTATCTTTTCTTGACCCAACTTGACCTCTCATATGTTGTAGGTGTGATAAGTCAGTATATGCATGCTCCCAAGACAACTCATATGAAGGCTATGGAACGCATTATGAGATACTTGAAATTTTGTCTAGGGAAAGGTATTCTTTTCAAGAAAACCAACCATCTGAGAATTGAAGGATATGCCGATGCAGATTGGGCTGGCTCTAAAGATGATAGAAGGTCAACAAATAGGTACTACCCTTTACTTGGGGGCAACCTAGTCACCTGGAGAAGCAAAAAGCAAACTGTGTAGGCCAGGTCTAGTGCTGAAGCAGAATTCAGGGCAATGGCACATGATTTCACTGAGTTACCATGGCTACAACTTCTAAGTGGTCTAGGAATTTAGTTTGAGCTACACATGAAGCTCTAGTGTGACAACAAAGCAGTAATCAATATTGCTAACAATCTAATATAGCATCACCGGACCAAACATAGTGAAATCGACTGACATTTTATTAGAGAGAGATTGGATTCTAGAGAGTTATGCTTAATTTATGTGAAATCTCAAGACCAGGCAACATATCTCTTCACCAAGGCGTTAACTAAACTTTAGTTTACTTCAGCCTTAAGCAAGCTAAGCGTGTGTGATATCTATGCTCAGCTTGAGGGGGAGTGTAGAGAAGTAAACAATTAGAGATATTTTTGGTATATTTCCAATTTTCAGTCTGTTAGGGTTTATTGTGTAATTTTTCCTTTTTTTATGGCCCCCCTCTTTGTCAGAGGTTCTTTATACTTTGTGTAATTGTGGACGTAATATAAAAAATATGGGAGATAGATTGGCCTGTTGTTGGACAAGGCCGAACTTGTCCTCTCTCTCTCTCCCTCGGCATCCTCTCTCTCTCATACTTAAGTCAGAGGGGGAAATCAAGGGATCCCTTAATGGGCAAATAAAGGATTAAGGGAAGCATGGGCAAGTCATATGCCTCCTAGGGAACTGTGCTTACTTACCTCATGCGGAGAGACTCATGGTCTCCTCATGTAGCCCGATGGGTGAGGAGAGGACCCCAACTTCAGATATGGGATTAAACTGGAGCTCATCTTTGAACATGTCCTTCCTTTTATATTGGGCCCGAGTTGTGGGCCTCTGGGCCTTGGACTAGAGCAGATGAGAGGGAGGCTCGGGCTATTGGCCCATTGGGACCAAGTCAAGATCGCTGCCTCATCGGGCTTTTGTGCTTAGTGGGCCACCTTGCTCTTGGCTTGGCAGCCCCATTTGCCGCTTGGCAATGGAGGCTTGGCCCATCATGAGGGGCCGACCATTATCCATCTTTGTTTTCATTGTTTTAAGCTAAACATAGTCACCTTGAAGCTTAAAGTTCCACAGCTTTAGCATTAAATTTTCTGCAACTCTTTGTACCTCCATAGGGTGTACTGTAGTTTGGGTTTAATAGAGACTATTGTTGGGCCTGGGATGCAAATTAAATTCTCTTTTGGAAGAATAAATGGCAGGGGAGTAAAATCATCAGCAGAAGGTTTCCTTGTCTCTTTACCAAAGGGCACTGTGGTGGCAATTTATGAATGTAAATGACTAGATGCAAGGAAGGCAGTATCGGTTTCGGTATCGGTTTCGGCCGGTTCCGAAACCGATACGTATCGGTTTCGGTTTCGGCCGAAACCGGTTGAAACTATTTTAAAAATTTAAAAAAATAATGAACCTGTCTGGTTTCGATCGAAACCGTCCGGTTTCGGACTGAAACATGTCAGTTTTAGCCGAAACCCTTAATGGTTTCGTCCGAAACCATTAAAAAAGCATTGTTTTAATGGTTTCAGTCCTGCTACAGTGTTTTGGTCCGGTTTCGGATCGGTACCGGCCGAAACCGATACGTTTCGGCCGAAACGTATCGGTTTCGGCCGATACTACCAACCCTGATTGGATGGTGGCAATCGCATCCAAGGTTTTAAAGGAACTTGCATGATTATAAGGTTGGGTAACTTGAGGAGTTGCTCGGGCTTCTAGTAGACTAATCACCATTAGCTTATAAGCGTGATTCATGGAGATGGAAATGGGGAAATGAGGGCACTATTTCTGTTGGATTTGCTTATATTAAAATTGCAGATGATGGAATTTACATCACCTTTCCTCTGGAGTTTGGAGGCCATATTCCATTTGAGTGAAGATTTTGATTCGGAGGATCACACATGGCATGCTTTCTAATTATGACCGCTAGCACTATGTATCGATAATGTGGGGACTTCTTGTTGCTGGTAAGGTGAGGAAAAGCCTTTTGGATTACTTATTGTGTGCTACACACGAGGTTTGGTGGCAACTTTTTCTCAAGTTGAGAATAGGCGATGATTTTCATTGCAACATTCCCGCATTATTAGCAAGCCGTAGGTCCAAAGTGGCCGGACGCTGAGGTTGGTGGTGGGGGTAGGTTTCCCCTAGTCATTAAAAGAAATATTAGGAAGGTGGCTTGAGAAATGGGCTTTGGAGGAGGATCATAAAGTATATATCTGATTCTTCCTGCAACGTTTGGGCCATTTTTGTGGAGAGGAATGGCAAACCTTTTAAAGATCGAGCCATAATACTGGGAGTTTTTGGTTTCATTTATGGTAGAGCAAGAGATCCTTGATATCCGCTTTGCAAGGGAGCGAGCGGAGATGAAGCGAAGACAACAAGAAGTGGAGATGAAGCGGGAGTGAAGTGGAGCGGAATGAAAAGCATGTATCAAGGTTAAAGACACCCGTCACAACCAACAAGCGATAGGAATTATCCAGAAAACTCTGAACTAACCACAGGGAAAAGTTACCACGGATAACTCCTGTCTAGAACAATAGAGAAGGAGCTAACTAACTAAAAGATAAAGAGATGTGATCAACCTCTTGAGATCAAAGAGGCACCCTAACCCTGATTGGCGTGTAGGTTTCACTCATTAGAGGAGTTGTCAGCAGTCCGACGGAAAAGCGACGCCATCGTGTGGTTCACAACTAATGAGCGGGTCGAAAGAGAAAGTTGATTGGACTAAACTAAATTAAATTAAATTTGAGAGAAGATTCCAGACAAGATCATGCTGGCCAACTAGACCGAGCAACTAGCTCAGAGAAGACGTTCAAATTCGGAGTGGAATGAGAATCTCTTATTCAAGACTTGAATTGCAATTGACCATTGCTAGGGAAAAATCTTTGATGGATTATGAGGAGTAAATGCTAAAAAATGACATGATGCATGCTGGGCTAAAGGAAAAGAAATCATGAAATCGAATGCAAAGAAAGATGAAAATAGAAAATACTCAAGGATAATATTGCTAGATCAAATGAACTAGGGGTCAAGAATCTTCTCACAACCACAACGTGCGAGGCAAAGTCCATTGTTCCCCAATTTGTTCACCTAACGGCCTATCCGATGAGTAACCGTGTGCACCTAGATTATTATCATTTTTGTTAAAAGAGAATATTAGATCCCATACTACATAGAGAATTAGCCGGTCCTTGAGATAATATAATAGAATAAATAACATATAGTAGGGTGCATAGTAGGGAAAGAGATGCTTATCTGACTTACCTGAGCTACACAGAACTATTTTTTGATTTTTTTTTTTCATTTTGCAAATTTTTATGGATTTTTATGAACAATATAAAGACATTAAACACATAGATAACAAAGGAAAACTAAACAAATTATTTTAGACACAAGACCATAAATTGAAAAAAAAAACCACGTCAAAACACGCACTAACATAAACAAAGCAAAAGACAAACACAAATGAAGCAGACAAACGACCAGAAAAGAATGTGGTATACGAGATGACCGCAACAAGGACGCGGTCTTTGGGTTGACCGCGACCATAAGGAAGGCACGAATAACACTAAAACACACTTTAGCCATAACCGATGATCAAAACGAAGCAAAGAACCGTCGGGTTCACAAGCATAAAGCCCTCTCATGGAGTCATGTGATGAAGAGACAATGAGCAAAAAAATGAGAAGGACATGTGGGACAAGGAGCTTCACATTCGAATCATGGTTGGGATTGAAGAATCGAGACAGATCATAATGATGCGAGCAGAATAATCAAGAGATATTGAGAATTAAGCGAGTAATGCTAAGAACTTCTAGCCTGCACACTTAACAGAGAAATTATACCTGTTCTTAAAAGAAATAGTCAGAAAAAGAAATGATAACATGTGCCAAACTGAATGAACCAATCCCTGTTTTGTTCAGTTCGAAACAGGGGAGAGCAAGGATGGCAGTATCGATTTCGGTACTGGTTTCGGCCGATACCGAAACTGATACGTACTGGTTTCGGTTTCGGCCGAAACCGGTTGAAACCATTCAAAAAATTAAAAAAATTAGTGAGCCTCTCTGGTTTCGGCCGAAACCGTCCGGTTTCGGACCGAAACAAGTCAGTTTCGGCCGAAACCCTTAATGGTTTCGTCCGAAACCATTAAAAAGTATTTTTTTAGGTATCGGACCTGCTACAGTGTTGGGGTCCGATTTTGGATCGGTTTCGGCCGATACTGCCAATCATGGGGGAGAGAAGGAGGCGCAACCAGCTTCAAGCAGCCGCGCAAGAGAGGACCATCATCCTCTTTACGAATCATTTTGATACGTTGAAGGAGTTCTATAGAGAGACGAGGAAGGAAGAGGAGGAAAAGAGAGAGGCATTACGCCAGGGTAACCTGCGGCTTCAAGAAACCCAGCTGTAGGCACCCAAACTTTTTATGATTAGGTTCAAATGGTGATTACTTGAGGACAAAATACCCCTCACTAAAGGGCAAAAAACCAACAACCTAACCAGCAAGAGAACTAATAAAAATAAGAGAAAACAGATGCCAAAAATGCCCCTGAATGGGCACTACTTCCTATAACACTTTTTTTACCAAGTGGACTGAACAGGTGGTGGCCTTGCTTGTGTATGTTGATAATATGATCTTTACTAGGGATCATGTGGCTGAAATTTAGAAATTGAAGGGTAATCTTTCTCAAGTGTTTGATATTAAGGATCTTGCAGAGCTGATTTTTTCTTGGGATGGAGGTAGCTAACTCAGTATGGGTTGTATATGTGTCAAAGAAAATATGCCTTAAATTTGCTTCAGGAAACTGACAAGCTGCGTTGCAAGCCAGCCCATACTCCTATGGAAGCAAATCATGGGATTTATGAATATATGGGAGATCTTCTACATGAAACCAGCAACTTTCTCGGTCAGTTCTACCTACGCCATTATCGGATCGGTTAAGGCCGAACCCGATACGTTACGGGCGAAATCGGAATGGGTTTCGGACGAAACTTACATGTTTCGGTCCGAAATCGGACGGTTTCAGCCGAAACGTTTCTCCCTCAGATTTGAGGGAGAAAACTGTGCCCTACTATTTTTTTTCTACTGCCTGCTGTTGCTGCTGCCGCAGCTACTGCTCCTGCTGGTGCCTTGCTGCTGCCGCTGCTCCTGCTCCGACCTGCTGCTGCAGTATCCAGCCAGGCAGCCCTGGCCAGCGGCCAGCCAGCCACCTGCTCCGCCCCTACCTGCTGCTGCTGCTGAGTGCTGCCTGCCAGCCAGCCAGCTGCCTGCTGCTACTGCTACGACCCTGCTGCTCCGACCTGCTGTGCGGCTGTGTGCTGCAAAGGAGGAGCTGCTGTGCTGCTGCTGCTGTGTGCTGTGTAGGTTGAAATTTTTTTTGTGTTGTAGGTTAATTTTTCAGTCTTTAAAAGTAGGTTAATTGATTCTGAAATCCTAATTAGTTCAAAAAAATTGGGGCTTTTGTGTAATTCGATTTGTTTAGGCTCAATTGAAGCTCAATTAAGCTTCATTGAAGAATTTGGGGTGGGATCATGTTGGTAATTGATTTTTTCAAGGGTGATTAAGGGTTAATTACTAATTAAGGGTTAATTAGTTCATAAAATTTGGGGCTTTTATCTAATTCGGTTTGCTTAGGCTCAATTGAGGCTCAATTAAGCTTCATTGAAGAATTTTGGGGTGGGATCATGTTGGTAATTGATTTTTTTTCAAGGGTGATTAAGGGTTAATTGCTAATTAAGGGTTAATTAGTTCATAAAATTTGGGGCTTTTGTCTAATTCGGTTTGCTTAGGTTCAATTGAAGCTTAACTAAGGTTCATTGAAGAATTTGGGGTGGGATCATGCTGGTAATTAATTTTTTTGAAGGGTGATTAAGAGTTATGTGATAATTAAGGGTTAAATTTTTAATTGTACTTATAACTTTTTGTGTATGAATGTTTTAATGCAGTATCATGCCTAGACGTCAACAAACACAGGAGCAGCAAGGACAGGAGGATCCGGGGTGGGCCCATCTCTCTTTAGTTGATGTTGGGAGAAGAAAAGTGAAATGCAATTATTGTGGCAAGAAGATACATGGTGGAATTACTAGAGGAAAATAACATTTGACAGGGGTAAGAGGAGAGGTGAAACAATGTGACAGATGTCCCCAAGAGGTCCGAGAACAAATGCGCCAGTGCCTTCTGGGCAAAAATGAGAGGATGCAACAAAAGGCTGAAGATGAGGCTGAAATTGCGTAGGAGATTTCAGGCAGAAGGGTTAGGAGGGATGATGATGAGGAAGGCACTGAGGATTCAGATCCAGAGCTGACTGAAGCAAGGGAGCGTGAACAAGCCGCTCGAAGGAAAGGGAAGGCACCCATGGGTTCAGGGACCTACGAAAGTACAGCTGCACGACGTCCTGACATTGGTGCTGCCCCACAGACGCAGAGAACAGGCCCCATGGACAGCTATCTCCACAGAAGGCCCCATGCTACACAACCTAAAATCAAGTCTGCATTGAGAGGGGTAAAAAAATCAGCAGAAGTTGCAGGGCATGCATTTAAAAGTATCTGCAAATGATTTTTTCATGCAGGTGTCCTGCACATGCAGCTGAAAGCGAATATTTCCAACCTATGCTAGATGCCATAGCAGATGCTGGCCCTGGCTTGAAGGCCCATCACGTCGAGACATATACGAGCGTGGCCTTGAGGGAGAGGTTGAGCTTTCTGACTGGGTTGAAAGCTTCAAGCATATATGGATGGAGAGAGGATGCACTATTATGTGTGATGGCTGGACTGGTACCACGAAGAAGTCCATGATTAATTTTTTGGTCTATTGCATCGAAGGTACAATATTTGTAAAATCTGTAGATGCATCAAACTATGAAAAAAATGTCAATTATTTGTTTCATTTGATGGATAACATGGTAGACCAAATTGGAGAGGACAATGTTGTCCAAGTAGTGACTGATAATGAAGCTAGTTATAAGGCTGCAGGGAAGAAATTGATGCAGAAGCGCAGTCACTTATACTGGCTCCCATGTGCTGCACATTGTCTAGATTTGATTCTGGAAGACATTGGGAAGGACAATCATGTGAAGAAGACAGTTGAAAGGGCACAAAGGATTACCCAGTATATTTATGGCCATCCTAGGATATTGAACATGTTCAGGGAGCATGCAAGTGGGGGGCGAGATATCATCCGTGCAGGGCCAACCAGATTTGCTTCAAATTTCATTTCTTTGGAGTCTTTGCACAGGTATAAGATTGAACTCAATTCTTACTTCTTTATCCTTATAGTTATGATCCGTATTTGATTCAAATTTCATTTCTTTGCACAGGTATAAGAATGAGCTGAAAGCTTTCATGTACCACAATGCCCTGCGGGAATACATCGACAAGTCTAATGTTGATGCTCAGATGGAATATTTGGATGTCTCCCACATCGTGGACGACAACAAATTCTGGGGCAGAGTCTCACGATACATGAAAGTAGTCACCCCCCTCGTGAAGGTCCTAAGAATGGTGGATGGCGATGAGAAGAATGATATGGGATATCTGTATGAGGCCATGGACCGTGCCAAAATGGAGTTGCAGGAATCCCTTCCCAAAGAATATGCAAAGTGGTGGAAAATTATTGATCATAGATGGGACACCACATTACACCACGACTTGCATGCAGCTGGTGAGTGATTATTTGTATTGATACATTATTGTTTAGGTTATTTTATATGTAACATTTAGAAAATTATACACAAATGCAGGTTATTTCCTCAACCCTCGATTTATGTACGATGCCAATGCACATGTTGATGGCGAGGTGCTCCAAGGGACTTTAAAAGTCATTGGTCGTTTATCGAGGACATCAGAAAAGAGGCTTCAGGCGGAAGTAGAGGTTGGCCTTTTTGATTTCATGAATAAGAGGTATAGAATTTACTTAAGTAGTTATGCTAATCTATTACTTTATTTTTGTAGATGAACTACTATAGAATGAGAACTGGGACGTATTCTGACTCCCAATTGCAATACGCAGTGGGAAGAGTGAGCCCAGGTATAGGTTATCTTTGTGCTTTCTTTGCAATTACATCACGGAGAATTGATTTTTATTTACAACTTATATTTATTTGTTTATGTTGGTGGAACAGCTGACTGGTGGGTAATGGTGAATAATAGAGATTTGGGCAGTTCTGCATTGGCTTTCATTGCAATCAGGGTGTTGAGTCAAACCACATCAGCAAGCCAATGTGAAAGAAATTGGAGCACGTTCAGCCTTATACACTCAAAGGTTCGCAATCGGCTAAAGGCTGAACGGTTAGACAAATTAGTTTACTGCCACTACAATATGAGGTTGAGAATAAAAAATATGAAGTTGAGACAACAGCTGCGGGACAAACGCGTCGCTGAGGTGCCACTGCAGAAATTGATGTGGATGCCTTATTTGATGATGATAATCCCTTGCAGTCTTGGGTGGAGACACGAGTGCAGGTTGATAAGTCCGTTTTTGATATTGATGATACAACATGGGCAGAGGGCATACTAGATGAAGATGAGGCAAGAGATCCCGAATTCAGAAGAAAAACAAAGAGGGCCAGAGATACTCATGCGCACCAGAGAAGGGACCCACCTGGGGTTGTTGATGACACTGAGGAGCAGCATGATTTTCAGCCAACTAGACACTCAGACTCAGATAGCAGGCCAGTCACTCCTAGAATGGGCAAGCCACCTGCATCCTTAAGAAGAAGTACATCAGTGCATGGGCTAACTGAGAGGACAAGTGCTGCTGCTCGAGAGGACCCGACAATTGAGCAGTTGAAGCAGATTTATGTGAGACACACGCCAAGGGAAAAGGACTCATGTCAAGATGACTGAAAAATTGACACCAAAACAGAAAAAAGCATCCCCAAAGGCCAAAAGGCGACTGGTTTCTGATGGTGATGATGCTGGTGATGATGATGATCCCAGTGTAGCTGCAGGTGCTACAGGTGCAGCATGTGCTACTACTGGCGGTGCTGGTGGTCCTTCCTCCTTCCACGCAGACACAGGCAGAGGATACAGTCAGGGTGAGCGAGGACATGATTCACAGAGTCAATATGGCATCCATCAGGTTATGGAGGTGGCCAACAGGAGGCAGCCATTTATGGGTGGGGTCATGAACCAGCATTCCAGTTCCATCCATATCCGACCAGTTCCTCTTCTCTTCCTCAAGATTCTTATGCTGATACTGGATTCCAATCAAGCCAATCAAACACTCCAAGAGGGTTCCAAAGAGGGATGCAGGACTTGGCTACCTCATTGTTTGGTTATAGTGAATATAGACCATACATGCAACCTTCTTATGGGTATGAACATGAAAAGCCAGACGATGAGGGAGAAGGTTCTTCTAGTTATTATCCATATTAGTGCATCATCATTTAGGTAAGGATCACGTTTATTGTACAGTTTGAACCTATTTCATGTTTAATATGTACTCAATATTTGTTTAATAACTTCAATGCTTGAACCCATTAGTCTTCTTGTGTAATGCACTTAATCCTATTTCATGTTTATTCCCCTATGCTTGAACCTAATTCATGTTTAGTATGTACTCAAGAATATTAGTTTAACATGTTCAATGTTTGAACTTCAATGCCTACTTCATGTTTATTGCACTTAATCTAAGTTCTTTACAATCAAATGCATGTCTAATGAATTTTATGATTTTTATGTGATTATTCATATTTTTTTGAATTATTTCTGATTTTTTAGACTTATTTTGATTTTTTTTATGCTTTTCAATGGGTTTAGGCCGGTTTCGGCCGAAACCGAAACCGAACCGAGTTGTTTCGGTTTCGGACTCGGCCGAAACCGAGTCCGAAACCGATACTGACATCCATGGACCAAAGAGCCTGTTGAAGGTGAAACTACTTTCTTGGAGGATCTCTCATGGGAGATTACCTACTCGGGATAGATTGAGTCGGTTCCTCCTGGGTATCTAGTCAACTTGTAGCTTGTGCAAAGCAGACGTCGAGACCCTAGGCTACCTGTTTGTAGGCTGCACCTACTTACAGGGGGTGTGGGGAGAGTTTCCTAGGTGGACTCACAGGGGCTTCGGACAGCACAGCCAGGTGCAACACCTGATGGAGCATCAGGTAGAAGTTGGCCCCTAAGAAGCGACAGGATTGTTTGGTGGCTCATTTTCCACGCCACCCTATGGTTGTTATGGGGGGAATGCAACAACCGGGTCTTTAGGAGGGAGTGAGGAGTTGTGGAGTCGGTTGTCTCTTTTGTGTGTTGAAAAGTGAGGGAATGGGTTGAGCTCCTTTATAATGTGAATTCCCTCAACTCTTCTCTTTTTGACTTGTTGGAGGGTTAGAGTATTCCACACTGTCTTTGTGTGGCACTTTGTATAAGAATTTTTTGGGAGCTTTTTGACTATACTTGTATATATGTTTTTTCATTTAATACAATAGTGATATCACCTACTTTCAAAAAAAATGAAACCAGCAAAGGGACCTATTAGTGCTTATTGGCAGATTGTTCTCTCACTCATCCTGACATTGCCTTTGCTGTTAGCATTGTCAGTTAGTTTATGCATGTCCCTTGGGTACCTCATATGAGAGCTATGGAGTGTATATTGTGCTACATGAAGTCTGTCTTGGCAAAAGTTTGTTGTACACTAAGGCTGCCCAACTCCATGTTGAAGGTTTCACTGATGCTGATTGGACTAGATCTCATGATGATCAAAGGTCAACTACTGGGGATTGTCCCTTCCTGGTGGAAATCTTGTGGCTTGGCGAAGCAAGAAACAACTAGTGTGTGCCCGTTCTAGTGCTGAAGTTGAGTATCATGCCATGGCACAAGGTGTTACAGAGATACTGTGATTGAAGCTCTTCTTGTAGGACCTTGGTGTTCAGGTCCACTTTCCTACACGACTCTACTGCGACAACAGGACAGTGATAAACATTGCTTATAATCCAATTCAGCATGACCCGATAAAACATATTGAGATTGATTGCCATTTCATTCGGGAAAAGCTCAACTTTGGGGAGATTTGTCTCACTTATGTTCAGTCTATGGATCAAGTGTTTGATGTTTTTATAAAGGGTTTTCCAAGGATCAATTTATCCATGTATATATATATATATATATATATATACTAAAATGCTAGGATACGGCCAAGGTCGTTAGTACGGCCTGGCCGTATCCTAGGTTTAAGCCTTTGGATCTCAATCCAAGGGCTTGAACAAAAAAACTCATGGCTGTTTCTGTGCGAGAAGTGGCTGCATTGGGCACGCAGGTGTGGGTTTTGTGCATGGGCGCCACACTACTGATGCTTGCACACCCAGTGAGAGGCTTTCCACCTGCAGTGGATTTCGTGCTGTCCAATCAAGTATTTGGACGGCTTCCGTTCTCCCTTAAGCTTCTCTATTTGTCCTCACTTTAAGTAGTTGGCTTCCAGAACATAAGATATAAAATTGGTGCAGCAACCATAATTAGCAAAGAAGTCTGCAAGATAACTGCCCTTCTCGTGTGCACACAGGTAGACATACATATGGACAAATTTGGACTTAAAATCGGACAGAAATTTAGGCGGTTCATATTATCATTCCCATAAGCACCATGACAGTTGAGCTCTGTCTGCAGCAATTGAGAAAGACCCTCTGAATTCATTGGGACTTCTGTGATTTAAAAATTATGCAGCTTGCAGCACCGTAATCTATCTCGTAATAACCTGCCATCAACAAAATGAAGTTGATATGACACAAGGATGGGCATAGACCATGATCACTTGTCCAGCTTGGTTTTGCATTACACTGGCTGCTAGACTAACATATTTGGAGGCACAATTGCGGTTTAAGTGCAAAACCTTCTGTGGTTCTTTCCAATTAACCAGGTTGTAGAGGTGATCACCCTTATGAGCTGTCTGCCATGTAAATAATGGGAAGAGTGGTCCTTCACCGTTATTTTTCAAAAACAATGAGAAACTGCCACCTAATTATTGGTAATGCCATTTCTATTTTTCTCTAACTAAGCTTGTTGCTTTTGCCAGGAAAATAACACTGTCAAGTCTGATAAAGTATTGCTGGATGCTCCTTGTTCTGGATTGGGTGTACTCTCCAAGGTATTTTTGACTTGCTAGTACTTGTTTGTGATGCAAAATTGATTTCATAAATCCCCAACATGCCAATTGCGTCAACGTTCCTGAGATTAACATATATGGTGAATACATAGTAAATTTAACATATATGGTGAACACGGTAAACTCTTAGATGTTTCAGACCTTGCTTGTTGAACAAGAAATTCTCAGTAATGGAGTGCAGGGAATGATCAATTTGCTGGTCGAGAGTATAAGACTGCAACTTTATTCTTTTCTTTCCACCTTATGCTTTCACTCGATTGGTCCACTAAAGTTTAGGGAAGCATTAAAAGACCAATTCTACTGGGCCTAAAGGCCTTCCAGATAGAAGAAAATCAAGAACCAAATCAAACTTTAGATCTAGAAGATTCTAAGACTTCTTTTAGACAGTAAAGCCAAAAATTAGGGCTGGCATCCATTTCATGATCCATCAATCTGGCATAAACTATGATAAAAAATGTGTGGTCCCAATTTATACAGGATGGCCTTCTGTGAAGGGTGAAGACCAGGTGGCAGTTACCGGAAACATGGAGGTCCTCATTTTGGGCTGGAACAGGGGATCGCAGGGATCAAGGGCAAGAGGATATGGGGGCTAACGGTCCATGCATTGTATGGTATGGGCTATCTGGGGTGAAAGAAATGTGAGGATCTTTCAGAATAGCCGTAAAACAGCAGTGAGGTTCATACCATTCATTGCCAACATGGTGGTGGAATGGGCAAGATGCCATGTAGTGGAAACTGGGTGGTTCCATATTGCTGGGCAGATTGGAAACTTGGTTGTCTATAGCTTAGTTTTTCCTCTGTGTTTTCTTTTACTTAATTTTGTACAATTTTGGTTTTATGGTTCATTCAATACCCTTTTTCCATTGGGGTGAAGCAAATATGGATGGAAATTACTGTCCTGTGGGGAATTTGTTCAAAATTTTAGGCATCCACTGGCCTGCCGTAAATAGTGTTCTGGATCTCATGAAATTGTGGAAATATTACTGTCGGCTTACTTCAGAAAAGAGGTTTGGACCTTACTTTTTCCGGACACGTGGGCATTTTGGGTTGAGAGAAACCAAAGGAAATTCAAGGAGGATTTTAACAGTGCCTTTGATATCCTTAAATGAGCTATTGGATGGACAGAGGATTGGAGTAGAGCCGCTGGTGTTTCCCAACCTGATGAATCTACCAGTGTCCTGAAGGCCAAGCCATGGAGAAATTTCATTATTTAATATTTCTCTCTCAGGAAGCCATGGGTTTCCTCAAGAAATCGGGGGTTCTTCTGTTGTCTTCTTAGTGTTTCTCCTCACCTCTGTTCAGGTGACATTTTCTTTAGTGTCATCTTTGTTATCTTTCGGGTTGTTTTCTGGCTGTCTGGTTTGCCTGCTATCCAAACAGATTTTTTTTTTTACTTTGTACATTTTTTTATCTTCTGATGAACTGTGACTTTAAAGCCACCTTCCAGAAAAAAGAAAATATGGGGTTGGAAATTGTTTCCTTTTTGCTAAATGTATTTAGCTGGTTATACATGCGGCTTTATCTTTCTTGGATACTATGCAGAAAGCATACTTGTATATCCTTTCTGATTATTAATGAAGTGTGGAATCTTCCACTATCAGAAATAAAAGTTACTGGGAAAATGAGTTACTGTGGTGTCACCAACACATGGCATCATTGTGAACTCGGGTCAGACAAGAGAGGGCTAGGGGGTGATATACTCTATGCCCTTCTAGGCTCTTGAGGGTAGAGAAGGATCGATAGGTCTCTATGCAAGGGGGCAAGGACTTTCCTTCACAGGGTAGGTGGTCCATCAAACTTGGAGACCATGGATGTGACCAAGACCTTGGTCCAATGATTGCCTAATTTAGGAAGACGGTAAAGGAAAAAGGCGTTGCAGGTAATGTGGATGCTGAGTGTGAGAAGAAAAATCTTGGCAACAAGGAGGCTATATTAGGAGAGTTACGAAACTAGCAGGGTACCAGGGCTAAATGGGCATTTGTATAAATGGACCAGATAAAGAGATTCGGATGAACAATAGGGAAAAGAGGAATATTTCAGAATATTGTAAATTAGAGAAATTGGATGGTCTGCCTGAAACTTTCTGATCGTTGGGTTTCTTTTTTTTTGGGGGGGGGGAGCCTTTCTTTATAAAGCATAGAAGGTCTGAACTGGGGTTGAGGAACATTGTTTTGTGGTTTTGAGGCAGGATAAAAGGTTCTCATGACTGACTTTGGGATACTTTGTGTGGTGATTTCTGTTTTGGGGGTGGCAGGTTATTTCAAGGGCTCTTTGGGGCTTATTTCTTGTAATTACATGTTTCGTTTACAGTAACATGATGCTGAGGTAATATCCACTTTCGAAAGTTAAAATATATATATATTTTAGAAAAGAGAACCAGTTGGAAGGACTTTCAGAGAAGAGATCTTATGGAAGCAGAGTTAAAGAAATATGAATAGAGGGCCAAGATTCTTGATAATCTTTCTCCACCAGGGAATGGAATTTTAACATTAGTTGCGGTTAAATCCCCTGTCAGAACACTTCAGGATGGAGGGTGCAGACTTTGGTGAGCGTTTAGGTTTGAAAGGTGAAGAGATGAATTGAATTATGATATTATTGTGGAAGACAGATTCAAGAAGGCTTCCAACATGTGATTGGATTAAAAGGGTGGTTCAAGGTATCAAAAGAAATTGCCCTTTGTTCAGGTAACTTAGAAATCGGCGATCACTAGTTTATAAATTGCAGTATTATCTAAAGTCATTTGTAATATGACTACGGAGATGATTACCAAGAGTTTTTGTCATTATTATGATGTCTGGAAAAATCTTTGCTGGGTGGAAGCATGAATGCTCTGGTGAAGTCCAGAGGGAATGGTGGTGTCTGATATTACCCACTGTATATGAGCTATTTAAGTAAACAAAAGTGCAGAATTTTTAAGGATATGTATCACAAATCCTATGAGATTTTGAAAAGAACATTGATGCATATACAGGATTGATAGTTGGTTATGACATCTGTTGGAGTGGAAGAATCTGAGGTTCTGTGTAACATGAGAATGTGGAATAGAGTTATCAAGACTATCCTGTCAGATTTGAGAAATGTTTTTGGTATTTTCTTGAGTTTTCGGTAATGCCGGCTTTATCATCTTATTAGAGCAGCAGCAGGAACATTGCTGTAGTATGTTTTACCCCACATTTTTTCCCTGAAGAGGTAGATTGTGCCACCAATTTATTAATGAAAAGAGGTAGTACAATCGAGGAGGAGAGGAGAGGTTCTTCTGTCTAGCATAAGAAAGCAATTACATCAATGCATTAAAATTGCAATTTAGGCCAGGCTACATC
This sequence comes from Amorphophallus konjac, assembly GCA_022559845.1. Taxonomy (NCBI): domain Eukaryota; kingdom Viridiplantae; phylum Streptophyta; class Magnoliopsida; order Alismatales; family Araceae; genus Amorphophallus; species Amorphophallus konjac. The sequence goes on along the minus strand of CM040122.1, from coordinate 84,378,951 downwards.
TACTTTAAGAAGATGACGACTCCAAGTACAAAGGAAAACAGTGGCCCTCAGACAAATGTTTTTTATGTATATCTTTGTGCCCTGAAAAATGTCGTCGTTCTGCTCGTTCCAGATGCTCCAACATACTGCTGCAGGTATAATCTTGAAGAGATGCCTATGCAGATGAGATGACGTAAGCCCCACTGTCTGACTTAATGGCAAGGATGGCAGTACCGGCCGAAACCGATACGTTTCGGCGAAACCGATACGTTTCGGCCGAAACGTATCGGTTTCGGCTCATACCAAAACGAATTCGGACCTGCTCACTGTAGCAGGTCCGAAACTAAAAAAACTTTTTTAATAGTTTCGGGCGAAACCGATACCGGTTTCTCCCAAAACTTACCCATTTCGGCCCGAAACTGGATGTGCTCATTGTATTTTTTGCCTTTTTTGAATGTTTTGAACCGGTTTCGGCCGAAACCGAAACTGGTACGTTTCGGTTTCGGTCCTGGTCGAAACTGGTACCGAAACCGGTACTGCCATCTTTGCTTAATGGAAGCTTCAAAATTTTCCATGCTACCGATTATTCTCCAGACTTCAGATCTTAGAGGGCAAGAAATAAATAAGTGATCCACACTTTCATCAAGCCGACCACAAAAGGAGCAAATGGTGTCAGTCATGCCTCCACTTTTGTCTGTGTAGCTTTGTGACAATGTGCCTCTATAACACCAGACAAAGGAAAGCTCGTACCTTACGTGGTGATTTCACTTTCCAAACTGTGTTAAGGTGGGTGCATTTGGAGGAGAGTTTTCTAGGAATCAATAGAAATTGTTTACGGAGATTCAGAGAATGGGGCTGTCTTGTTCCTCCATCGGAATTGTCTTCCCTGTCCTGTGTTATGGTCACACCTTGTTTGACCATTAAATTGTGGCTTTTGCCACCGTCCAAGAGAAGGCACTGTATACATGTTCCCTTAAGATCTTTGTTTCCTGTAGGAAAAGAGGTCGCATGTTCAACCACTACCACAACCTTGTGCATGCTATGAATGTTGTGCACTGGTCAATGTGTTGACACTTAATCTTGGCCCAGTTTCACACACAAGGGCTTTTCTCTAGCAGCCCACTGGGAGCCATAGTTTGAAACTTGGGCTTGTCTAGCCAGATGCAGGTGGTTTACCTTCATTTCCTCCAAAAGAAGGGGAGGAATGAAAAGGATAGATGAAAGCCTTCCATTTCAGAGTTGACTTATTTTTTCTGAGTGATTATTCACTGAAACTAGCATGAATCTTCCGTTGTAAAATACGAAAGGTCCTGGGAAAGGCTACTGATATTGGAAATTTTCGAGCATGTGTTGAATGTTACCTTTTTGCCATTCAAGCAGTTTCTTATGCTTATGTTCCCGTGCTTGAACCAAATTATACTTTGATGGGACCTTGAATGTGCTGAATGCAGGCTACTTATCTTTTTTGAGGAATTTACTACTTCCTCTCTTGAAGAATAATCCTTATTTTTGCTTTGGTTCTGTACTTCATTAGCGAGCAGATTTGCGTTGGAACAGAAGATTGGAGGACATGGAAGAACTGAAGAGTTTACAAGATGAGCTTCTCGATGCAGCTGCCATGTATGTCATACTCATTTTTAAGGTTCTATAACCTGTCATTTTCTCCTCATTGAACTATTGAAACGCAACCCTCCATGAATTGAAATTTCATTGCATTTCATTTCATCTTATTTCAGTGTCATCCAATATCAATTGATCAGTTACTACTTACTATGATGTTCTAACAAAGATTTCAGTTTGGTAGAAGTACCAAAATGGAAACTATATGTTGTGTGTACTCTCGCCAACGTTGCTTTTAATGTGCATCTATGATTAGAAAATTGTAGAAAAACAGGGATATAACTGTAATTTTTTGTTTATTGAGTCCTTTTTTTGTCTTTTGTTCTCTTATTTCTGTCACCCTTGTCTTCTTTCTCGTTGCAAGGGCTATTATGTAATTTTGACACTTGAGGAAGTTAATATAAAGGTGGGGTGGACTGGACGGGTGGTCTTGTTCAGCCTCTCTCTTCTCTTCTCTCCACAAAACCTTTCTTCTTAAAAAAAATCAAATATGGAAGTGTGAATTAGTAGGAATTAATTTATTGCTGAAAGTCATCATGGATCAGAGATTGCAGAAATGGATCTGGTCCTGAGATGGACCAGGCAATATCGTACCTTGCTCTGGATCAGATTCGCTCAAAATAGGCCTAGGATCAACTGATTTTGGACCTCTCTTCCAGCTGGTTCAACAAAAACAGTTGCTTTTTTTTAATTAAAGGGGGGATTGAATTCCTGCTTTGAAATCAGTTGGCCTTCGCCATTCCTGATTCGAATTGGCTAATCTGGATTGAGATAGACCAACTCTGTGAACCATGTCACAGATCAGGAGCATCTGCAAGAGTGACTCTTCTCTTTCCTTGCTTGACCGAAAGGTAGGAGAGCCATTTAGAGTGTCCGTCTCCCCAAGTTGTATACCAGCCTCTGTTTCCCTGGCGTATCTACACTTTTTCGACTCCTTACTTTGGCAACAAATTGGGCTACATTTTAGCACTTAGCGCACCAGCTTGTGAGCAATATGGGTTGCATTGTATAAATATGATTTATGTTTGTAATTTTTTAAATTGTGCATGATCTAGCATTCGAGCATGTTTAGGATAGAGATGATAATCTTTTTAGGATCATAAGTTTTTAGGCAAAACTAGGGAAGAGTTGAAGGTGCAGGGTCTGAAAATGGGTGATGGTGGAATGTTATGTATCATGTAAATGGGGGAAATGGGTTTGCACTTTTTGGAATGAGCTATCTTATTTAGGTTGTTGCTGGGGATTTTATCATGAAACAGTTGCTGAATGAGGGCTATCATGTTGGGTATGTGCTCATAAGGTTAGCACTTACAACCAAGGTTTGCCGGATTGGTGATCTACATCAACTTGGGCCAACCCTGGTACAATATGAGTCAGCCATCTCAATCTGACTTGAGGCTGAGTCGGGCTGATTCAACCATCTCGATCTGGCCCTGATACAATGCGATATGGCAAATTTGGTCCAGGGTGCGCCGATACGGCAAACCATGCTTGCAACATAGGACCGGTCTAGGAATTTGTGCTGGCATCTGCTTGAAACAACAGACAGAGCAAGAAGACTTCTACTTGAAACAACAAATTTGATGAATTAGTGCTGGCATCTGCTTGAAACAACAGACAAAGCAAGAAGACTTCTGCTTGACCTGCTTCCTCATCCCATCTGTTGGAGTATCTGGAGGGAAAGGAATGACAACATATTCTGGGGAAGTATCACTTCCGTTGAGAATATGATGTGGGAGCATGTGCAGCCTTGTACGAGGAATGGCTACAATGGAGTTATTGGTGAGGACACCGAGCAGCTAAGCTGTAGCCACCCACACGCCACATCGATATCCTTTTGGCTCAGAGATTATCTATGCCCTTATAGGTGTATTTTATTTACTTCCATGTATATCCTTTTGTTTGAGGCCAACAAGGGGAATCTCATCCTTTGATAGTTGAGTGCCAAGGCTGGTTTCTTTTAAGTCATTTAGCTTGGAATTATAGCCCAGCAGGCACTGTAGCGCGAACTGTAGCACGCACTGTAGCGCGAACTGTAGTGACACTGTAGTAGGGCTATTTTGGTCATGGTCTTTTGAAGTCATGCTTTATAAATAGTGGCCTCTTTGTAACCCTAGGCACTAGTGCATCTGAGGAAAAACAAATCCAGTTTGCAGCAGCCACCCTCTCTGCTTGTGTGTGCACGTGTGTACTGTGTGCTTGTGTGTGCCCCAAGAAGGAGAGGGCGAGAGGCCCTGGGTGAGAGACCCACCAAACCAGATCTACCACACCATTCCCCTCTCTATCTCAATTGCACCAGCCAGCAGCAGCAGCAGGGCTCAACATCTCCACCTCTCTTGACCGGCCTTCCCACCTCCAAATACAAGCAGCAGAACAGCAGGCAGGCCCTTCCCTCTTCCCTGCCCATTAGCAGCAGACTGCCTTCCGCCTCCTCTTCCTCTTGGTTTAGTCGACCTCCACCTCCCCTTATATTCTTCTCCAGTAACTCTAGGGCTGCCCACCCCCTACTTTCCTCCAGCTGCACAAAGGGCAGTTTGCCCCATCTCTCTGTACCACCACCAGCAGCCCCAGCGAGCGGCCACAGTAGGACGACCCCTACCCACTCCAGTTTGAGCAACAGCATCAGTAGGAGCACATAAAACTACCACCCTCCATCATCTGCTTCATAACAGACACAAGAGGGAGAGGTGTAGCTGCCCGCCATATGTTCGATGGAAAGTCCCTGAGAGGACAGAGCACCAGTCCAAGGGCATACAGCACGCCCCACACACCACATGTTTGATCAGTTTCCTCAGCACACAACGTGACCCCATCCTCGCCTGCGTGCCAGACACCCGACGTCGTCCCTCTCCAAATTCAACAGCTGACACCAGCGGCCACAGCAGCGAGCCCCCGCAATGCCAGCAGTAGCCAGAGCAAGTAGCAGTGGATGCAGGGTTGGCAGTATCGGCCAAAACCGATACGTTTCGGCCGAAACGTATCGGTTTCGGTCGGTACCGATCGGAAACCGGACCAAAACACTGTAGCAGGATCGAAACCATTAAAAAATACTTTTTTAATGGTTTCGGACGAAACCATTAAGGGTTTCGGCCGAAACTGACCTGTTTCGGTCCGAAATCGGACGGTTTCGACCGAAACCAGACAGGTTCATTATTTTTTAAAATTTTTAAAATGGTTTCAACCGGTTTCGGCCGAAATCAAAACCGGTACGTATCGGTTTCGGAACCGGTTGAAACCGGTACCGAAACCGATATTGCCTTCCTTGAGTGGATGTAGTCGCCATCTCCATGGCTGCCTTCCACCACCGTCTCCAGTGGCAGCAGCCACCCTGATTGCTACCGCTGCGATCCCCAGCCTGCTGCAACAGTAGAGCAGTCCCAACTGCCTTGAACCCCCCCCACCTAGTCGCATCATGAATGCCCTCTAGTCGTCTGCACAACACGTGTTTGACACGTGTCCACTCAGATAGAACGCGTAAAGTTTGGCATGCACCAACCCCTCAGCAGCTCAAGATGGCGTCCGCCAACGAATCCCGACTGCGTCCCACATCAGAATATCTCACTTTAGGTTTTGTCATTTATGTACTAGTGGTATGGATATATTTTGTCTAATGTGTTTAGTTGAGTGGAGGAGGGCTATTTCTTCTACTTAGTCTAGTCCTCTTTGCGGTCTGGTCTGCTTTTTTTCTCGGAGGGTGAGGAACATCTCCTCATGTGACGACCCAACCTCGACTACTAAGAGTCGTGTGGGGTTCATCAGCATGGTCATACTGTCGACGGTTTGGGGACATGTAAGAGTTAGTGCAATAGACAAAAGAGACATGCATGGAAGCGCACAGCAGAAAAATTATACAACAGTAATTGAAGGTAATCCATTAAAATTCCAAACAAGTTTACGTAATTATTTTTCTAGTGCAAATACAGAGCCAAAGTACAAGTTTACCTACATATCCTAAAAGGAAAACACACAACTGTAAGAATAAAACTATAGTGTTGGTATTAGGGCGTTCAACTTCAACTGCGTGTCAACGCTCGCTCGCTAGCTCATCTCCCACCCCCCCTACTCTGGGTCCTGTGACCTTACCACCCAAAGGGAAAACAAAACCAGTCAAAGGGTGGCAATGAGTTGGGAAACCCAAGTAGATGTCATCTGAGGTGCTTCTTGAGGGAAGTCAATAGAGAAACACAAGGTACAATATTATAATGCAAGAAGTAAAGCTACTAATGCACTCAATTAATTACACTATGCATATCTTGTCTAATCATTCAAATGGAAATACATGCTATTAAATACATGACACTTGGTGTCGCATTTTCAACTTCCAAATCCTAGTATTACTCATCAAAAAATAGGCTATGCTGAATCACCGAAACACTCGTCCAGCCTCCTGACATTGCTCGTAAAACACTTCAAAACCAGTTAGACACACTCCACGATAAGAGGCTTCCTTTATCCTGCTGACCCAACTCGTAAATCAAATTATCATCTTTATCATAGATTTATAGGAACCCGAGAGGGTGAAAAGGACATATTTAAACTTGCTAAATTAAGAGAAATGAAAACTAGAGATTTAGATCATGTTCGGTGCATTAAAGGTGAAGATCAAAGGGTTTTAACTAAGGATCTTGAGATTAAAGGGAGGTGGCATAGCTATTTTTAGAAGTTACTTAATGGAGATTCCGTCAAGAATTTATCTTTAGAAGGTACCCAAGAGTCTACAATATTTGATAAATATCAATATTTCAGGCGTATTAAGATGTCAGAAGTGGAGGATGCTTTAAGGAAAATGAAAGTGGGCAAGACCTTAGGACTAGATGGCTTACCTATTGAAGTATGGAAAGGCCTAGGAAATATTGGTATTCAGTGACTAACTAAATTTTTTAATAAAATTTTAAAGGAACGGAGAATGCCAGAAGTTTGGAGAAAAAGTGTTGTAGTTCCTTTCTATAAAAACAAAGGAGATATTCAAAGTTGTAATAATTATCGTGGAATTAAGCTTATGAGTCATACTATGAAACTTTGGGAAAGAGTAATTGAAAAACGCCTCCGTTGTATGACTACTGTATCGGAAAATCAGTTTGGTTTTATGCCAAATAGATCTACTACAGAAGCTATTTTCTTACTACGGCAGCTAATGGAGAAGTATAGAGAGATGAGAAAAGATTTGTATATAGTTTTTCTTGATTTAGAGAAGGCGTACGATCGAGTACCGAGAGAATTGATTTGGTGGACATTAAGAAAGAAAGGAATCTCTCAAGGATATGTTGATTTGATTAAGGATATGTACGGCGGTGCTATTACTAGTGTTCGAACTATTGCTGGGGAGACTGGTGAATTTTCCGTTTCTATAGGTTTGCATCAAGGTTCTGCACTAAGTCCGTATCTCTTTGCCTTAGTTATGGATGAAGTAACTAAACAATTGCATGAGGATATCCCTTGGTGTATGCTATTTGCAGACGATATTGTTTTAATTGATGAGAGTATTGATGCTCTAAATGCTAAGTTAGAGCGTTGGAGACTTTCCTTGGAGTCTAAAGGTTTTAAAATTAGTAGGAGTAAGTCAGAGTTTATGCACTATAATTTAAGTAATGGGAGAGTGGTTCAGGAAGACATGGTTCTAATTGATGGACATAACATTCCGAAGAGTAGTAGCTTTCGATACTTAGAGTCTATCATACAACAGAATGGGGAGATTTATGATGACGTTACACATAGGATTAAGGCAGGCTGGTTAAGATAGAGAAGTGCATCAGGTGTCCTTTGTGATCGTCGTATGCCTGTGAAACTCAAAGGGAGGTTTTATAGAACGGCTGTGAGACCTACTTTGTTATATGGTACCGAGTGTTAGGTAGTACGAAAGGAACACATCCACAAAATGTGTGTAGCAGAGATGAGGATGTTGAGATGGATGTGTGGCAAGACTAAGAAAGACAAGATTAGGAATGAGCACATCCGTAAGGACTTAGGGATAGCTCCAATTGATAGTAAAATGAGAGAAAATAGACTCAGGTGGTTTGGACATGTGTTTCGTCGCCCTAACTCAGCGCCGGTTAAAAGATGTGACCAAATCTTAGTGGATGCTAGTAAAAGAGCTCGAGGAAGGCCTAAAATGAGATAGTGCGATGTTATTAGGAAGGACATTAGTTCCTTGAGTTTAAATATGAATATTGCACTTGATAGAAATCTTTGACGGAACATGATTCATGTAGCCGACCCCAATTAATTGGGATAAGGCTCTGATGATGATGATCATAGATTTATAGGAGATATGAAAGCATAGAGGCAAAAGTGAAGATTAGAACTGGGCTACCTTGCCAGTTGACCTGCACTGGCATTTTATTGGATTTTGGGCTCCATCCGACCACTACCAGTCCACCCGACTGGGCTTTTTCTCACTAATTTTGAGGTCGACTTTTCTTTTGTTAACATCGTAGCATCCCAATCTAAAATTCCAAGAAGTACCCTTATGCACTAGTCATGGTCATACGGTCATCGTCTTGGCAGAGCTACCGTCTAGTCAACTCAACCAGGCTTTCAACCTATCAACCCTCACGGAACACCAGCTGTCCTGAGAAGCAATCAAGTGTAGGGCTAGTTGGGCCACACAGTCTGTAGAACCATTGCATCCAGGACCTGACCACATGTGCACACAATCAAGACTCTGCTCACTGTCCTAAGGTCAGTAAGCCTAAGACCGGATTCTCGTCTCCATGGTCATAAGCGCTGTCCAACCACTCGAGGTCCTGACCTGACTCCACTGTCATAATTGGGCAAACATCTCCGATATCTACTCTGAAGCGATCCACGATCAAAAGGGGAAAAGGAACTAGTGTGAGGCGTCACTCCACCCAAAACAACTAAAAAGAGAGGTATAATGTCATCACACAGTCATCGATCCCTGCTTGGGATCCACAATCATCGATCCTTGCTTGGATCCAAATAGTGGGTCACTTAGGCCCTTTTTCCACCATTGGCCATGCTTGGCCTTTCATAAACGCATGTCCCTACAACTATTAAACGGGAAACACTAGATTGGCTAGTTAACCCACAATAGGTTACTACCACACTTTTCACAAATTAAATGAAAACAAAGGCGCCCTTCATCATGTGCCATTCTAAGTATTATGACCTTAGGATCCAGGGGAATAATCCTGAAGGCCTAGTCGACTTTTAGCAGTTGATTCTGTAAGTCATATCTTCTAAGGTTAATACTGTAGAGTCAGATTTGAAGTCCCTATGAGATAATTCCAGCATGTATGACTACACAAACATTATGAACCAGTCATGTTAAAGAGAGCTGAAAGCTTCACCTAGACAATCATACATGACTAACACATGGTCTTTTTTTATGCTACAGTAAATATGGAAAGTTCCATAAAATTGTAACTGTTGTAAGGATAAAGAGTATAATCATATTATCAATCTTAATGAAAAGCCATAGCTACAACATTTAATAGTTCACTTATTCATGCTATTATGAGTGTTGAAATTCCAATACTAGATGGACATAAGCAAGTTCATAGGGCCCCCTTTTAAGTAGATTCAATCTTTAAAAGATGGATGATACAAAAATGCATGTAATCACTGCACAGCAACACTAAATCCAGCCAGGAGAATCATTCTCAACACAAGAAATGACTAAAATGAAATCAAACTATGTAGAGCGCATGCACCCCCAATCATATAATGTGTAGCACTTAAATGTAACTAAGGTTCTATATTTCATGGACGCATTTGGACAGCATCTCCCATGGATCATCCTTAAGCCCTAAATCAGCCAAGCATAAAAGAAGAGGGAAAGAACAACATATAAAACCCGCAGCCTCAAAATAAAACTTTATATCTCACCTTAGAACAGTTTTACACCACCAAATTGACTGCTTTCCTCAGCTAGGTTATCTCCTATTAGATGCCTTCTAGTTGGCAGAAGATGCGATACATAAATTCCCTGTGGTCTGCACTTGGTTGATCTTCCTCCTAGCTGCCTTTCCTTCTCCCTCTCACTGTTTTATGACTGAAACTAGCAGCTTCACTCTCTCTCTCTCTGCTGTGCAGAGCAGCCAGAACAGAGGGAGAGCAGGGCACCCACCTCCTTATAAGGAGGTGGGAGGCATAAGTTCCTACCAAGCAGCTGCCAGCTGTTTCCAGCTGGCTGCTGCCCCCTTAGTTGGGCCTTACTTAGAGGCCCGGCAAGGGAACCACCAACCCTATTGGGTTCGCCCAATAACCTAACATTATGCTCAATAAAGACCCTTAACTTTAAGCCCAATAAGATCTGAAAAATTATAATTAAAACCATAGGCCCTATCAAATCTCACTATCGTTAAGTAACCCTATAGTGTCAAATATTGTGTATATTGATGCAGGATGAGGTCGGGTTTAGTTGACTGACACCATATTCAGCTGCTGAGGGAATGGTGCATGCCAAACTTTTACGCGTTCTGTCTGGGACACGTGTTGTGCAGACTAGGGGGCATTCACGGCGCGATTGGGGGGGGGGGGTTCGGGCAGCTGGGACTGCTTGGCTTCTGCAGCGGGCTGGGGATTGCGGCGATGGCACTCAGGGTGGCTGCTGCCACTGCAGACGGTGATGGAAGGCAGCCATGGTGGTGGCGGCTACGTCCTCTGCTGCTTGCCCAGGCAACTGCTGGCACCGCGGGGGCTCGCGGCTGGGGTCGGCTGTTGAATTTGGAGAGGGACGACGCCAGGCGTCTGGCATGCAGGCAAGGATGGGGTCATGTTGTGTGCTGAGGGAACAGATCAAACACGTGGTGTGCGGGGCGTGCTGTGTGCCTGGAATGGTGCTCTGTCCTCTCAGGGGCTTTCCATCGAACATATGGTGGGCAGCTACACCTCTCCCTCTTGTGTTTGTTCTGAAGCGGGATGATGGAGGGGTGATAGTTCTATGTGCTCTTGCTGATGAGGTTGCTCAAACTGGACGGGGATCATCCTAGTGTTGCTGCTCGCTGGGGCTGCTGCTCGTGGTACAGAGAGATGGGGCAGACTGCCATTTGTGCAGCTGGAGGAGGAAAGCAGGGGCTGGCCTGTCCTAGTGCTACTGGAGAAGAATAGGAGGGGAGGAGGAGGTCGACTGAACCAAGAGGAAGGGGAGGCGGAGGGCGGTCTGCAGCTGATGGGCAGGTAAGAGGGAGAGGCTGGCCTGCTATTCTGCTGCTTGTATCTGGAAGTGGGAAGGCCGGTCAGGAGAGGTGGAGATGCTGCACCCTGTTGCTGCTGCTGGCTGGTGCAATGGAGATGGAAAGGGGAATGGAAGGGTAGATCGGGTTTGGTGGGTCTCTCACCTAGGGCCACTCGTCCTCTCCCTCTTGGAGTACACACAAGCACACACACACAAGCTGGGAGGGTGGCTGCTGCAAGCTGGATTTTTTTTCTCAGATGCACTAGTGCCTAGGGTTACAAGAGAGTCCACTATTTATAAAGAGTGGCTTCAAAAAACCATGACCAAAATAGCCCTACAGTAGTTCGCACTACAGTGCATGCTACAGTCCAAGCCAAATGACTTAAAAGAAATCTGATTTAAGATCCGACCATCAAAGGACTAGATCACCCTTGTTGCCCTCGAACAAAAGGAGATATATGGAAGCAAATAAAAAGGATTTTTACATATATACCCATGTACAGATCGCTTTTGCCAAATAAACCTCTCATTTAGACCTGTTATCAAAAAAACCCTTGAAATAACTTAAATGATTGTGGTTATACCCCTGCCGTAACTCTCGTTGGTTTAACTGGGGTGAAGTATGGGTCAAGTGACGGAATTACTAACCTACCCTTGGCTATGTCTCTCTCTCTCTCTCCCTCGTCGGATGGAAACCCTAATCGTTGAGGAGGGGGCGGCCGGGAGGGGAGGTGTGAGGAGGGAGGGGGGAGTCGCCGGAGGGGGAGAGGGGGGACTGGGAGGGGGGGGTTGCTGGAAGGGGGCTGGGAGGGGGAGCTGTGCGCAGGATGGGGGGTTTGTCGGAGGGGGAGAGGGCAGCTGGGATGGGGGGGGGGGGGGGGGCTGTGAGCAGGGAGGGGAGTTCGCCGGAGGGGGAGAGGGGGGGGTCTGTCGATGGATTCCCTGGCCCTCTGCAAGCAGAGCGTCCCCTGCCGATGGATCCCCGTTTTACCCCTCTCCTCCCTCTCTACTTCACTGCCCACCCCTCCCCCAAAACGCTCATCAGCGCCAACCACACTGCCGCCCTCCTCTGCTCCCGCTAGGGAAAGGGTTTTCCCCTGGGCTTCTTCCCTCGCTCTTCGCCGCCTTCTTCCTCTATTTAGGTTCTTCTGATTCTGATTCTGTTTCAGATTTCTCTCTTGGGGTTTGAATTCTTAGATTTGTTCCTAGATCGGCTGCCATGGAACTGCCGGCGAAGACGGGTTCCTGGGGGAACCTCCTCGTGAGGCTTTTGCTCTTCGGGTGCTCCTCGTTGTCTGCTTCGTCGATGTCATCACCAGCCACGGTGAGCACTGCGATGGTGAGGATTTCTGCTGCTTCTCCTCACCGGAGGGTATCACCGCGCTGTCAAGGGGTGCAGGGGTCGCCCTTGCTGCCGGCAGTGGCGGAAGGTCTTCGTCCGCCGTGGGGAGGGGGAGGGGAACCCCGCATGGTCCAGCAAGGAGTGGAGCAGGCAGGGAGGGGGATTCGCCGGAGGGGGGAAGCTACGAGTAGGGAGTGGGGTTTGTCGGATGGGGAGAGGGGGGCTGCCGGTCTTTCTCTCTCTCTCTCTCTCTCTCTCTCTCTCTCTCACTCACTCGGGATATTTTGGGTATTTCTCATACCCTAACATTTTCCGTGATATATTCCACCGAATATTCGTCTCTCGCTGACGACTAGGAACCATAGGGGTATAATCGCAAACATTCGAGATATATCAAGATATTGTTGATAATAGGTCTAAATGAGGGGTTTATTTGACAAAAGTGATTTTTACAGGGGTATATATGCAAAAATCCCTAAATAAAAATACACCTATAAGGGCATAGATCGTCTCTGAGCCAAAAGGACATCGGTGTGGTGTGGGCGGCTACAGCTCAACTGCTCGCGTCCTCACCAATAACTCCAGTGTAGCCATTCCTTGTACAAGGCTACACATGCTCCCCCATCATATATACTTCATAGGATTTCACATACTGACCCTTCATCCAAACGTGAGGTATTACACCTCACCTCCTCCATTGTACTACCTTTGTTTATTTATAAAATTGGTTGTACAATCCACATTTTCTCTAAAAAAAAAATCTCAGAGGACCTGCATTTGAATGATGCACTCTTCCTTTGTGGTTTTACACCTGTCTTTTCCTTCTCCTTCGTGCATCCTGTTCACCACTTTCTCATGCTCTGCATCACTTGATATGGTGATAGTTTTTTTGTATGGAAGTGGGAGTCCCATATGTCTATAGCGTCATTGATGCTCTTTTAATCTATCCTCATGGATTTTTTATATTGTAAAGTTAATCCTATGTGAATGGTTACCAAATTTTAATGCATCTTATAGAATGGCAATTCATTCTTTGTGATAAATATTCTACAGTAAGGAGAAGAGTGGATCTAAGCTTGCATATTGGCACAACTTATTGTTGAAGAATCTTAATATTATTGATTGTCATTTGGGAATATAGTTCACAGTTTGCAGGGGGGTCATGTATTGCACAACGTATATGTATTTAATCTCTGGGTCTTGCACAAGCTTGCAATGATTGCAAAGTATATATCATTGATGGATCAAAGTTATATATCCATTTTTACTTTGTCAAGGCTCTCATGTCTGATGCTTCTGGCTCTTTAATTGTGGCACAATATATGTAGCTGTATGGCCTATATACCTGAGATTCTTGTTCTATTTGATTCTTTTTTGAAGGCATCCTGTTTCTTGAATAATGCTTGTTAAACCTGTTGAATGGCCTATCTTTTAGGATGTGTTAATGAAACTTTCACCTCAAAAGCCACTTTGGACTTCTATCTCTAACATAGGAAATGCTGGGAGCGAGTAGATCAACTGATTTTTGACAGAATACTAGTCAATCTCTCGCTCATAGATCCACTTTCTTCCCGTGGTAGAAAGCTTCAATTTGGAGCTTCTTGTTAGAAGCCAGAAGATCACACAAATGGCTTCTAATATCTAATGTACGCCCTCAAAACAGTTAGGCCTGATCACTATGGGAGTCAGAAGTTTTTCCAATTGGAAGGACACCAAACATGCCTTAAATAATTGCTTGTTTCTGTTGAATGACATATCTCTTAGAACAATGCATTATAGAGTCTTAAACTTCTTTTTGATGGAATGCTACATTACAGGTTGGTGAAGTCCAGAGGGATCCTGGTCTACAGTACTTGTTCAATTGACCCTGAAGAAAATGAAGAGAGGGTTGAAGCATTTCTTGATAGACATCCGGTACATGCTCATTTGAACCCTACTTTAACTTTTAGTATATATGTCTATATTAGTTTCAATACTGATCTTTAAGATACTAGCATATCTGAGAGAGGGACTAATACTTCATTGTTGCCCAAAATTCCATAATAATGATGGTATACTTGGTACTTACGTCCGATCAGTAATCCATTTGTTCTTTCCTTTTCTCAATTGAGATTGTCTTTGCCCTGAGTGGCTCTTGCTGTGCTTTAAGTTCAGATGATTTGACTAAAATTGGACTTAATTATATGGGTTCATTATATTCTCAATCAAAACTGGTACAATTCATGTCACATGCCTAGTGATGCACATACCATGAACAGTGGCTATGATCCCTCATTTTGTTCACCCTGATTTACGGTGTTTCTTTCCCTTAAATAAAAAAAGTAGTACAGATTATTAAAGGATGCATGGCGTCGGATGTGCTGCGATGAGGCAGAGCCTCGTGGGATCGATTACAACTTCGGTACACCTTTCGCAGGAGGGATCGGGGAGGGGAGGTTACAACCAAAAGATTGCCCACACGGGGGTGGGAACAAGTACTGGAAATAAAATAACTCCGTGCAGGGAGTACTTCACTTCAAACTGCACGCGATTGGGGTGCTGTGGCGCAGCGCAGCATGATGCCAGCCCAATGGTGAGGGTGGGGACTAGTGGAGGCGACTCAGCTATCTCTGTGCATGGAATGACGCATCCGTGGAGGCAGTGACGTGGGTTGCGGGCTGCTGCGTTGCCGAAGAACGGCGCTCGGGGTGACGTCGCCCCGTGCTGCAATGACGACGGGTCGCCGAGGATGACGTGGCAGTGGTGTAAACGGCAGCAGCAGCGGTGAAAGGGCCACCACTGTCACGTGCATGGCGACGTCAATATGGGGCCGGCTGCAGGTGTGGGTGAAGGCTGGCGTGACACACTGCGAGCAGTGTTGAGATGGAGGACGATGCACGGGTGGTGACAATGACACCACAGAGGTTGGCTGTGAACTGGTGTCATTGTTGTTGCGGTGCTGCGTTGATTGAGGGGATGGAGTGGGGCACCTCTTGTAGCTGAGGGTGATGAAGGCGGGGGGTCACCTGATGGGGTGACGAATGGGTTGTGGATGGGGCAACCTGACCTGCCAATGGTGGGAGAACAACCAGATCTGGTCAGGTCACGGACCCAATGCCGCAGACGTTGCCACGACCATCTTCATCGAGTGGTGCAGCTGCTCCCACTGACATGTCAATGGTGGAACGTCCAGACCTGATGGAGGGCATCCAGATCTGAGGGAGGAATGCCCAGATCTGATGGAGCAGCGATGGAGGATGGTGTGGAGGGGGGGACTGCTGTCACGCTCTGGGGCTGCTTCTGCTGTTGAGCGATGGTGGAGGGGAGGGGTTGTGGCTGGTGCAGTGGTCCAGGGAGAACGACCTGGAGGAGATGGTGGGCAAGGATACCTAGTGCCTGGCTCCTCCGTCTGCTGGTGCGCTCCTGCGGCTGCTTTTGCTGAAGCTGCTGGCCTGGGCGGTGGTTGGTGGACAGGCATTGCAGATCTGCAAGGAGGTGGTGGGAGAGGAATGGGGATGGAGTGGAGATGGAAGGGATGCTGGGATCTGCAAGGGGGAGGCCTAGGCATCCAGGCTGTGGTCTGGGGAAGGAGGAAAGGAGGAAAGGCAGGGTGGGGTGGCAGGCTTCCACAATTGGCAGGTTTTCAAAATTCTAACTGGTTGGGGAGGCTGCATGGATTAAATGGGAAGCGTTTAATTTCTGCCTTTCCTACAATAGAAAGGAGGGAGGAAGAAAGGTGTGGAGGAGGGAAGGATGGAGGAAGGTGGCGGCTAGGGTTGGGAGGAGGGATGGCTGGCTTCAGAAGAAAGGGGGTGGGGTTGAAATGGACGGCCAAGATGTGCCCAGATTTCTGCAAGGGTGCAGGTGGAGGGGAAGGTGTTCGGCCTATGGAGGACGGGGTTTGCAGGTGGGGGACATCGAGGAAGTGGGGAAGATGATGATGATGATGATGGGAAAAAAATGATTGGGCCCCTCACCTGGGCCTCTTGGCCTCCCTCTCGGAGCTCACTCATGCACACACACACACAATGGTGAGGGATGCACAAAGGAAATGGGATTCTTGCATTCTTTCTTCTCTAATGCCAATGCTTACCAGAGGACCACTATTTATAGAGTGGTCAAGTCTAAAAAGACTAAAATGGCCCTTGACTGGACTTAAAATAACCACACTAACTCTAAGTGACTAAAACATCCTTTACTTAAATGTAAATGACCAACCTAGCTTACCGTGAGCCAAATGGCTTAATTACCCTCAACTAAACTAATTAATTACTAATGACTCAATCGACAAATGAGAAGATCACCCTTGTTGGTTTAAAATAAGAGAAAAGTTACATAAAATGATGCGATGAACATAGAAGTCTTCTCCAAACCATGGCGACATTGGCATGGCTGCTCGGCGTCCCGTGCACATCACAGCATGCCCGTCACGTTTAGTCTTACTTTGCACCTTATTTCACTCTTTATGAGATTATTTTTTCTTTTCTTTTCTCCAGTCAATTCTCTCTTTACCTCATAGTAGTGCCTTTTTTTTGCTTTAAAATCATGGATTGCATGGTTGCATGCTTTTGAACAATTACATTTTGTCTATAATGCCCATTTCATTCACTTGCATGTGTAAAACTTGGCAATGAAACTAACATACAATGGGTCCAGGAGTTTGCTGTGGATTCTGCTGTCCGATATGTGCCTTCTGATTTTGTGACAGATAAGGGCTTCTATTTGTCAGATCCGGTGAAGCATTCACTGGATGGCTCATTTGCAGCTCGGCTAGTAAGATGTGCAAAAAATGCAGTCTGAATCGTTGTAAGTAATGACGGCATTTTTACAAAAAAAAATTTCCAATGATTCTCTAGCTAAAGCTTTTTCATCTCACGGCATTGCCTGCAGTTAAGGCCATATGCCTATTCAATTACAAACGTTTTAGAAAATTTTCCAATTTCTAGTGGAATTATATGTTTCAGTCACTCTTAAATGTGTAATTTCACCTTCCATTCAGGAGGAACAAATGAAACGTTCCTGTTCTGGGGAAAGCAGCCATTGCATGCACTTGTCGGCATCAAGGTCTACTATTCGAGCACAACAGTGAATGATATTTGCCAACCCAATGGGCTCGCCTGCTGCACGGTAGGAAATTGCCGAGTCCAAGCATGCAAAACTTGGATGTGAATGTGGGCAGGATCTTTTACGGCTAACAATGTCTTCCGAGTAGGATGAATGCTACCCTGAAGATTTGATGAGCCTCTCCTTTGGCTGTCGGTGTATTCTTCTATAGACTGTTTGGTGCAGTGAATGCTCGGTGCAACCTTTAAGTGGATGTCATGCTTCAGCCTGATGTATATTGATGGATGACGACAAAAATTGCCAGCGTCCCCCCGTCCTTCCATGTCTCTTCTCTTTCCCATGAGTGATGCACTACATGGAGATGTACAGGGATGATAACGGGAGACGGGAGTTTGATACCGACGCTCCACAATGGGCCTCCCTGTGGAGTCTGCCTACACACGCACTGCCTCGGAAAGTGGGGAAGAGAGAGCAGCTAGCTAAGTGGGAAAACCCACGTCTCCCAGCGGAGGGAGATGCGTGGGTTTGAACTTTGAACCCACGCCCTCCCCCATAACGAGGGGAGGAACGTGCGATTGTAAAAAGGGTCTCCTGGGAAACCGAATAAGAAAAATCGAATTAATTTAAATTTAGATAAATTATTCCTACTTTTTCAGTTTGACACGCATCCGAGTTAAAGTATAACAATTAATTCTAATTTTTAACTAGAATTACTTATTTTAAAAAAATCTAAATTAATGGTGAGAAAATCTACACGCCTTATAGAACTGTTTTTTTTTCTTATCCTTCGAGTTAAAGCCTCCTTATTCTTCCCTTGTTCATTTATCAAAGAGGCACTTAGGGCCTCTTTGATAGCGGGGTAGAATAAGGGGAATACCTTAACCGGGAGTGTGTTATTCTATATTATTCCATAATTTACTTTGATAACTTGTGCATACTCCAGATTTAACCCTTTGAATAATGACTCTTATTCTCTCTACTCTGTTACTATGCGCAGAGTTCAACATGGGTTAAACACATTAAAGAGAAGTCAAAAAAAATACACTTGCTTTTTGCACTAAAGAACATATGAATTTGTTGACATAATGTTATAAATTTTAGAACTTCATTTTTACTTCTATTTTCTAGCACTACGTTGAAAAATTAAAATTTAAAATATTTAAAAAAGACACACTTGCTATCCACCTGAGGGCACCACATATCAATATTTACACTACAACCGCATAACAGGGCCTTGAAAATCGTTGTTGTTTATACGTAATTTTTGCAATAATAACATGATACATTTTAACACTTAATATTTGCTTGTCTTTTACAACAAGGCAAATAATATATTTAAAATATTTAAAATACACAAACTTTGTATCCATCCTCTGGCCATCACATATCCATAGCTACACAGTGAAACACATAAGAATGACATGAAAATCGGTGTTGTCCATTTCACAATACAGTTTACTGGAGTTACATTTAAGCCAAAAAAATGTGTAATACATTATTGACGAGTTCTTTATACATTACATTGAGTAATACAGAACAATGTGTATAATGTACACTTGTTACATTGAGAATGATAAAATTTATAAACTATCCTTGTCGTCCCTCACACCATCAACTGCAATCGCGTAATCGCCTCATAACCAAAGTTGCAACATCATCGCAAGGCATACCCGACAATAGCCATACTGCAACTCATGCTTCACTGAAAAAAACCTGGATAATATACATGATTAAAAGGTACATAAAATTAACAGTAAGTCATTAGGGTGGGAATATGATATAAACATAAACACATAATATAGAAACTTGGATCAACAAACCGAAGTCTACATCTAAAAATAAGAAGATATAAGGATATTGCAAACACTGACCTTTTGAAGTGCTTGCTGTAATGGTGAGGATGGGATCCCAGTAGTCGGTCAATGGCACGAGGAAGCAAAGAAATAGTTAAAACATATGCAGGATTATATAACAGGTGGATACAACATTTACATTTCAGGCAAGCACTTTTAAATCAGATGGAACATCAGTAGTGAAACAGCAAGGTCGGGTATACCACATATAACATAGATACCGCTATGACAATCAATCAACCTGCTTCACTTTATGGTGACAATGAAACCCACAGACGCTCTACCAAACTAAGTCACCTAAACTCATTTTTCAGATGGATCACAGTGCTAGTCACAGACCATGTGAAGGCATCCCAGAAAAACATGCATGATCAACAGTTCCAAATTTTCGGACATCTGCTTGCTTTGGCAAGTAGGGGGCTCAGCCTAATACAAACAGTCATAGCTTTGCAAGGTGTTGACTGGCATGTCAGCCGTCACAATTCAAACCCATCACAGCGTATGTGCTCCGAGGAACCTCCACAGCTATGTATAGATATTCATTGTGTTGCTATGACATTCAATCAACCACCTTCGCAATGTGATGGTCAGTATACAAATTTGCAATGTGATGGTCAGTATAGAAAATAGGAGTGCTGCATCTGTCAAACCCACAGCCAGGTATAAACACACCAAATCACCAATATCATATTGATCCACATCTGACAAAAAGAGATGTACAAACCTTCACAAATATCATATGGATCCACTTCCAACAAGTAAACCTGTGAGACCTAATGAGGTACACTTGATCAATGATTATCACAACAACAAGAACTTAGATCTGCCCAATCTAAATATCAATGATTATCGAGATAGCTCATTGGGGACTTATAATCACTCTCCAACAAATGGATTAATCTAAATATCTTAATCCTTATGAATCATAAAGATATATCATATGATAAATTAAGAATAAGTCAAATCACCTGATCAAGTTGGACAACTTAAAATCCTAAAGGCCCGGATAGCTCCCTCTAAATCTCAAGTCAATCTAAACAACAAGATGGAGAGTTGAAAATCTCCCCGCCCGCCATCTATCAATTTCTTCCTTGACGGCCCAACTTTTGCTCTTGAACAGAGCCTCTTATGTCAATATGAGAGAGCTTTAGGGTCAGGGTACGACTGATACGACTGGACCGACAAATCTTGGTCGAGATAGCTCATTGGGGACTTATAATCACTCTCCAACAAATGGATTAATCCAAATATCTTAATCCTTATGAATCATAAAGATATATCATCTGATAAATTAAGAATAAGTCAAATCACCTGATCAAGTTGGATAACTTAAACTCCTAAAGGCCCGAATCGGTCCCTCTAAATCTCAAGTCAATCTAAACAACAAGATGAGAGCTGAAAATCTCCCCGTCCGCCATCTATCAATTTCTTCCTTGACGGCCCAACTTTTACTCTTGAACAGAGCCTCTTATGCCAATATGAGAGAACTTTAGGGTAGGGAATCTTCAATTCATCATCCTCGGATTCTTCCTTTCCCCATGAGCTATGACGTAACTCCCTCTTAGGACTCCTTGTTAATGAGATTTAGAGTTAGATCAAGGTTTAACGGCCCGGTCGTACCGATACTTTACTGGTACAGTATGGTACGGGTATCGTACCGTATTGCACCGCAATGTGCCAACAATATAATAAATATTTAGTGTAATAAATTATGGATTGAAATCATTTGTGGCTTAGTTGGTTAGAGAGTCACGTGTATAAACGTGAGATTGACGATTTGAATCTCACAAATGACATCCATTTTTGGCTCTTTCCTTAAGAAGAAATGAAAATTTGAAAAAAAAAAAAGATGTGCTCCTAATGAGTTTCGAACCTGAAATTATAAGAAACGTCCCAACCAATTTAGCTATCAAAGTCAATTGAACATAAAATAAAACATATAATATTTAAACGGATGTAAGTATTGTACCGGTTGCATATCGCGCGCCGATCGTACTGGTCTCGGTTGATACGATCTGATACGTGCGATACGCAACGTACCATATCGATTTGACAAACCCTGAGTTAGACACGATTGACCCGTGGATCAATAACATTGGACAAAGTCAACAAATAATCTAAATCAGACTTTAATTCTATGTAGCCTTGAGATTCTATACAAAACTTTGTATAGAATTTTAAGATTGTCCGATAATTTAACCTTTACGTACTATTTTTTTAAGGATAAGAATAATTAAGGATATGGATACGTGAGGATAAGGTTAAAGACAATCATTCTATTTCGAGGATAAAGATATGGATAAATATATCCTATCATCCTCACCGTTAAGTACCCCCATTTGCATCCCTAATCTGACCCCATACACCGATAGAAGCTTTTGGTAACGTGTCTCGCTAGGGCACGAGGAGAGATTACATGTTCAGTGAATCATGGTGATCTTGTTTTTTTTTCACCCTTTTCCCATCGAAACGAGCAGCATGGCATGCACGCAGATTTTGACAGTACTGTACGTGACACTAACTAATCACGTGTCAATGACTATATGCATGCGTGTCAATCATATTAGACTTCTGTTTTATGATCAAATCTCATTACATATATACATATATATATATATATATATATATATATATATATACACACACACACACACACACACACACACACACACACACACACACACACACACACACACACACACACACACGGGGAAACGTTTGTTCCGCTATAATACGTGTGCTCACACAATATATATACATATATAAATCCTTGACCTTGCTACTCAACAAATAAAAAAGGATACATATATTGTGGTCAGACAACGAAATATTCCAGAAGACTACTTCACAAGGAGCACGGCCCTTTGAACGGTTCTTGTATTCCTCCTCTTTTGAAAGTTTTTGGGGGTCGTGGTTCTAGAGGTTTCTGGAAGTTTTTTTATTTTCTGGGAAGGATTTTTTTATTCTTAATTATTATACTAAAAAACTGTTTCAGGAAAAGCAAATTTTCTGTGGTTCGAAGTTGTTAATTAGGAAAAGTTGAATCTTTGTGAAATATGTGAGTTAATACTAAATCTCAGCTATATGCACGGTTAATTAATTAAGAGGGGGCGCCGAATCTAGGGAGAATCAGAGAGGATCATTTTACCCGGGGACCATTTTTTTCGTAATTATTAATTTTATTAAGATCTATAACTTTAAAGAAAAACAACTTCCTTATTTAGAGAGAGACTATTTTTCCAAGGCCCCTAATTAACTCACATGCCAAGTTGAAAGCTACAGATATCATTGATCAAACTAAAAAGACCTTCAGTCTGACTTAATTTGGATCAATCACTTAAAATTAATGTTCAAGTCGGATCAATTTTTTTTAGTTATAAAACATATAATATATATTTTATTGTATCTTATTTGACAGAATTCATTGTGACCCAGAACTTGTGCGTACGTCTTTTGCTCGAAGAGAAAGTCTTGGATTTAAATATGATATATAGCTTCCACGGACATTTCTGTGGGGAAAATATTGCATTTGACTTAGAACCAGCTGATTTATTTATTAAAAATCAGATTAGACCAGTGGACGTTTGTCTGGTTCTCTCCGTTTATTTAAAAAAAAAAAAGTAGGGACGGCATGCAGTTTCAGTTTTCTTCGTTTCGACCAGCCCCGCCGACTAGTTCTCAAGACTGCAACAGCAATTATATATGTATATATATATTTATATATTATAAAAGGCTTTCTTCCAAGAGTTCTCCTTTCGAATACTGCCGATTTATTGAGGTTCATTTTAATCAGTTCGATCCTTAAATAAAATCAGCTGGTAGCTGCACATTTGAGCGTCTCTTGATCCAAATCTGCAGAGACGCTGGTTTGCCTCGGCCTATTCACCAGGTAGGCGTGGGGGGTAGTTCTTTGGGAGGAGAAGAGGAGGAGGAGAGAGAGCCAGCCTCCACGTCGGAGGTAGGCAGCCCACGTCGAGGCATGCAGGGGTTGACGGAGTCGACTTTGGTCAACTACCAGTCCACTCCCGGTCCCCACAACCTTCGCCAACCGCGGCCACAACACCTCGCGGCTCACATCCACCCCCCACCTCCCAACCCCCACTCCTCTTTGAACCCGCAACTCCGGAGGACCGGAGCTTCGACAGGCGGCCCTTCAACAACTGCCCTTCCCCACTCTCTGATCACCCCGTTCAACCCTCCCCTCCATTTAAACCCCACCACCCCCTCCGTTTCTTCTTTCACCCCGACAACGTACAGTACTACGTACGTACTCACAGAAGCTCCCTCCAGTACTCGATCGATCCCAAGCCGGCCTTCTAGATAGCCCCCTTCCCTTAATCTCTCACTAGCCCGTGCTCCCCGTCATCACAAGCCCAAGTCAATGGCTGCTCTTGCGCATAGAAGAGCTCCTCTCGGGCCCTCGCCTTCTCCTTCTTCCTGGCCTGCGCTGTTGCACTCATCTCCACCGCCTCCGCACTGCAGTTCCGAGTCGGCGGGGCCAGGGGCTGGCACAAGCCCACGGGCAACGACACCGAGACCTACAACGAGTGGGCGAGGAGGAACAGGTTCCACATTGGTGACAGCGTCTGTAAGTTCCTCTCCTCTCCCTCTAATTCTCTGTTTCCTAGCTTGCTCTCGCGCGCAGGCATGGCTCTGTTGCTTCGATTCAGCCCCATCATGTTCTACTACCATCACATATGGATATATATATATGCGTGCTCATTTTTTTTTACTTCAAGATTTCAAGTATAATGAGAACGACTCGGTGCTGGTGGTGGACCACGTCGACTACAGCCAGTGCAACGTCAGCAACCCGCTCCAGAAGTTTGAAGGCAGCGACAGTACCACCTTCAAGTTCAACCGCCACGGCTTCTTCTACTTCATCAGCGGGCAGCCGGGTCACTGCAGCGCCGGCCAGAAGCTCGCCATACGTGTGATGGTGCACCCCCTCAGGGCCACGAGCCCCCAGCCGGCCCCGGCCCCCGGCGGGGGCTCCGGCGGTCCCGTATGGGGACCCGGCCCTTCTTCTTCACCGACGGCGAGTTCCTCCTTCAAGCTTAGGATCGATCTTTCTGCTGTAATGGCTGCCCTTGTGGTTGCTTTAGGTGCTTCTTCCCTACTAGTTTAGAAAAGTTGAGGGCTGACCATTAGGGCCCCTAGATTTACTAGTTTGCTTTCAGATTTTGTTTTGGACAGAGCAAGTGTACGCGGTTTGATTTGACTTGATTTGATTTTCTTTAAAGAAACAGTATCGTTGTTGCACTTCTTACTGAGATTTCTTATTGCTTTCCTTTTTGACAACTCAACAGCCCTTGCATGCGGGCCCTTCATTATTTTTTTTTTTTTTTTTTTTGTCTGGGTGTTGTATCAGTAGGTCTGACTTTGCCTATTGATTATGGGAAATGCTACTTTTATTTACACCCTTTAGAACTACTCACTTTACAAGATTCCGAATCACTGATACTCTTTATGAGTCCTATCTCTTATATTTATTGTGGGGAGCATTCTCACATGATGATCAGGGAACGCTCAATTAAGGGTGATGATGGGAAGACTACCTTAGGAGAGTATATTAAGAGAGAGTAAGGATAGCATCACCCGTACCTTCACTGTTACCCACCAATAGGGAAAGCCTTCATTGTTCTCTTTTTCGTGACAGTCTCATCTTAAATGATGACAAAAGATAAAATGTATTTAAAATAGTGATTTCTTAATTTGTTGTCAACCCTTTACAATGAATGAAAGCATGAATGGCGTGTTTAATTTATTATATTTTAGTCAGTTTTAACGTATTGATATCAGATTAGATTCCGACCAAGATCTGACTAGACTACGTCTGATTTATTAGATTGGGGTGGAGATTAGCTCTGGCAGTCTGACATCACATTTCGGTGACAAAATGTTACCCGTTTAATAAATTAGACAACTGGTACAAATCCTCCCCGCTTCTAGACCTCGTCTAAAAGTCGCGTCCAACAAGAGTTTTACTAAAATGATTGTTTTTCTAATTATTTAAGACGTTCTAAGAGACTGTACACGAGAAGAGATTGGATCTACTCCACTAAAACAACACGATATAGGATATTTTATTAATAAACATAGATAATACAAATATCTTGAGGTATATCTCTGATGATATTAAAGAGAAAAAGATATGCAGAAGAAAAGCAAAAGGGCCTGATAAGACTTAACAAATTTGTCTAATAACTCAAACGCCCCTCTTTATATATATCAAGAGGAAAATTAGTCCCATCATGCCAAAAAACAAAAAGATAAACAATTGTACTTATGAATGCCTTTATCAACGTGACAAAACAATCCTCCCATTGCTAATCTTCGAATCTAGGTTATCTAATGACGAGTGGGTTAAATATCCCCCCTCCCCACCCCAAATAAAAAGAAAAGGTATTTAAAAAAGAAACTATTCACTCTGTCTCTCTCTAGATTTCTCATCATCCAACTAAGATTTTACAAACCGAAACGAGACGGGGTGAACCGTCCGTCCCATCTCGTCTCAACCACAGACCGAGACAATCGATCTGTGGGACGTAATCGGGTCACGTTATATATTACATATTTTATTTTAAATATCAAATATTTTATAGGTAAATTAGTTGAGTGATTTCACTTACACATGGGCGATTTGAGTTTGAAATCTACGGATTACATCTATTGTTTTGATTTTTCGTTAAGATTTTTAATAAAAAAATCAAAATCTCAAGTGCCGTTTGCAAGATTCAAACATGTAACGTATGAGAGGAAGTGAACAAGTCACCTAACTAATCGAGCTACGAATTTTCTCATATTATTATATATATATATAATATATAAATCTTATGACGGGACGGAGCGAGACAATATCATACCGTATCGTCCTGACATAAAATCAGGACGACCAATACGATAACCGCGATTCAAAATTTTAACTCTGACCCACGCGAAAACTAGATTCGCCCCAACACCCCTTCACTGAAAAACTGATTATTCCTGAAATATTTTTCATACCGCAGAACCTATATAACTAGCGTCTGTGATTCCAAATAAAGACGCAAGCACAACTTTTGCACGTCACAAGAATTTTACGTCACACCTCACTGTGTCCATATTTTGAGACTGCGACAAGAACCAATGTTGATAAATCACCAGTGTTCCAACACCTACGCACGCCACAACACAATCTTTTTCTGTTCTTTCCATACCAACACCGATCTACCTCCTATTAAAGTATCTCTTTTCCGTTCCAAACCCAAACCCATTTGTCCTGCACAGCCTGTCTCTCCCCTACAGCAGTTGGGCTTCTCCCGTACGTAACCCTCTGCCTCAGCTAGCAGCAGCCGCCGGCGCGTCGGACGGCTCGTGATCGAACCACCGCAGCCTCAACTCCAGCTCGCCGGACTCGACGTCGCAGAGACGCAGGCGCACGTCCTGGACGATCTCGCCGTCGACGTGGGTGATGAAGCTCTCCGCCAGCAGGCAGTTGTCTGCGTCGGGGGCCACCTTCCGCAGCTTCGTCTCCCCCGCCGAAAGCCGCAGAGCCCGCCGCAGCCGCGAGGCCTGGGCGATGGGCTGCAGGTTGACGTGGGTGTGCCCCATCTTGTCGTCCGCCTTGAACCTGTCCCGGTCGAACACCTCCTGCAAAATTAAGGTTTAAAAAATAAATAATCAATTAAAAGACAAGTTCTTGACAAAACGGAACAACACCTGCCACAGGTGGCATTTTCATTTCTTCTTTCTCGACTTTGAAAGTCGATATGGTTAATTTCCTTGCAAACTCAAGCTTTGATTTGTTTCATCTTTGTCAAGTACGTCCCATGGTCGGTGAAACATTATGGGCTCTCTACATGACAAGCCCTCTACCCAAGGACTTTCCACGGCAATTGGGATCAGGTTAGCGGTGCAGCATCAGATGTTGAAAGAACGCAGAAGAAATTAGTTAACTCACAAGTTTGAGAACTCCAACGGGCTCTGTCACAGTGAAAGTTTGCTCCTCGTTCCAAACTGGATTCAGGCAGCTGTTTATGACCTTTGTCTTCAGAGTCTGGTCCAAAACAGAACAACTAAGTTATCAAACAAAGAATAACTAGGTTGATTATACTCTAACTAGACCAAGTAATAATACTATGACGCTGGTTAACCTTTGTCTATGACCTTTGTGACACGGGCAGTAAAGAGATTAGTCATTTGGCTCTGCCGTAGATCATCCGTTTAATTTGAAAATACTAATTTTCAAACTGTCAGAGACAAAATCACCGCAATTTTTGAAAAATGGAAACTTTACCCCAAAAAAAATGCCATATGAATCGACACGATTTTGAAAAGCAACCATTTGCAGTTGCAATAAATGTTAAAGACAAATACCGCAAACCAAGTTATGGCATTGCAAACATGCAGCAGACCTAACAAGCCTTCAAGAAAATAGGGGAAATTGATGATAACAAAATTGGGCAAGTTGATGACCCTCTCCAGGATGAGTTCTATGCCACAACAAACATAAGACTCTCTGCCCAATCTCGGAATTTGAATAACCCAGGACTCAGTCTAAGGTATTCATCACAATCACCACACAGCAGGGGAGGTGTTAAATCAGATAGAGGTGGGTAGAAGATGAAAATTTTCACCTGATTACCGAGCCGAACCACGACATAAGGATCACTGCTTGTGAAATCCCGAATCACCAACCTCTTCCCACGCACGACCAGCACCTTTAGCGTCCCCACGGCGTCCGCCATGTACACTCCTTCCTGCAGAGACCAGCAAGGGAGGCGCAACTTCTTCAGAAATCACAGTCCAGGAGCCAGAGGCGGAGAAAAAGGAGGAACTGGTATTATACAGAGCCCAATTCTTGGGACTGAGACTCCGAACTTGCTCTGGCAAAACAGATCCAAACGCCACCCCAGCAACCCATAACCAAGGCAGGAAAATAACAATAGGAAGAGCTCAGAAAATAAGATATCTTGGCAGATTCATGGAAAATTACAAGTCTCAATCACAATAACTCCTCACAGAGATAGAAGAAGGTAGAAAGGAAAAAAAATTGCCCGTGGGATAGTACCAAGATCAAGAAGAAAAGCTCAGAGCTTAGAGCTCCTCACTTCTGAGAGCTCCCTCTCTACCCACCCTCCGGGCGCCACTCTTACAATTTGGGTTCGGTGCTTTTCCACCGTCAAAGACGCCGCCGGAGAGAGAAAAGAAGAGAAGGGGGAAAACGAAGGGGAAGCAGGGGGTCGGGGAAGAAGAGGACAAGATAGGATCATATGGATGGCACTTGGATCGAGTATCTTCCTTCAACAGATCTTCCGGATGACCGCCACCAATCCCACGCACCAACCCCCCGACCCATCGTGGTCCATGGGCGCCCCGCAGTGTGGGGCCTCGTTTTCTTCTGTCCAAACTCTTATCCTCTTCCCCACTCTCTCTCTCTCTTCTCTCCCCTAGAGAGAGAGAAGAGAGAGAGAGAGAGAGAGCACTCCTGACAACAAATGAGTTGGAGAGGACCGCCATGAACGAGTCACCTGCCCGAGTTCATCTCTCACACAGAGCTGAGTTGCCGACCACCTCTGTGGCTTCGATGTAGGAGTCGTGGTGTGATAGGACTTGCAACTTTGACTTCATGGCGATTTCGTTTGACCACGCGAAGCTCTCTAGCTCAGCGGTGCACGCAAAGCACAGCAATGTAGAAAGTGTGGCCGCCGGGTGGAGAACAGGAATCTATGGTCGGCGACTCGAGCCGGCACGGGCGCGATTTGAGTGGGCGATAGGAATGATCGGACAAACAAAAATAATTAGATCCTGGATCTGCTTTTGGTCGGAGGATCTACGGGAGAGTGGTCGGTCGTGGGGCTTGGTCAACGGCACTTTGCGTCAGATGCAAATGTTATTCCCAGTTCTGGATTGCGCCACGGTTTCAGCGACCACTCCTTGAACATTCGTCTGCAAGTTGCTTGGGGCAATAGGAACCGCTAGCAGAGGGGCACTGACGGGGATCCCTCTTTACGACAATTGACCCCCTATTACTATGACTGCACCTAGTGGGACCTGAGGGATGACTTGTTCTTTCTGATGGTCTCATCAGCAGGGCTCTATCGACAGCAACACTAAGTTGGTGTACTAGAGCGTAGGCTCAGCAACCGGCGCATCCGGAGATGGTTCCAAGACACCTAAAAGAGCAAGAAAGGCCATTAGTCGCTGCTCGCGGGGTTGAGACCTATCAACTATCGGATCCTACCAGGGGGTAAAGCGGGGCTAAGCCCCAACCTCCTTAGTAGAGTTTGAGTCAACCGTCGGTCCGCCTCATTGATCTTCCTGCACAGGATGGCGTGACAGTTGCTCTCTCCCTGGGCAGTAACGATGGGGATGGGTCTAATGTTCGAAGGTTGTAAGCGGAAGAGAAGCCCCAATCGCTAGACCTGCCCCTCCCACATGCCCTCACAATAATAACAAAGCGATCTTGCCAGTTCTTCACATTGAAAACGACAAGCAAGAAGTCGATGGACTACTTTCTGCTATGAGCTCTGAAGTAATATTCATTGCTGTCGAAACCTGGACACCTTTGAATGTAGAAGAGGGAGCGAAAGACATCTACAGACTCCAATCTCATCACAACAGAAGAAAAATTCACAAAGGATTCTCCATGAGTTGGGTGCCAGTTGCCCAGGATAGACCCCATTGTAGCACAGGAGGCACTCGAAGAAAACAGGGATGGGGAGACAAAAACCAGCACAATGCCTCAATTGAAATGCTAGTTCTCCCGGGATAATACACTACTAGAAACTCATCTTCCTTGGGAAAGATTATGTCATACTCTACAAGAATTTGAAAGGCTTTTCTCAAACCCGAGGTGACACAATAAACAACCCTAGTGACAGGAGGAGGATGAGGACGAGCGAGAGCTCCAGAGGTTGCTCGGACCACATTGTGGCCCTCTGCGGGGAACCATTGAGGTTCCAGAGAAAGATTCCTCATCAAATCTCTCAGAGAGGAGAAGTTTTCTACAGGGATGAGACATGGTGTAGCGCTAAGAAGAAGGAGGCTTAATGGAAAGTAGGAAGATTCGAAGGCAAAAGGGTGATAAAAGAACAGTAGAAGCTCGGTGCTGGAGAAGAGACAAAGTGATGGGAATCTACACTGGGCACTAACTTTTATTTTTATATTTGTGTCCTTTTAGTTTGAATTTATATCCTTGGGAAGTAGGTTTGCAATTGTAAGGCTTTATAAGCCAATTTGTCATTCCTTAGGATTCTTTGGGTTTTTGTGTAAAAGTCCAGTAGGACCAGCAAGGGGACCCCATCACCTTTCCTATTGGTCCACCTAAGTCTTAAGGCCCATGTGGGGTCAGTCAAAGGTCCAAGGTGGGCTTCTAGATGGTTTGACATTCAAAGGGGGACAAGTGTTACAAAATGTCCAAGATGCCTCCCCTTAAGTCAAGGGTGTAGTGCTCGTGCCTTAGCGGATTCTTAGCAGTTCGGATCTAGGCTTTGTCCTGATCGTTTTGACTATTTTTGTGGATTTTTAGGCATTCGTTTGGCATTTATCAGAATTTGTTTAAGGTTAATGGCAATTAGGGTTAAGTTTTTAAAATAATAATAATAATAATTTTAATTTATATATATATATATATATATATATATATATATATATATATATATATATCTCCCCATCGATTTCTCTCTCCCTCACTCGTTCTCCCTCTTTCTCTCTCTCCCTCTCGCGATCTCTCCGCCCCCACTCTCTCGGTCTTGGTCCGGACGGCTGCGGATCGAGGCGCGGGAGGTGTTGTTGGAACCGGCTCGTCGCGAGGAACGCGTAGAGGCTGACCTCGTCGCGGTTCGTGGGACGTGGAGGTGAGACGGGGCGGGAGGAGCCGCGGTGACCCGTTGCTTGCATGCGGCCCAAATCCGGTTTTCGTCGCGATTGAGGTAGGGGGATGTAATCCTTGCCTCGCTAGGATCGCATTGTCATAGCATGCACGTCCATCCGACGTCGTTTTCTTCAATTTCCATGCAAAATTCCATGTTAATGTAATTTAGGCTAAATCCTTGAAAATCACTCCATGGGCATTGTTTTTATGTTTTGATGCATGGATTAGTTGTAGAATGTCGTGGTTTGGCAGGGTTTACAATTTTTCCACGTTTCCCCGTCGATCCGGCTCGACGGGAGGGGGTTTGGTTTTGACCGTTTCGGTTTAAGCTCCCAGCTGGTGTGACGGTTCTTCCAGAGGCCGTCACACTGTAACGGCCCTTGTGGGGTGCGTTACGGCTGTGTGACGGCCCATTGTAGGGGCGTCACACTTGGTGTGGCGGTCATCTGCTAGACCGTCACATGACCGTTACTTGACCCGTTTGACCGTTGACCTTGTTAAGGCGGTTGGCCTGGCGGTCTATCGGGCGACCGCCAGAGCCATGTGACGCGCCCCTCTAGGTGCGTCACAGTGTAGAGACCCCTGGCCCTTCTTAACCTTGGTGGCCCTGACGGCCCACCTGGGGCGCCTCACAGCCCTTGTGACGCACCCTACCTTAACCGTCACAGTCCTTGTGACGCTCCTTCCCTTGGCCGTCACACTCTGTGACGCGGTAGTCCTAGACCGTTACATCCCTTTAGTTTTTAAAAGCATGCATGGTCTATTTCTAATGCATTCCATATTATTTATATGCCATGTTTAGGTTGTTTTGTGACCGATGGCTTATTAGTAGATCCCAATGGAGTTGCTTTCTCTTTCCTTGTGATGGAACCACTAGTCGTAGCCCAGCGACCGAGCGTGTCGTCCCACCCGGGAGAGGTGGAGGGGTGTTCCCATTGAACGGTTTGTAAGCTAGTTACCGTGGGCCCCTGCGGTTACCGTTGCGTCCAACGGGGGGAACTAGCTAGAGGCCTGGCTCTAGGCAGGAGTCAGTGTGTGCACACGTGGTCGGAGACTTGGACAGGCACTGACGAGTGTCGCTCTGACTAGTACTTGGTTTGGTCCTGTTACGCCTCTCGCTTGTCGTGAGCCAGACTTGCGAGTTGCCGAGATGCAGTGTAAGTCGTCAGGGGACGCGTCTGGTCTTGTTCTTCTAGTGGGTTGTTCCGTCTCTCACTTCACTTGGTTAGTGATAGTTTATTCTGTTGGTAGATTTATTTTCTGTCGTTAATTATTTACTAAATTGTGCATCTGCCTTATTATTTAAATGCATGCTCTAATTACTTTTATGTTTGCCTGCTTGTTTGTTTAGTTTGGGGTAGGGATCCGCGTGACCCCTACTGAGTCTGGCTGTGACTCACCCTTCCTTCTTTCAGGTGAGCCGCCCCAGTCGTCCGCCGGTTCTGCTCGGGGTTGTGCCGAGCGTCGTTAGAGTGCCAGCTGTGTTGGTTTATCTTTTGTTCTGTTGTGCCGGGGTATGCCCGTGTAGTTGTGCAGTGGACCTCTTTTTATCTGTAAATCTGGACTATTGTATATATTCTACCACTCTGATATTTTAATTGCTTCCGCACTTATTTATTAATTACTGTCCTAATTATTATTGCGCGCCTGCGGTCCCAATTCGTTATGCAACTCCTCAGCAAACTCCTTTAACCCTTCAGGGGCCTCATCAGCCTCTTGGGTGGCTTCCCCAGTTCTTGGTATCGGTGTATCGATTTCATCGGTATATCGGTATCCGGAGCTCTGGGTCGTCACAGTTGGTATCAGAGCTGTGTTGGGGATTTGTATTAGGAATTGGAACTCGCGCTGGTCCAGAGCTAGTCCACTGAGTCATCCATTGCTGGCTTAGGATGTTTCTCGTGATTATTGATGGTTTTTCCGTTATCGTGTGTTTCCTAGATTCAAGATGTTGCCTCGTGGATGGAAGAAAGCTCGGGCTCCTCGGGAGGAGAGTGGCACTTCCTCTGCCCCAGCTGTGCCAGCTTCCGTTAACCTTGCTCCGCGTGAAGAAGTGTCTGGTGGCCGTGGTAGAGCGTTAAAGGAATTCCTACTGTTCCACCCACCGACTTTCGAGGGTCAATCAGATCCGAAGGCAGCTAGATCGTGGCTCGATGCCACTGTGTGCGTGTTCCAGTCGATGGAGTGCGCGGATGATGAGCGAGTCATGTTGGCTACTTATCAGCTTCAAGGTACCGCACGCACGTGGTGGACTGCAGAGTGGGAGGTTGCCTTCCGTTCCCGTCCGCTTCGGCAAATCACCTGGGCTGAGTTCGTTGCTGCTTTCGAGCGTGCTTACACTCCAGCATGTCTCAAGTTAGCGAATATGTATCAGTTTCTAGAGCTGACACAAGGTGACATGACTGTGTTGCAGTACCGAGATAAGTTCATCGAGTTGGGCAGGTACGTGCCCCATATTTTTGCTGATGAAGCTATGAAGACTCAACAGTTTTTACGCGGACTGAAAGCGGAATTGAGCCTGCCGTTGTTCGCTACCCGAGTGTCTGAGTTGGATTCAGCGTACCAGGCAGCTGTTGCAGTGGAGATGGAAATGGTGAGGACTCGAGGGCTTTCTTAGGCAAGAATGGTGCAGCCGACTGTGCAGTTTCAGTCGACTTACCAGCCGTCTGTCCCAGGAGTTCCTTATGCCGTTCCTACTGTCAGCGGTGTTTCTTCTTTTTCCGACTCCCACTTCCGGCAATTCAAGAACAAGAAGTCGAAGAGGAAGTTTGAGCATCCGGCGCCTTCCGATCCGAGTCAGCTGTCTGTTCCTTCTGTTCGACCGCGTCAAGATTTTTCCAGTGGTCAGTAGCGTCCGTGTTTGAGGTGTGGTGGTAGTCATCCAGGCGTGCCGTGTTCCGTGCCAATCGTGTGTTATCGCTGTGATCAGCCGGGTCATGTGGTTCGTGACTGTCCGCTGAAGTCGACGCCGGTACAGTTTTCACAGTTTACCCAGCCGCAGCGGCCTTAGCTTCGTCTTCCTCCGCCGCCTCAACCTCAGCCGTCTTACCTACCTGCTCCAGTTCCTTCCCAGCAGTCTTTTGCAGCCAGTCGCCCTCCGAGAGGCAGGGTCACTCACATCACTCGTGCAGAAGCTGTGGCAGCTAATCTGGTAGAAGGTACGGTTTCGATTTTCGGTCGTCCAGCTCATGTTCTTTTCGATTCTGGCGCTACTCATTCTTTTGTGTCCGAGGATTTTTTTGCTCGCATCGAGGAGCCGATGACCGAAGTGTCCTGTAACTTGCTCGTGGAGTTACCCTCTGGAGATTTCATGTCCACTCCGGTGTGCCTGGAAGATTCCCCTATTGTCGTCAGCAATCGGCCGATGCCTGTGAAACTTTATGCATTGAAGTTGGCCGAATATGACGCTATTCTAGGCATGGACTGGTTGGAATTATATAGTGCCGTGGTTGACTGCAGATACAAGCGCGTTTATTTTATACCACGTGGGAAGCCAGCCTTTTATTTTCAAGGTATGCTTTAATTTTACAGTTGCCTCCTTTCACATACTGTTTAAATTTCGGGGACAAAATTTCTTTAAGGAGGGAGGGACTGTAGCGCTCGTGCCTTAGCGGATTCTTAGCAGTTCGGATCTAGGCTTTGTTCTGATCGTTTTGGCTATTTTTGCGGATTTTTAGGCGTTCGTTTGGCATTTATCAGAATTTGTTTAAGGTTAATGGCAATTAGGGTTAAGTTTTTAAAATAATAATGTAGACGGCAGGAAGGCGTCGTCCACCCTCGAGGGAAGGAAAAATAATAAACAATAATAATAAACAATGACAATGATGAAAGGGTGATCGCCAGAGAGGTATAGGCGGCGGGAGTCGTCGTCTACCCTCGTCTGTCTTAGGAGATGGAAATGACGAGATCAATTCAAGGAGAGAAAGAAAATAGGGATGCGGAACGGACTCCGGTACGTGGCGGAGATAGGGGTCGGAAGACCCTCTCGTGCAAACTGACCCCTTCCCGGTAAGCGTGACTTACCGTTCCACGAGCAGTTTTTCATATACCGAAAAATCCGAGAATCTAAGTAACAGAAAGGGAGAGGCACGAAGACTCAGAAATTGCAACGGAATATCGTTCTCCAGACAATTACAAGGACAATACGATCAAAGACATACCACCACAAGACATTGGTCTTTGTGGGGTTCTAACAGCGATGCAATAATATCAACACTAATGAATATATATGTACATATTAGGACCACCATAAGACATTGGCCTTACGGGATTTTTACTGCAGCATAAATAATAAATATTATATGTACATACCACCGCGAGACATTGGCCTTTGCGGGGCTTTTGCAGCGATGTAAATAATAAGTATAACTATATCAAAAGACCACCGTGAGGTATTACCCTCCGCGGGATTTTTTATTATAATAACTATATATATATAACGAGAAAAGAAAAAGGGGATCAAATAAACCGCCGCGAGATGTTACCCTCCGCGGGATTTTAGAACGATGATAGGGGGATGTTGAAATCAAATGGTTAGGGGTTAGGAGGTTAGCGTGCGGAAATTAAATTACTGGAACGAAGATGGTCGCGGGAGATGACCCACCGCACCAGTTAGATAAGACCACCGCGAGGAACGGGTTCCTTGATCGGGGTCAGAACAAAAGAATGCAGAAAATTAAACCACCGCGAGGAACGAATTCCTTGATCGGGGTTGGAATTGAAAGTGCAGAAAATTAAACCACCGCGAGGAACGAGTTCCTTGATCAGGGTTAGAATAAATGAAAAGGGGATTAAATAAACCGCCGCGAGATGTCACTCTCCGCGGGGTTTTGAAGCGATGATAGGGGAGGGTTAGAGTTAAGCAGTTAACGGTTATGATGTTAGAATGCGGAAATTAAATTACTGAAATAAAATGGTCGCGGGAGATAACCCACCGCACCAGTTAGATGAGACCACCGCGAGGAACTGGTTCCGTCAACGGGGTTTAAACAGAAAGTAAATAACAAGAGAAGGGGAAGGGAAGTGTGATCGCCAGGGGCTGAGAGCCCCACAGGAAATGTCCTGATCGCGTTCGCCGCCGAAGCGGGAGCAGTGCGGGTCCTCTCTTCCTCTTCGGTCGGCCGGCCGACGAAGAGGGCCTTGCTTTGGTTACCCTGATTTTATTATTCTTTTTTGTGTTTTATCTTTTTGTTATTATATTTTTTTAGGGGTTTGTTGCTTTTATTATTTTTTTATGCTTTTATATCTTTTTTAAGAGAAAGATGAGAAGGTAAAGAGAGAAATCGAGGGATGAACGGTAGAATAAGATAGTATAATATAGAGGAAAACTACTAGGAGAATATAGACAGAGTAAGAAACTTATTTTAGATGAAACAAAGAAGAACGGAGGTGGAGGTTTAACGATTTACGATGATAACAAGGGAGAAGAGATAGACTTATTTTTAAACAACACGTAAAGGATGATGGAGATAGCAATTTAACAACAAATAACAATGATGAGGAAAAAACCAGAATAGATGAGGGAGACGATAGCCGGGTACCTCAAAATAGGAGGGATGGCCACATTTATAGCCTCGAACTGAGGGTACGTGAGTTGCTCCTCCTACTCTTTTGGTCGACTGAAGAAGCGGACTTCCGGACTGTTAACCTTGCACGGAAAACAAACGAAGAGAAACGACTACTAAATAAGGACAACGGTGGTGTAGTACCAATTCTTTAGAAACTAATATTGAAAATAACATAAACGAATACGCACCTGGTTGGTGGTATTTGAAACCCCTTTTAGGACTAAAGGGTAGATAGACAATGTGATGAATGCACGAATATAAAAAAACACTCACAAACCAGGTCCTCTCGGGGAGAAAGGCATGACACAGATGTTAAAACAATGTATGCAATGTGATTAACTGACCGATAAAAAAAATAAAAGGGGGAGAAGAGCTTATCGGGGAAGACCGACGACGAGCTTAAAAGCATAAGTGATACGAGCACCGCACGACCAGGGACCTTCAAAACAGACTTCAGAAATTGGTTAAGCTGAACATAAAAACACACGCATACATATATATACATATATATGAGTAGTAAATATATTTATATAAACATAAACGTCTTAAACATCTTAAACATATTTATATAAACATATATAAACGTATACATAAACTGGTCAAAATAAAAGAATGAGGATTTTAGAAAGAATGAGAGAAAGAAAAGGAGGAAGAAAACTTCCCTTTATATTTTTTTTATTTTAAGGTTTTCTTTTAAGAAGAAAGAAGATGTAAGATTAGAGGAAAATAAAAATAAACAAAATAAAGAGTAGAGTAAGATATATATATATATGGGAAAGAGAGAGAGGGTGAGGGGAGAGAGATAAGAGAGAGGGGAGAAAAGGACAATAAAAAAAATAAAAAGAAAGAGAAAGTGAGGGAGAGATCGAGAGAGGGAGGGAGAGGAAGAGAGTGAGAGAAAGAGGATAGAGGGGGGTGAGAGAGTGAGAAGCATAGAGAGGGGGAAAAAGAGAAAGAGGGAGAGAGAGATAGTGAGACGCAGAGAGAGGGAGAGAAGGAGAGACGGTGGAGGGGATTAAAAAAAGGGGAAAAAGTGAGAGAGAGGGAGGTCGAGAGAGAGAGAGAGATGAGAGGGGAGAGAGGATGGGAAAAGATAAACTGAGAGAGGGTGAGAGGAATAAAAAAGGGAAAAAATAATAAAATAAAAAAAGGTGAAGAATGAGAGATCGAGAGAGATAGAGAAAGAGAGTGGAGAAGAGAGAGAGAGAGAGGGAGAGAGAGAGAGAGAGAATGAGGGAACAGAGAGAGAGGGAGAGTGGGGAAGAGAGAGGGAGAGAGAAGGGGAGAGAGAGAGAGAAAGAGGGAGAGGGGGGATGCAGAGAGAGAAAGAGAGAGAGCACGAGAGGGAGAGAGAAAGGGAACGAGAGAGAGAGAGAAAACGAGAGAGGGAGAGAGGGGTGGGGAGGACGACAGCGGCGGCCGGAGGGGCGACGGCGCAGGCGGGCAGGCGCGGTGGCAGGGGCGACGGCGCAGGCGGGGCCGAAGGCGGCCGTGGGCGGAGGCGGGGCCGAAGGCGGGGCCGGAGGCGGCCGCGGGCGGTGACGGGGCCAGAGACGGGAGCGGCGGGAGGCTGGAGCAGCGGGCTAGCGGGGCAGGGCGGCGGCTGCGGGGCGCTGGTGACGTCGGGGGGGGCGTCGTCACGGGGCGACGACGACGGCAGGGCCGCTGGCGGGTAGCGCCAGAGGCGAAGGCGCTGGGCGGGGACGGCGGCGTCGGCGTCGACGGCCGGGGGCGTGACCGGAGGCAGAGCGGTGGGGCGTCGCGGTGGTGTAGGGCGACCGGAGGCGGCCGGCCGCAGCGGGAGGAAAAGGCCGTTGCGGCCTTACGTTCAAACCGGGGGGGGAGGCCCCCCCTGCGAACTCACTAAATCCCTTTTTTTTTGTTTTAAAACGCCAATAAGAGAGAGAGAGAGAGAGGTTGGGGAAAAGAGAGAAGACAGAGAGATGGAGAGGGAGAGTGGAAGACGAGAGGGAGAGGGGGAGCAGAGAAGGAGACCAGCGGGGGGAGGAGGACGATAGGGAGAAAGAGAAGGTGGGGGTGGCTGTCTGAGGAGGAGGGTGGCTGTTGTGGGGAGAAAGAGAAAGGGAAGAGGGAGGTGGAGGTGGCAACGTGGGAAGTGGAGAGGGGGTGGCTGCCTGAGGAGGAGGGTGGCTGCAGAGGAGAGCAGCCGACGGTGGGAGGCTGTGGAGTCTGAGAGGGTCAGTGGTGTTGTGTGGTAGTGGGGGAGAAGTGAGAGAGAGTGTCGTGGGGTGGAGGGTATGTGAAAGAAAGAGACAGAGAGGGTGGGGGAGAGTGTACAGTGAGGAGTGCATGTGAGTGGATGTGTGTGCATGCGTGTGTCATGGGGAGAGAACAGTGAGGTGGGGTGAGTTACGTGAGAGAGAGGGAAGGGAATAGAAAGATAAGATGATTAGTGTTAATTAGAGATTAATAATAATAAAGATTAGATTAAGGATAGGATTAATATATATATTATATTTTTTATTTTATTTTTTTTTTGACCCCCCTTTTTTGATTATTTTTCTCAAATTTTTATAAGCCCTTACCCATTTGTTTGTATTTTAACATTTTCTCAATTTTTATAACCCTTTTCAATTTTCTAGAAAAACTCAAACAAATGCTAATCAATCACCTAAGTTAATCGTGTAAGCCATTCTGGGGCATCGTGGTGTAACATGAGATTTACTCGCGAAAAATGTAAAAATAGCGTGTCTACAGCTGCCCCGCCTTGACATCTGCTTTGTAAGGGCAGGACGCGTAATGGAATAGAATGAAATGTATGGAGTGGAGTGGAGTGACGTGAAAAGCAGGTGCCAAGGTGTGATGAGACACGCCTTCATTATTTTCCTGATGAACATCTTTCCCAAATTTCACCGAAGTAACCTTGAAGAAGGTCCTCCGAAATCAACGATTATTTGGATGGTGAACAAACTAGAAAGGACATTGCGTGCGCTAGGGCATAAGTGGACTAAATGGACCAACTTCACGGTGCGGAAGTACCTGGGTCGTAAACCTCAGGTTTCACCCTTAGGGAGCATTTACCAGCCATTGTGGAAGTGCTGCAGCCAAGGTGGGTCCGGGGGAAATTGAAATAAAATGAATTAAAGACCAATCCAAACAATGGTTTCTTTCAGAGAAACATCCCAAGGCAATCTCGTGAAAACTCAGTACTCGACTCAGAATGGAATATCTCATATCTAAGCAATTAAGCATAGTGGCTCACACAATCAAAGTAAGTGAATGATTTTCCACAATGAACTCAAAGTCCTACATGAATGCATGCTGGGTTTAAAAGAAAAATATAAAGCAAAAGAAAATAGAAGATATCCAAGGATAATATTGTTAAGGTGTGGAGACTGAGTCAGGATATCGATCCGATGAGCTGATACTGAGCCGGGGGCCCGTTTATCCACGTACCGACACACCGGACGGAACCGTCGTCCCCAAGCTGTCACACCCTGACGGCCTATCCGTACGTCATGAATTCCTCTGAAGTTATCACTGTTTTTGTTGAAGGGAACTCAAACTCCAGATTTGTCCAAGACATAAGGTCCTTGGTACGATCTAATAGCGTAGATATCATATAGTAAGATGCATGACACAATGGGGCCAATCACCGTAGTGACTGAGGGAGGGACAGTGTGATCCCACTTTTATTTTATTTTTTTATTTTTTTATTTTTTTATTTTTTTGTTTCTTTTTGATTCCTGCAATCAGCAGTTAGCACATAATCATCGCATAAGAAATAAAATTGCATTCCACTGTACAAAGAAATCCACACAGCAAAATGATTCACAGAGACTACCAAAACACTGTGCAAGGCAAACCACATTCCCTCGGTTAAAGTCCATGACGGTAACTCATCATTAATGTTTTACTTTTATCGTTCTACCGCCTTTCTTCCTATAAGTACCCCCCTAGGTTCTTAGCCAAATGCATTCAACGACGGTCCTATACTTTTGAGTTGGGAAGAGAGAGTTCTCCGTCTGTGGAGATGGAGGGTGAACCTTCCCGTCCTACCAAAAGGGGGAGGTTTGATCAAGGTTTCAAGAAATTGACCGACATCGGAGGTCATTTGTGCGAAAGGATCTGCACACGGATGGTGAGTTCAGTCAGTCTTCTCTTTTTTCGTGCACGAGTCTTTTCTTATACTTTTCCTTTTCTTTCTTCTCAGCCGTATCCTCTCTTTCCGGGTCCTCGAAGATTCTCCAGACTACCCTGGCTTACCAAGCTCACTTCCAACATCACTACCGACATGAGGGTTTTTATTTCAAAGTGGCACCTTCAAGGCCTGGTTATCCATGCCAAATACTACAACCAGATTTACATGGATTGGGCAGCCATGGGTGCACTGATCGAGGTTTGGCATCCTGAAACCCACACCTTCATTTTTCAGACTTTTGAATCAACGATCCTTCTGGAGGAGGCGGAACTCCTGCTTGGCTTAAAAAGATTCAGGAATGATGGCAAAATAAAAATTTTGCGCCTGGGGAAGAAAATGTCCCCTGAGGAGATTCTGAGAGGCTTCATGCCCTGCGAAGTTATTAAACAAGTTCAGACTCAGAGGGGAATCAACCTACAGAAGCTGGCAGATTGGACTATGAACGGTTTGGAAAGACCGCCAAGCGACGAACGTTTGGAAGCACTCATGAAAGGGTTCGTGATTTGTTTGGCGGGAGCTCTCCTCTTCCCAAGCATCGACAACATCCTGGAGGAGGATCAATTGGGCGCGATATGCGGACTCTGGAAGGGCAAAAGAGTGGGACCAGCCGTCCTTGCCTACCTTTACAGCGGTCTTACGGCTTCCAGCATGGGTCAGCCCCCTTATGGGTGCATGTTTCTCCTCAATTGCTGGATCGATCTCCATTTCAAATTTGATCGCTGCAAGGAGGCGCGAACTACTTCCAGAATCTTCCAACAAAGCCCCCTTTATCACATGGTTGATGTGTTGGGTTTTGGCGGGAGCGTGGTCAATCGCATGCCTCGGCTGAAGTCACGTGGAGACTGGCGTGCTTACTTCAACAATTTGGAGCGGGATGCGTTTACTCACGCGCTAGCATGTTTACTTGGACGTGAGCTTCTTGCGAGATCCTCCCCTGACGCGGAACTCCAGCTTATCGGTGCAACTGAGTTTGTTCTT
Source organism: Amorphophallus konjac (assembly GCA_022559845.1). Classification (NCBI taxonomy): domain Eukaryota; kingdom Viridiplantae; phylum Streptophyta; class Magnoliopsida; order Alismatales; family Araceae; genus Amorphophallus; species Amorphophallus konjac. Next base: position 84,337,414 of record CM040122.1, on the reverse strand, counting down.
TACAGCTCGCACCGGTGTTGCCTGCAAATCGGCCTTCCGCGACACTCTTTTTCTACACCATCCGATCTCCTTTTGATTAAGGCGAGGGATTTAGACACGGAAGGTGATGCCAAGGATAGGAAAGCTATCAAAGCAGCGTGGAAGGCAAGCGTTCCACGGAAGACGATGGTGACTGTGAGTGAGGATCGTGAGCTGTTGAAGACTTATGTAATGGAACTGGGGAAATTGAGGCCTGAAGTGCCCTAACCCTAATGTATCTCATTTTAGAATAAATGCCAAGCCTTAATGTTGTTGTATGTTCCTTGAATCTCCTTTTCCCCTTTTACTTTTGGTATCGGCTACTTGGAGTGGCAGACGCCGGACGACGGCTAGCCGTCATCGGCCGGGAACCGAAGGACCAGAATAACTCTAGCACGAGGGGTTGCCCTGAGGCGTCCTAGAGCTGAAGGTTTCTCTCCGGGTGTCAAGGAGAGATGTAAGGGGGAAGAGTGGAGGGAGACGAGGATGGAGCGGCATCGAGGTTGGCACAAGGAGGGCAATGAAGCTTTGGGAGAAGCAGCGAATGGACGCATCAATCCCTCAGAGTCGTTACAGATTAGGGTAGAATCGGAGCTCGCAGTGGAGGAGCTCCTGAAATTGGTGCAGTCTCCTTCGTGAAGCAGAGGGCAGCTCAGCCAGCGGCCTTGACTTCGAGAACCTCGCGGCCATCGGGATCGCGAGAGAAGCAAGAAGATGATGAAGAGCACCGCCAAAGAGCTGGTGGGAACTTGCGGTACGGCAAAGCGATTGCTGCGTCACGGGACTATAGAAAGCCTCCGAGGGACTTCTTGTCTTCGGAGAGAAGAGAGAATAGGAATGACCAGGAGGGTGACGAGGGTTAATGAATGGCTTGTACACCCACTCCTTCCTGATAATAGGCGTGGACCCTTATATAGATGTGTGAGTGGGATAGCTCGGTTCAAGAGCGACTTGCCTGCCTAGGATGCGTTCCTTCTGGTATACGCCTCTTCTTCAACACGTGGGTCATGCTCGATGAGTCATTTCCTTGAAACATGGGGTAGTGACTTGTGATAGCCATGATTGTCAAAGGGAATCTGCCACCGCCTTCGAAATGGCGGCTCCCTAGCTAGTACTCTATTCCTACGTGAGTGTCCCAATTTTCGTTCTTTGCGCCGTAAGGGGCCGCAATAGGACAAGGGACATGGGGAATCTTTAGACCGTGTCATGGCTCTTATGCATTCGCCCGACATGGCAAAGTGGCATCCGAGGGCACCTCGGCCGTGGCTTGCAGTGGAAGCCATCACTAATTTCAATAATATTGGCCCCTGGCCCTGTTTTCCCGCATAAATGTCCCCCGTTTTCTTTCGTTGCGCTAGCAGTAGTCGCAACGGGACAATGACCACGGGGAATCTTTGGACCAAATAGGAGGACAAGTCAACAAATCACGCCTCCGAATCGATCACTCCACATGGTAGAGTGACCGTAAAAGTAAAGAGAGGGTGACTTGTCGTAAGAGCTGTTGCTAGGGGTGATAGTGATAGATCCAGATCACCTTCTTTCCGATCCTATAAATACCTTCCCTTTCTCTCGACTTGGAAGCACCAAGGTCCTGAGAGCAGACTTGAGGAGTGCAAATTTGTAAGGAAGGGAGGTTACGAGTGTTGCTCATTTTTTTAGGATGGAGGGTGAATCCAGCTTCAGAGCAGAAGGTGAGTCTTCCCGCTCCTCGAAGAGGAGCAGATCAGGTAGCAGTTCCAGGAGACTCTCAGAAGTCGAAGGACAACTGAGTGAGAGGACCCGATCACAGCTTGTAAGTGGCTTCTTTGGTTTCCTTCCTTCATCTTTTTCTTCTCCTTTCTTGCTTAGCAATGCTCCCCTTTTTCACCTTTGTGTATGTGCAGAGCATGATGCGCTCGCACATTTCGTGGGAGCTGGTAGTGGCAGCGTATCGAGGTCTCCCGGACTTCCAAAAGGCCAGGCTAGACGTGATGGGGTTCGGTGCCTTCCTTCGAATCGAGCCGATAAAGCTCGACCTTGCCCTGATCCAAGCATTACATGAAAGATGGGATCCGGCGAGTCGGGCATTCCTGATGCCTTGGGGGCACATGGTGCCCAGTCTGGAAGATATGGTCCGCATTACGGGCCTCAAAGTGGATGGAGAGGCAGTGACCGGCGTCACTTATGCGGATTACCGAGAAGGTGCCCAGAAACTGTTAGGACTGGAACTCGATGGACGGAAGAACAGGTCAGTAGCCAAGACATCGATCCTGGAGGTGTTAGGGCTTACTGACATCCGTCCACGGGATGACGAGTCCTTGGAGGAATTTATGGAAAGGGCAGAGAGAGGTGCCCGTGCTGTATACTGTGCAGATGCCAGCAACTGGGAAAGGACCAACATGGACCTGAGGAGGTTCCTCCTCTTTCTGCTGGGTAGGCTGCTACTGGGCTCCAAGGGAGACAACATACACTGCCGCTTCTTGGAGCTGCTCGTGGACTTGGAGAGAGTAGGACAGTACGCCTGGGGAGCTGCCGTACTAGCGCATCTATTCACAGGTCTGTCGCAAAGGACAGGCCGAGAGGTGACAATAAATGGATTTACGCCCTTCATCCAGGTAAAAGATTATTTTTTTGTGGTTTTTGTTTTATGCTCTTTTTTTCTTGTATTCGTTGATGCCAATGACACATGATGGTGTAGCTATGGAGCTACTATTATATTCCAATGGGGAGAGCTCGACACTGTCGGCCAGTGACGATCCCGTTGGCTAGGCGGTGGCAACCCATCATGAGTACAGCACCATTATCCTACCAGCTGATGGTATCGAGACGGGAGCTACAAGAGTTCCCTACAACGATGGTAGGATACTCTTTTCTATTTTTTTATTTTGTTCATTTTTTATCATTTTTTTTGTATTTCTGAGTAATTAAGAAGATATGTACAACCAACATAGGTGAACTGGAAGCCTTACTTGAACATGGTCGATGCCGACCAGCCATGGGTAATTGGAAGCCGTGCCCGATTTGGACGGGACCTCTGGCTTCATTGTTTGAATGAAATTGAGCCACTAAGGCTACGATTAACCATGAGGACTCTCGGGCTTGCCCAGGAATGGGTGGATATAACCTCCTCACCCAGCGTCGGGAAGAAGACGCGTGGGCCGGCAACCTGCATTGATTGGAGGGTGCGCTTCCCCGAACAGTATGAAGACTGGCAGCGGGGTGACACGCTCGTGGAATCACAAGCGCAAGACAGTGAAGATTACCTACGGCTCTATAGGGCGATGTATGCGGAGAGGCTCCAGCTTGGAGGGCTTATAGAGGTAAAGTAAAACACCATTTTTTTTGTCTTTTATAATTTCCATTTTTTTTTGTTTGTGAACTCAAGAGCCATGGCTGTAGGATGCCCGTGACACCATAATAACGAACTTGCAAGCTCGTTTAACGGACACGGAGCGAGAGTTAACTGACCCCCGAGTGGCTCTGGGTTCGTCAGTAAGTGTATATATACATACTTCTGGCATGATTTGAAATTAATGGCGTTACCCTTTAACTGTCACCTCTCATATGTGTACGCAGCGTGCCCAGCTCGATGTAGTTTCATCGGCGATGGGGGCAGACGGCATTTCTTCCAGTCTATGGATTCCCACTTCAGAGTTAGATCTACTCCACGAGCAGCTTGCTCATGCCACCCAGCGGGCTGCGGAAGCAGAAGGGATGCTTTCTGTACAGGTGAGAGCCTCACCATTTCATATCCCTTGTTCAAGCGTTAAAGCCTGAGATGAAACGTTTGGCAGGAGAAAGAAACGGAGGAGGCACTCGCGCATGCCGCCCAGAAGGAAGCTAGAATAGCCGAGCTAGAAGAGGAACTGCAGCGTCGTCCAGGTGACGACTTTTCTAGGGACGCTATAGAGCTGAGGATCACCCTTCAGCTGGAGAGGGAAGATAGAGCGAGAGAACGTGCTGAGAGGGAAAAGGCCAAGGAAAGAGAAAAGGCCAAGAGGTCGGCGAGAAAGAGGAGAAGAGGGCCCTGGAGGCCCAAATATTTGAATTGAAGACCAGTCTCGGCCTCGCCGAGCAGTGGCTAAAGGACGGTGAGGAACGCTACCGAAGAGCACGAGAGCGTGGCTTTCGTGTCAGCAGCTTCTTTGGTGCCCCCGCAGATCGGCGCCGGGGAGTAGAGATAGAAAGAGGCCCACAAAGCGGTAGAAGGACCGCATTCCATGATTGGATAGCCCCCTCAAGAGTGTCTCGCCCGGAGGGTGGCGGGACAAGTAATGTGGAGAGAGAAGGTGAAACCTGATGTAGACTTCTATTTGTTTTTAGTTGAGAGTGGAATAAATTAGTTCGTGCTTGGTTCTCTGCTTTTCTTGATCACTCTAGTCCCTGCATACACTTAAGCAAACAAGTTAGCATCTCTGCTCTGACTTGCCCCTTGCTCAATAAATAAACATGATTTGAGTTGTCCTTGATAACGAGTCAAGGGGCAAGCCTTTATTAACAAAGGCAATAATAAAGGATAATGAATGCGACAGACAAGCACACGGATGCAAACGAGAGTTTAAAATGAATGGTGCATACAAATGCGATCATGCGAAGATGTGATTTTCTTTGTTTTTGCAGGTGTATTCATTTTTTGTATTTTGTTGTTTGTTTATTTTTTTTGGTCTTTTATATTTCCATTTTTTTCTATGCATGTACATTTTTTTGCTTTTTTGGATTTTTGGATTTGTTATTTTTTTGTTTGTTTTTGGTTTGTTTATTTTTTTGTTTTTGCTAATGCATGATGACCACTTGATATAACATCTAACCTGCATGAGAACGAGGGTTTCTTGCTAACCTCCCAGGCATCCTAAGTGCACATCTAAGTTGATTTGGGCCTCTAGACTCCTCGAATGATAATCCGCCGGCTAAGACTTACCCTGATGACAATACCGTCATGCCATGCTTAGGCTCCCAGTTGCTTCCGACCACAGGGATTCACCCAAAAAGTGTTCGAGGTAAATGATTTGCCCGACCCGGGTCTATTTCCTCACAACTCTAGATGATATGTAATGGAACACCTTAGAACCCAAATGACCAACCGCGCGACGCTGACCCGGAATCAGACGCCGTCGCACCTATAGGTGACGCGCTTGCATTGGTCTAAGCCCGAGGTTAGACTAGAAGAAATTAAGATGGCAGATAAGGGTCTTGACCGGCCAGAAACACGGAGACTCTTTCACGAGAATGACTTCTGCTTTCCAAGATGGACAACCATACGTTTGTGTCGAAAGGTGGTTGCAGACTTTGGTGAGTTTCACCCTTCAGGAACTCCATTGAGCCTTCATCTTCAGAGGAAGAAGGAAGAGTATAGGGGGCAAACCTCCTGAGAGGACCGGCAAAACCGTTAACCCGGCGAGCCAGTAGGGGCGCACTTAACTTTCCCTTTCGGGCAACTTCAGACCAAATCTCGAGCATTTACATCTCATGATCATGACCCCTTTTGTATAGAATTTGACTTTCAGTCAAAGGGGTTTCATTTGTGGGATCAGGCACGGTTACGACCAGGCTTTTCACTTGACTTTGATTTTGTTCTTCTTTTCTGATTTTTCTTGACAGATTTTTGCGAGGGACATAATATCTTGACATTATGGAATCCCTCTTGGATGCCTGCGGGACACTGCCCTCTTCTCGTACTCTGACCCATGCTCGAGGAATTGGACCCTACTCTAGGAGTTGTGTTCGTGTTTTCCATGCTCAGCGTTTTAAGGGCGCCGGCTGTCTCATTCGGTCGAAGAGAGAGAGAATAAAGATTTAAGCCTTCTGGAGACCCTTTGGGTGAGGCCTCACCATAAGCGATGCTATCGATCTTTCATGCCTGTTGCTTTCTTTTAGGGGGGCATAAGTCGAACTAGTCGGACAGGAATCTCCACGGTTCTGGCAAACCAAGACTCGGAACCTACCAAGTCTTAATAGGCCCTATCCCAACATGGAGGTTGAATACGATGACTTAACTGCATGGTGGTCTCCAGGCATTGGCATTTTGAATTTTCTATATATTATTTTTTTTCTTTTCATTTTTCCTATTTTTTTTTTGCTTTTGTTGTTGTATATATACATATTTTTTTGTTATTTTCAAATTTTTTTTCAATTTTTTGTTGTTTTTCGTTTCATCATTTTTTGACACTATGTACACTTATCTAAGGATAGTACTTCTTAAGATAAAGCTCATTCCAAGGGTGAGATAACTCGACTCCTTCAGCATTGACTAACCTGTAGGCGTTGTCAGGATGCACAGCCTGAATCATGTACGGTCCTTCCCAATTGGGTTGTAGTTTAGAACGTGGGCCGCCAGGTTTTACAAAGATTCTTTTCACTACCATTTCACCGACTTGAAATTTCCTTTCAACGACCTTCTTTTGATAAAAACGTGTGAGTCTATTCTGATATACACGTGCATGCTCGGCAGCGGCCAGCCGTTTCTCATCTAAGAGTTCCAATTGGGCAAGGAGTGAATCACGACGTTCGTCGAGGCGGAGGTCCTTGTCCAATTGTACTTTTAGAGAGGGAACCAGAATTTCGTACGGAACTACCGCCTCCATCCCATAAGTAAGGGCGAACGGAGTTTGCCCAGTGGGGGTACGGATTGAGGTGCGATAGGCCCATAGAGCCTCGATGAGCTTTTCTGGCCAATCCGAGAACTTGTTAGACTCACATGTCTTTTTTGTGATTTTAATCAGTATTTTATTAGTGGCCTCTGCTTGGCCATTGCCTTGTGGATAATATGGCGATGAATGATGCAATGCAATTTTATACCTTTTGCAGAGGTCTTGAAGGTCTTGAGAAATGAATTGCGGTCCATTGTTAGTGATGATCGTGTTTGGAATGCCGAACCTGGCGATGATGTTCTTCATGATGAATTTGCAGACTGTTGATGCTTTAACTTCCACGTAAGCTTCGGCTTCGGCCCATTTGGTGAAGTACTCCGTTGCAGTAAGGATGAATGATTTTTGCTTAGTGAGGGAGTAAGGATTACCAAGAGGACCAATAACATCGAAAGCCCACATAGAGAAAGGCCATGGGGAGGAGACTGGATGAAGTGAAGAGGATGGAGAATGAATTTTATCGGCGTGAAGTTGACACTTGACACACCTGCGGACATAAACGGCACAATCCTCTTCCATGGTGGGCCAGTAAAAACCTTGCCGAAGGATTTTCTTGGCAAGCATTTGGCTATTTACATGGCCACCGCACACACCAGAGTGTGCTTCCTCGACACATTTCCAGTGTAACGACCCGAGAATCCGATTACCGGGAAGGCCCGATAACCCGAGACTCGTACCGCCACCCACGAGCCCGAAGACTCGGAAGGGTTAAAAGGATGGTGTGGAAACTACACAAGCATCACAGATAATTACAGAAATTAAACAGTTATAATATTAAGCAGGAAATAAATTAACATTTTACATGGTCCACAATAAAATAACAACAACAGCAAGAACAGTCCACGACTAGTACAGTGACAAGAAAGAAAAGTACAGCTACACGGGGCATACCCCGGCTCTGACCTCTGGCACTACCTCTGGGCACCCGCACCACGCTGCGCTCCTGACGCGCTCCCCGAAGGTGGCGTCTCACCTGAAACACGGTGAAAACACGCAGGGAATGAGTCTCGGAACAAGACTCAGTAGGGATCACTCGAACCCTACCTCGTAAAATGAGAAACCACTACGCTAGCGGTAGGAAAGTACCTCAGAAAGGAAAGCCATGTACTCTACAGAACTAGACCCTACGGCACGCAAACCGACACACGTGCCACGGTACGAGAAGATCGAAATCAACGGTCGAACCGTAAAACCCGAAGGTCGGAAACACACGACTGACAGTCTGACACTCCGTACTCGACAGGAGTACCACCCACTAGAAGCACAGCCGGTAGCGTCCCCTGACGTCTTACACCGCACCGCAGGTGAACCGCCTGACGTGGTAGGTCCTACCCGAGGCGCAGACACCGTACAAGTAACCACAAACAAGTAACTAGCTGGGGTCACGCCCGTCGACGTGGGTCCAACCGCCCCCAACCACGTGTGCACACACAGACCTTGCGTCACTAGGTCTGGTCCTCTGACCGGTTTTCCCCCGTAGCCGGACTCTGGCTACCGACGAGGGGCCTACGGTAACCGGTCCACAAACCGTCTTGAAAGGTGGGTGCCCGTACACCACTCCCAGGTGAGACCAGCACCTCGTACTGGTGGGCTACGACTAGTGGAGGGTCACTGAAGGAGTAGACTCTCGAGTCAACAGAAAACGACGTCCGAGTCCGACAACGTGCGGGAATCACCCCACGCACTAGCTCCGTCAACGGAGCCACGGTCGGAGAAAAACGGACTCACCGCCCACAGCCAAACTCATAACCAAGGCAAACGGAACCTCCGGACACCAAAGACACGGTCACGGAACTCCACGGGGTGCCCGGGACGCACACACGGCCCAAGGGAAACACCCAACAACAGCCAGATCGCGCTAGGGATACCTAGCGTGACACGGAAGAACGTGCTAGGGAACCCTAGCGCAACAGAGAAGATCGCGCTAGGACTGCCTAGCGCGATAAGGACCATCGCGCTAGGTCCTCCTAGCGCGACAAGGATAATCGCGCTAGGACCCCATAGCGCGACACGAACCGCCCTACTGTTCATCTTCTCCGATGAACGCGCTCGGTCGGGGCAGCGTGACCTCCAAGAACGCGCTACTGGAGTATAGCGCGTTCTCAGTCCGCGGCCGAAAATGATAGAAACGCCCAAAAATTCTAACCACGCCCCCATGCCTCCATAGGAGAGGGGGAAAATAAAGGGGAAGACCCCTGGGGACCCCTAGCATGATTCTAGGTCATCAAAACACGAAGTCATGCATCAAATCCATAGATCGGGCGAGCTCTCCCCAAATCATGGAAAAACCCAAAAACGCTCAAACGATCCCCTCTCGGCCTCCCCGCGGCCTATAAATCGCGAAAAAGATCGGCATGAGGCTAAGGAACGTCACCCTACCTCAATGGAGCAAATGCTCCGCCGAATCAATCACGAATCACGAAGAACGCTTTAAACTTCACGAACTCCCCACGCTTCCCAGGCACGCCGCACGCCCACGAGATCGTCTCGCCATCACCCACGCGTCCGCACCGTCGTCCCGCCGCCGTCCGTAGCCGGAGAGGGGTTCGCCGCACCCGAATGGGAGAGAGGGAGAGAGGAGGGTGTCACGGTGGGAAGAAACGGAGGAAGAGGAAGAAGAAGAAAGAGAAAGGAGAAAAGAAAAAGAATTAGGGCTTTATAGAAAATCCAAATTTTTGGAAAAATATCAAAAAATAGAAAAATACATTTCCGGAATCCTCGGAACGCACCGATCGCGACGGTACCACTCGTGCCCGGGTGAACCGCCCGGTTCGCCCGCAGCGAGCTTCCGAAGAAAAAGCCGAAACACACACCGGGAATCGGAAAACACACGCGGAAAAGCCGCGGAACGCCTCCGGGTCTCCAAAACGACTCAGGATCGCGCCGATCCAAACACGAAAGATGTCCGAAACGAAATTTCAGACACAACAGAGCCGGACGCTCCAAAAACCAGATCCGGGACCCACGAAGAAAGATCTGAAAGGTCCGGGATATTACAGCCCTCCCCCCTTAAGGAATTTCGTCCTCGAAATTGAGAACAACAAAAGGGGAAAGAAGAGGAAGACTCACTCAAACAGGTATGGGAACTGCTGACGCATCTCGTCCTCACGTTCCCACGAAGCCTCACCACCAGAGTGTCGTTGCCACACGACCTTCACCAAGGGAATGACCTTGTTCCGTAGGCGCTGCTCTCGCCTATCCTCCACGCGGATCGGAAACTCTGGGAGAGAAAGATCTGGAGTCACCTCAGGCCAAACGGAAAACTCGAGCACATGAGAGTCATCGGGCATATACTTCCGCAACATCGAGACGTGGAACACGTCATGCACCGACGCCAACTCAGGAGGTAACTGCAACCGGTAAGCAACCTCACCGATGCGTTCCACAATCGCGAAAGGACCAATATAGCGGGGACTCAGCTTCCCACGCCGTCCAAAACGCATCACCCCCTTCATCGGAGAAACTCTCAAGAACACATGATCGCCCACGGCGAACTCGAGGGGCTGCCTCCTACGGTCAGCATAGCTCTTCTGCCGACTCTGGGCCGCCAACATGTTCTGACGAACCAGGTGCACAACATCCACACATTGCTGCACCAATTCCGGTCCCGTCAAAACACGCTCACCCACCTCAAACCAATCAAGTGGAGTCCGACAAGGACGCCCATACAATGCCTCATAAGGAGCCATGCCGATGCTCGAATGATAGCTGTTGTTATAGGCAAACTCCACCAACGGTAGGTGATGAATCCAACCCCCCTGCCACTCCAGGCAGCAAGATCTCAGCATGTCCTCCAAAGTCTGAATGGTCCTCTCAGACTGACCATCTGACTGAGGATGATATGCCGAGCTAAACGCCAACTCCGTGCCAAGAGCTCGCTGGAAACTCCTCCAGAATCCAGAAGTGAAGCGCGGATCCCGATCCGACACGATCGAAATGGGAATCCCATGCAACGGCACAATCCGCTCCACATAAAGGCGAGCCAACTTAGACACGCTCCAGCTGACCTTGACCGGTAACAACCGCGTCACCTTCGTCAGCCGATCCACCAGCAACCAAATATTGTCCTGCCCACTCGGGGTCCTCGGTAATCCCACCACGAAATCCGTGGTCACATGGTCCCACTTCCAAGCAGGAACATCCAAGGGCTGGAGAGCACCTCCTGGTCACTGATGCTCTGCCTTCATCTGCTGACAGATCAGGCACCTCGCCACAAACTCCGCGATATCTCTCTTCATGCCAGGCCACCAGAACTGCCTCCGCAAGTTCCGATACATCTTCGTCGCACCCGGGTGCACAGTGTACCTGCTCCCATGAGCCTCGCGTAACACCGCACGACGAACCTGCTCCTCCGCTGGGACGTACAGCCTGCCACGAAACCTCGCAGCACCGTCCTCGCCAAGTTCCACATCAGCCATCGCAAGAATCCGGGGCAACTCAAGGTCCGCATGCTGAGCCTCTGTCACCTGACGACGGATAGCAGGAGTGACAGTCAGACTCGTAAGCACCGCCAACCCTGGCTCTTGGGGAATCTTGAGCCTGAAAGATACCTCAGGCACTTGTTCCCAGAGCCTCCACTTCCTCAACATCAAGGTACTGACCGCCACCTTCCGACTCAAGGCATCGGCGATGACATTTATCCTGCCCGGCTGATAAGACAGGGTGAAGTCATAGTCCTTCATGAACTCCATCCAACGCCTTTGTCTGAGGTTCAGATCTCTCTGTGAGAACACATACCTCAAACTCTGATGGTCAGTGAACACCTCGAACTTCTCACCGTACAGATAATGCCTCCAGATCTTCAGCGTGAAGATCATCGCCGCCAACTCAAGGTCGTGGGTAGGGTAGTTCTCTTCATGGGGCTTTAGCTGCCGAGATGCATAAGCCACCACTCTACCATGTTGCATCAGAACAGCACCCAATCCGACCCCGGAAGCATCTGTACACACCACAAAACCTCCCGATCCAGAAGGTAAAACCAACACCGGAGCCGAGGTGAGCAATCTCTTCAGTTCCCTGAAGCTCTGCTCACACTCCTCGGACCAAACGAAAGGCACATCCTTCCGCGTGAGCCTCGTCATCGGGGTCGCAATGCGGAAAAAATCCTGGATAAACCGGCGATAGTAACCCGCAAGCCCCAAGAAACTCCGGATCTCCGTCACCGACCTCGGCCTCGGCCACTGCATCACTGCCTCGACCTTGGCGGGATCCACGGAAATGCCATCACCAGAAATCACGTGCCCCAGAAAGTGCACCTCGCTGAGCCAAAACTCGCACTTGCTGAGCTTCGCATACAACTGGTGATCTCGCAACGTCTGCAGCACCACACTTAAATGGTACGCATGCTCCTCAGCAGACTGCGAATAAACAAGGATGTCGTCCACAAAAATGACCACGAACTGGTCCAAATATGGATGAAACACCCTCTGCATCAAGTCCATGAAGGCTGCTAGGGCATTGGTGAGCCCAAACGGCATCACCAAGAACTCATAATGCCCGTACCTCGTACTGAACGCAGTCTTCTCCACATCGGACTCGCGAATTCTCAGCTGATAGTAATCGGACCGCAAATCAATCCGCGAGAACACTCGCGCAGACTGAAGCTGGTCGAACAAGTCATCAATCCGCGGCAACGGATACTTGTTCTTAATGGTCACTTCATTCAGCTGCCGATAGTCAATGCACAACCGCAGACTACCGTCCTTCTTCTTCACAAACAACACGGGCGCACCCCAAGGGGAAAAACTAGGACGAATGTACCCCTTGGCCAACAGTTCCTGCAACTGCGCCCTCAACTCCCTCAACTCAGCGGGGGCCATACGGTAGGGAGCCTTCGCCAAAGGTCCCGTACCAGGCACAACCTCGATCACGAAATCGATCTCTCTCTGGGGAGGTAATCCAGGCAACTCCTCGGGAAAAACACCGGGAAACTCGCACACCACCGCAATGTCCTCGACATCCGGCTCCATGCGGTCAGACACAACCACTGACGCGAGAAAACCCTGACAACCGGAATCAAGCAATCGACGGGCTCGAATAGCAGAGATAAGGAATCGAGAAGAGGTGGAACGGATACCTTGGAAATAGAAGGTCCGCTTGCTCGGATGCTGGAAGTAGACCCTCTTCATTCCACAATCCACCACCGCTCCATGAGTCTCGAGCCAATCCATACCTAGAATCACGTCGTAATCTCGAAGCTGCAACGCATACAACCTGCCTGGCATACTCCGCCCATCGATCCACACCGGAACCTGGTCGAAGCAATACGGAGTGACCATAAAGTCACCCGAAGGCAACTCCACTGCCAAATCACAGGACAACTGGGTCACCGGCTCCTCAACGCTCGACGCGAAATCCTCTGAAATAAACGAATGAGACGCGCCAGAATCGAATAAAACCCGAGCCGCACAACCCAAAATCTGAACGGTACCTTCCACGAGCTGCGACGCCACTGCCTCTGCCCTGGTCATGTGCTTGATCTGGCCTCGAGCCCTCTGCCTGCCTCCCACGCTAGCTGACCTGGGTAGCGGTGGATACTGTCCCTGCTGCTGCTGCTGCTGCCTCTGCTACTGGGGAACCTGTTGCTGCTGAGGAAACTGCTGCTGCGGCGGCCTCTGAGGACAGTCTCGCGCCATGTGCCCTGGCTGGTCACACCGAAAACAGATAATCGGCGCCGTGCACTGCCTGCCTGGGTGGGTACCACCATACCATGGACAGGGTCCTCGCGATCCACCCACTGATCCCTGACGCTGCAAAGGAATCGGCTGCTGTACACTGCCCGATGAAGCCTGCCCTTGATCCTTGTGCTTCTTCCGGAGACTCTTCTTCAAGAACTTCTTGACCTTCGAGCCGAAGGACGCAGATCCTGCCACTGACGCTGCCGGTGCCGGTACTCCTGAACCACCCGACGCATGCTGGAAGAAACCCTGCTGCTGGGTAGCCGACTGCTGGCTGCGACCTGACAAGGACTACCCCTGGCTGACCGGTCCTCGAGTCCTCTGCATATCCATCTCCAAGAAAATCGCAACACGAGACGCCGTCTCTAGATCAGTGGCCCCATTCGCGATCAAATGGTGCCTCAGCTCCAGCCTCAAGCCCTGTACAAACTGCGTGGTCCTCACCCTCTCATGCTCCATGATGTGAGGTGCGTACCGACCCATCTCGACAAATCGGGCCCTGTACTGCAACACGGACATGTCACCCTGCACCAGCTCCAGAAACTCCTGCATCCGTTGCGTAGCAACAACATCTGGACAGTACGTACGCTTGAAAGCACTGACAAAGTCATCCCACTCGATCTGCTCAAGTGGACGAAGCTGAAAGGACGTCTTCCACTCCGAAGACCACCACCTCCGAGCCGTACCCTGCAACTGGTTGTAGGCCAACACCACTCTGTCCTCGGCAGTACTCCTCGTGAAACTGAACACCCGCTCCATCTCATCAAGCCAATCACGAGCCGCATCAGGGTCTGCCTGGCCGCTAAAGTAAGGTGGATGGAACTGCATGAAGTCCCTCACCGCTCGGCCTGGCCCACCCCTGACAAACGAGCCCTCAGCAGCCTCTCCGCCAAACTGCTGAGACATGAGATGGTATCAGAGCGCGGTTGTGGAATAACATGAGAATCATAGGTAATTGTAGTGGTCCACTAGTCCACAACGATGATGTACAGGTGACGCTGGCATTGGGCACCGTGTGTTTATTTTGACCTTGCCGTTTTCATGTTTTTTGTCTTTTGCTTCAGGAGCGAGTATGGCGCCGAGGAGGAGTTCTCGCTCTCAGCAGGGGCAGTCGGCTGGAGGTCAGGAGATCCAGCAGGGGGTCGATACCATCTGTAACGACCCGAGAATCCTTATCGGGAAGGCCCGATAACCCGAGACTCGTACCGCCACCCACGAGCCCGAAGACTCGGAAGGGTTAAAAGGATGGTGTGGAAACTACACAAGCCTCACAGATAATTACAGAAATTAAACAGTTATAATATTAAGCAGGAAATAAATTAACATTTTACATGGTCCACAATAAAATAACAACAACAGCAAAAACATTCCATGACTAGTACAGTGACAAGAAAGAAAAGTACAGCTACACGGGGCATACCCCGGCTCTGACCTCTGGCACTACCTCTGGGCACCCGCACCACGCTGCGCTCCTGACGCGCTCCCCGAAGGTGGCGTCTCACCTGAAACACGGTGAAAACACGCAGGGAATGAGTCTCGGAACAAGACTCAGTAGGGATCACTCGAACCCTACCTCGTAAAACGAGAAACCACTACGCTAGCGGTAGGAAAGTACCTCGGAAAGGAAAGCCCTGTACTCTACAGAACTAGACCCTACGGCACGCAAACCGACACACATGCCACGGTACGAGAAGACCAAAATCAACGGTCGAACCGTAAAACCCGAAGGTCGGAAACACACGACTGACAGTCTGACACTCCGTACTCGACAGGAGTACCACCCACTAGAAGCACAGCCGGTAGCGTCCCCTGACGTCTTACACCGCACCGCAGGTGAACCGCCTGACGTGGTAGGTCCTACCTGAGGCGCAGACACCGTACAAGTAACCACAAACAAGTAACTAGCTGGGGTCACGCCCGTCGACGTGGGTCCAACCGCCCCCAACCACGTGTGCACACACAGACCTTGCGTCACTAGGTCTGGTCCTCTGATCGGTTTTCCCCCGTAGCCGGACTCTGGCTACCGACGAGGGGCCTACGGTAACCGGTCCACAAACCGTCTCGAAAGGTGGGTGCCCGTACACCACTCCCAGGTGAGACCAGCACCTGATACTGGTGGGCTACGACTAGTGGAGGGTCACTGAAGGAGTAGACTCTCGAGTCAACAGAAAATGACGTCCGAGTCCGACAACGTGTGGGAATCACCCCACGCACTAGCTCCGTCAACGGAGCCACGGTCGGAGAAAAACGGACTCACCGCCCACAGCCAAACTCATAACCAAGGCAAACGGAACCTCCGGACACCAAAGACACGGTCACGGAACTCCACGGGGTGCCCGGGACGCACACACGGCCCAAGGGAAACACCCAACAACAGCCAGATCGCGCTAGGGATACCTAGCGCGACACGGAAGAACGCGCTAGGGAACCCTAGCGCAATAGAGAAGATCGCGCTAGGACTGCCTAGCGCGACAGGGACCATCGCGCTAGGGAACCCTAGCGCGACAAGGACCATCGCGCTAGGTCCTCCTAGCGCGACAAGGATAATCGCGCTAGGACCCCATAGCGCGACACGAACCGCCCTACTGTTCATCTTCTCCGATGAACGCGCTCGGTCGGGGCAGCGCGACCTCCAAGAACGCGCTACTGGAGTATAGCGCGTTCTCAGTCCGCGGCCGAAAACGGTAGAAACGCCCAAAAATTCTAACCACGCCCCCATGCCTCCATAGGAGAGGGGGAAAATAAAGGGGAAGACTCCTGGGGACCCCTAGCAGGATTCTAGGCCATCAAAACATGAAATCATGCATCAAATCCATAGATCGGGCGAGCTCTCCCCAAATCATGGAAAAACCCAAAAACGCTCAAACGATACCCTCTCGGCCTCCCCGCGGCCTATAAATCGTGGAAAAGATCGGCATGAGGCTAAGGAACGTCACCCTACCTCAATGGAGCAAATGCTCCGCCGAATCAATCACGAATCACGAAGAACGCTTTAAACTTCACGAACTCCCCACGCTTCCCACGCACGCCGCACGTCCACGAGATCATCTCGTCGTCACCCACGCGTCCGCGCCATCGTCCCGCCGCCGTCCGTAGCCGGAGAGGGGTTCGCCGCGCCCGAATGGGAGAGAGGGAGAGAGGAGGGTGTCACGGTGGGAAGAAACGGAGGAAGAGGAAGAAGAAGAAAGAGAAAGGAGAAAAGAAAAAGAAAAAGAATTAGGGCTTTATAGAAAATCTGAATTTTTGGAAAAATACCGAAAAATAGAAAAATACATTTCCGGAATCCTCAGAACGCACCGATCGCGACGGTACCACTCGTGCCCGGGTGAACCGCCCGGTTCGCCCGCAGCGAGCTTCCGAAGAAAAAGCCGAAACACACACCGGGAATCGGAAAACACACGCGGAAAAGCCGCGGAACGCCTCCGGGCCTCCGAAACGACTCCGGATCGCGCCGATCCGAACACGAAAGATGTCCGAAACGAAATTTCGGACACAACAGAGCCGGACGCTCCGAAAACTAGATCCGGGACCCACGAAGAAAGATCCGAAAGGTCTGGGATATTACATCCAGACTTCCTCTTCGTCGAGACATCTTAGAAGAACACCAGTGAGACTTCTTTTATACAACACTCCTCCGACCAGCATGTATCTCTGTGCAACTCTCCTTATGGCTTTTCTATCTTCCGATGTGGCTTCTTCAGGGTAGGACTGATCTTTGCAATACTTGGAAATTTCATAGAACCATGGCTTCTCTTCGTCAGCTAATTCTTCTTCTAATTCTGCCAACATGACTTCCCTCTTCTCAAGGATTTCTTCCTGTAAGATCTTCCTTGTAATTCTGTCCTTGATATTTACATATGAAGCGTCATCGATTGCAGGGGCGTGACGCTTGTAGACGTGAATGGTATCAAACCATCTTCCTAGAGGGAACCTTAAAGATGATGCCAACGAGGCGAGGGCATCAGCCAGAATGTTCTGATGACGAGGGACATGGACAAAGATCAATTTGGTGAACAATTTGACAAAGGCAGCAGTGAGTTCTTGGTATGGCTTGAGCTTGAGATCGCGAGTGCGATATTTAGTGAGCACCTGGCGAAGAATGAGTTGACTATCACCTATGACTCGTAATTCGGTGATACGAAAGGAATGGGCGAGTCCTAGGCCAGCTAGAAGAGCTTCATATTCAGCTATATTATTGGTAACGGGGAATTTGAGCTGATATGCTAGTGGGAATGTAAGGCCTTCAGGCGACAGGAGGGCAATGCCGATTCCTTTCCCTTGGGAATTCAGAGCTCCATCAAAATGTAACGTCCACATGTAATCATCTGATTGGTTGATGGACATTAGTTCCTCATCTGGAAACTCTGACTGGACAGGATCGAATCTGGGAAGAGGATGGTGAGCGAGATGCTCAGCTATAGCATACCCCTTAATCGCCTTTTGCTGGATGTAAACGATGTCAAACTGAGAAAGGAAGCTTTGCCAGCGTGCTAATCTGTCCGTAAGGATAGATTTTTCTAAAAGGAACTTGATAGGGTTCATTCGGGCAATCAGATGGACTTCATGAGCTAAGAAGTAGTGTTTCAACTTCTGTACTACCCAGACAAGGGCGGCACAAGTTTTCTCCAAAGTCGTATACTTCTGCTCACATGAGTTGAGGAGTTTGGACAAGTAATAGGCCGCCCTTTCCTTGCCCGCTTCATCGGCTTGTGCCAGGACAGCTCCCACGGAGTCGTCTAGGACTGAGACATAAAGGATTAAAGGTCTACCTGGCATGGGTGGAATTAGAACGGGTGAATTGGCCAGATACTCTTTCAATCCTTCAAAAGCTTTTTGGCATTTAGAATTCTAAAGGAATTCTACTCCTGACTTAGTTAACTCGTAGAAAGGTTTGCACCTTTGTGAGTGCTGTGACACAAATCGATGAATGAATTGTAACCTTCCAATTAACCCTCGAACTTCTCTCAGATTTCTCGGAGGTGGCATCTCCCTGATTGCTTTAGCTTTGTTGGGATCTATTTCAATACCCCTCTTACTCACAATGAAACCAAGCAATTTGCCTGACGAAACACCAAATATGCACTTTTTTGGATTCATTTTCAAATTGAACTCTCTTGATCTTTGTAGCACCTTAGCTAGAACTTTCGGGTGTTCTGCCCTAGTCCTAGATTTGACCAATAAATCATCCACGTACATCTCTAAATATACATGCATCATGTCATGAAATATTACCATCATAGCCCTTTGATAAGTAGCTCCAGCATTCTTCAAACCAAATGGCATGACCAAATAGCAATAAGTTCCCCAAGGTGTGGTGAATGACGTTTTCTCCTGATCCTCTTCTGCCAAACGGATCTGATTATACCCCGAAAATCCATCCATAAACGAGAGAGTTTCATAGCCTGCTGTATTATCAACCAACACGTCAATGTGAGGCAAGGGGAAATCATCTTTTGGACAAGCGCGGTTAAGGTCCCGAAAATCGATACAGATTCTCACCTTTCCATCCTTTTTCATGACCGGGACAATGTTCGCCACCCATTGAGGATATAGGATGACTCTAATAAACCTGGCTTTGTGGAGCTTATCGACTTCCTCCTTCATCTTCAAAGCCATCTGGGGGTGGAAACGTCTTAACCTTTGCTTTACCGAGACGGACCCTGGTTTTAACGTTAGGCGATGTTCGACCAGGGTGGAATCCAATCCCGGCATATCCTCGTAGCTCCATGCGAACGTGTCCCTGTACTCCTTTAGAACCTTGATCAATTCCTCCTCTTCAGATGTCGGCAAATTATCGCTTATGAGGATGATCCTAGGGTCTTCCTCGGTCCCCAGATTGATCTCTTTGGTGGGTTCTTCTATAGCGGCTGATGGTTCGTCAAACCTCCTCATTCCGCTAGCATATGCGTCAGCCGCGTCCTCATATTCTTCGTCCCCTTCTTCAATAGGATATTCTTCATCTGTGAGCTCATAAACTCCATACCCTTCATCAATTGTGCAATTCTCCTCACATTCTTACTCCGGCAGATGGATGGGATTTTCTAGCAACTCAGGAATAGATAGAAAAGTTTGACACCTATTGGCTAAATCTAGAAGAAATCGACGAGGGATTTGCCTACCCTTGGACTTCCTTCTAGGAACTACCCTTGACTCATTATTTCTAACCTGACTGACTTGTTCTACGGACGAAGAAGAAGTTGAAGAATGTACAGGAAGAGACCCCTCGATAGAGGGGTAAAGAAGGTCGCTCAAGGGACCTTGAATGAGTGGCCCGTAAGTCGGGGCACACCCGTGAGAGATGTAGAAGGTCTCCTCAAAGGAGATGCACTGTTGAGGAAATTGAAAATCGACGTTTTTTTTTTATTTTCATTTTCAATTATAAAACAATTGAAAGAAATTAGAGAATGGGAGGAGGGAACTATAGCTAGGGGGTTGCATGGCTCATTGAGCAGATCATGGTTGAAAATTTGGCAGGGGCTGAAAAACCCGCGCAAGAATGTGAGCATAGAAGGAGACCTGGGAATATCATCAGATAAACGTCGGGTCCAAGAAAGAGTCAGCTGCAACGGCTGAGGAGAATGATCAGATATAATGACGGAAAGCGATCCGTCAGTGGCAACTTCCTCTCGGCGAGGAAAACTTAGAATTTCGGCAATGTCAGCGACATCTTTTGGTACCTCAGAGATCAAAAGTGGCCCCTCTAAGTCTGGAGGCGAGAATATCTGTTGTAGCGCAATGGAAATATCATGTATATCAAACCACTTGTTCCACTCGTAGTCCGGATCATCGTGTTTCCCCTTCTTTGCAGCCCTCGAGCAATCTTCAGCCAAGTAGGCAATATGCAATTTCCCGTATGATTCCGGCACATAATCTCCCATTTGCATCACTGGCCCCTTTCTGAAATGGGAATACAAGGTCCATGTGAGAGGTTCCTCAGATGCTTCAAATGGCCCTTCAAAGCCCAGGCCGGCTCTAAGGGTTAACCTTATCTTGTTTGGCAGTCTCAGCCTCCCTTGTAACTGTACCCCCAAACCTTTGCCCTGTTGGTAGCCGATATTTTTCATGATCTCCCATCCCTTAGAATGGGAAGGGTGACATGACCTTGATGCCTGAAATGGCTTTTGTGTTAAAGGGGCTCGGCGAGGGTCACACACATCTAGCAGTGAAAGAATTGGCCGGTGAGTCGGCCAAACAGAAGGCAAAGAGGTATTAATAGCATCCACTGTAGAAAAGATAGGCACGCTATTTACCTTGATAATCTAAGCCTTGTATGGAAACTTCAAGCACTGATGATTGGTGGAAGGCACCGCATTCATAACCTCAATGTAAGGGCGGCCCAGTATGGCCTTGAATGTGGGATCCATATCAAGGATATGGAATTCCGTGAAGACTGATGCAGGGCCCAATTCTACATTCAAGATGACCATCCCCATTGGTGGTCTTTTGCTGTTATCATAGGCCGTAACCGTAATTGATGAAGGCCTTATCTGTTCCGTGTCAACCCCACATGATTGGAGGGTGATCATAGAGATCACATTTATAGACGCACCAGTGTCCACCAAACACGGGTCTACAGACACCTTATTGATCTTGACTGCAATACACAAAGCATATTTGCGAGGCTCCTTGGGGGCAAGCTCATGGTGGTGAAATATAATAGCCGGTTGTGTATCAGTTGGCGTCAATACTGACGAGATTTTCTCCACTGGGAGATCCTCATTTACCATAACCCTCTGAAGATACTCCATCAAGGCGTCTTGATGGGTTTTCGACCTCTTGATTAGCTCGAAAATGGAGATCCGAGCTGGTGTTTTATCCAAGTGTTTCAACATGTCATATTGTGTCCCGGGGATAGACTCCTCTGGCTGTTCTTCGGTGTCTTTCTCCGGCTGAGATTGCTCGGGGACCTGATTGTTTTGGGGAAAAACCCGATGGAACATCCTTCCACTACGGAGCACCATGGCTTGCGATTTTGGCGGCACCTTTATAGAGTTAGATATGGGGTTTAGCAGGGGTTCGAGGGGTAGTGGTGGAGGAACAATTGATGAAGCAGAGGCGATGACAGGTATAGGGACTCTGATGAGTGGTTTGTTAGGTGGAGGTATGGTGGGAGTGGATGAAGTCTCAGATGGACGATGAATAATAAGAGGTTTAAAAGGTGGAGGCATAGTAGAGGTCGATGGGGCCCCGGATGGGTGATGAATAATGAGGGGTTTCGAGGGTAAAGGGGTTGTGGTGGAGGTAGATGGTGCCTTGGAAGGGTGTTGGATAATAAGGGGTTTATTTAGTGGAGGCGGAACAAAGGTGGATGATGAAATGGAAGCGTGAGAAATGATGAGAGGCTTTGAGGGTAACGATGTTATGGTGGAAGTTGAGGGCACCTCGGAAGGGTGTTGGACAATGAGAGGTTTGTTTAGTGGAGGTGGAATGAAGGTGGATGTCGAGGTGGAGACATGAGAAATAATGAGAGGCTTCGAGGGTAACGATGTTATGGTGGAAGTGGAGGGTGTTTGCTGGGGACTCGAAGGGAGGTTGATGCGGGACAAGAGTGGGGGGGTCCTCTTCTTCCTTCTGATCATAGTCGCGCTATACCCATTACACGCGTTCTGAAGAACGCGCTATATCGTTTATGCGCGTTCACAGACAGCAGTAGAACGAAGAACCTCGATGTTGGGGCTCCCGTGGACGATTCTGGGGGTTCAAAACACAAGGGGAAAGCACACAGGACGATGGACAACACACAGGGGATGCTTAAAATGAAATCAAACCAAGCAAATACTATCTAGGATAACTTTTGTGAAGGTGGCTGTGGGGGTGAATGGCAAGGGGAGAAAGGTGGACATGGATGATGTTAGGGCCTAGATGAGGCTTGGCTGGGGCCTCTCACCCGAACCCTTCATAGGCACGGTGCAACCGAGCTCCATCCAGATCTTAACATCTTTGGCGGAGGTGGGGGTGGTGGAATCGTGGTTGGAAGAAGATCAAAGCTCCGAATGGAGCCTCACACTCGACCCCATCTCGGAGCCGATGCACCCGGGGCTTCGATCATCCTCCATTGAAGGGGAAAAGAGAGGATCAGGGAAATAGAATTGTGCCTCGTGCCCAGAGAGGATCGGACGAAGGGGGGGGGGGTTTCCAAAGATTTGGAGAAATAGCCATGGGCTACTCTCAAGAACACTCATAGGTTCATGCCTCAATTCATTCATTCATATATGCTTAATCAAACGAACGGGGTACATATATAGGGAAAGGGGAAGACAACACGACGCTAACACGTCGATTTACAACCATGGAAGATAGCTAACATCGAAGACTTTGAAGATTTCGACGCCGGGAAGTTGGACTGGCTGCTAACACGTTTCTGCCTGAGATCGCGCTAGGGAAACACAGCACGATCTCCAGGTCGCGCTAGGGAAGGCTGGCGCCTTCATCATTAGATCGCGCTAGCTTCTCATAGCGCCTTCTCCAGGTCGCGCTAGGGGAACATAGTGCCTTCATCTCTGGGTCTGGATGTTTCATGGATGATCTTTGGTCTGGCAGTGGGCTTGATTCCCATCAAAACCCCTCCACTTTGGAAGGTTCATCCTCGAAGCTCGTAGCTCAAGATCCCAGACTGTGAGAACAGCCTAGTTCCCTAAGCTCTGATACCAAATTGATGCGGGACAAGAGTGGGGGGTCCTCTTCTTCCTTCTGATCATAGTCACGCTATACCCATTACGCGCGTTCTGAAGAACGCGCTATATCGTTTACGCGCGTTCACAGACAACAGCAGAACGAAGAACCTCGACGTTGGGGCTCCCGTGGACGATTCTGGGGGTTCAAAACACAAGGGGAAAGCACACAGGACGATGGACAACACACAGGGGATGCTTAAAATGAAATCAAACCAAGCAAATACTATCTAGGATAACTTTTGTGAAGGTGGCTGTGGGGGTGAATGGCAAGGGGAG
Organism: Amorphophallus konjac; assembly: GCA_022559845.1. Lineage (NCBI taxonomy): Eukaryota > Viridiplantae > Streptophyta > Magnoliopsida > Alismatales > Araceae > Amorphophallus > Amorphophallus konjac. The sequence goes on along the minus strand of CM040122.1, from coordinate 84,314,146 downwards.
AAAGGTGGACGTGGATGATGTTAGGGCCTAGATGAGGCTTGGCTGGGGCCTCTCACCCAAACCCTTCATAGGCACGGTGCAACCGAGCTCCATCCAGATCTTAACACCTTTGGCGGAGGTGGGGGTGGTGGAATCGTGGTTGGAAGAAGATCAAAGCTCCGAATGGAGCCTCACACTCGACCCCATCTCGGAGCCGATGCACCCGGGGCTTCGATCGTCCTCCATTGAAGGGGAAAAGAGAGGATCAGGGAGATAGAATTGGGCCTCGTGCCCAGAGAGGATCGGACGAAGGGGGGGGTTTCCAAAGATTTGGAGAAATAGCCATGGGCTACTCTCAAGAACACTCATAGGTTCATGCCTCAATTCATTCATTCATATATGCTTAATCAAACGAACGGGGTACATATATAGGGAAAAGGGAAGACAACACGACGCTAACACGTCGATTTACAACCATGGAAGACAGCTAACATCGAAGACTTTGAAGATTTCGACGTCGGGAAGTTGGACTGGCTGCCAACACGTTTCTGCCTGAAATCGCGCTAGGGAAACACAGCACGATCTCCAGGTCGCGCTAGGGAAGGCTGGCGCCTTCATCATCAGATCGTGCTAGCTTCTCATAGCACCTTCTCCAGGTCGCGCTAGGGGAACATAGCGCCTTCATCCCTGGGTCTGGATGTTTCATGGATGATCTTTGGTCTGGCAGTGGGCTTGATTCCCATCAGAGGTCATCAGCAGAGACGCGGATGAGAGGACGTGATAGCAGTAGAAATGAGTGAGGTATCACTACGGGTTGTGCTGCGGGTGGAGGATAGACAGGTGCGGGACGAATAAGGCGTGGGGATTGGATAGGAACGTGATTGGTGACAAGGACAGAGCCGCTTTCCGTATGCCAATCTTGCCCTCTTCCAACTTTCGGGAAGGAAGAGATGGGGTTGACTTGGTGGTTAGGTTGTTGGTGCGCCGGTAACAGATTTTGGAGGATGCCCATATTTGGTTGTTGTTGTGGTGCCTGTTGAGGCTGTTGTTGCTGCTGTTGTTGTTGTTGTTGTTGTTGTTGTTGTTGCTGTTGTTGTTGTCTAAGAAGAGGTCTCCTGGCCTTCATCATGGTGACGCATCGCCTCATTTCATCCCAATCTATTTGATGTTCATCATTCATATCATAGATATAATCTCTGAAATGGAAACAGTTTTCCACTGTATGACCCGGCTGTCTATGGAAGACACAATATCTGGAAGTGTCGATGTTCGGGGGCCATATGGCTTTTTCCTTAGGCAAGGTGAGAAGATTAGCAGCCATGAGAGCATTAAAGATGTCTGATAATGACTCCGGCAAAGGTGGGTAATGAGCTCTCTTAGGGCCGATCGGCCTTCTCTGTTGTTGGTGGCCATAATCCCCTGGTGGCGGAACCTGATTATATTGAGGAGGTCGATGCTGTTGTTGTTGAAGATGGAGGGGTTGAGGCATATTGTTCTGGAAGAGATTGTTTTGTGGGGGAGGACGATAGGGTTGCTGACCTTGTTGGTCCTGATGAAAGGGGAATTGTGGAGCTTGTGGGGGCCTAGGATTAGCTTGCTGGTTGGGATAGCCAACCGCGCCCACTTGTTCATTTGTTACAACCCTTTCTGTCACCCCACCTTGGGCACCCGTGCTCGGCTTCCTAAACACTTTTGGCTTTGGTGGCTCGAACATATGCATGAGGGGAGAATCTTTCAGCTGTATTTGGATATATCGAGCTCTCTCATACAGTTCCACCATAGTGGTGAGTTTGTTCATTGCCAGGACGTGTCTAAATTGTGGAGTGGCATTAGACACGACCATCTTTACTTGCTCCGATTCTGAAATGGGGTCTCTCACTTTCTCTGCCAAGGATCTCCATCGATCGGCAAATTGGGTGAAATCTTCGTCCGGCTTCATTTTTTCAGCCACTAGGTCGGTAATAGAGAAGGAGGGACCGACCCTATCCCGATATTTCTGTATGAATTTCCGTTGCACTACGTCGAAGTTCTCAGCCTCACTCGGCTCTAGGGAATAGAACCATTCTAAGGCGGGACCATCCAATGATCTCTGAAGAGGTATGCCAAGGATCTTTGATCGTTCTGCCAAAACGAGGACTCATACATAAAGTCCTTCAGATGAATGAGGGGGTTGCCTGTGCCGATGTACCATCGATACGTTGGCATTTTAGAAGGAGGGAGATGGAATACTGGAAGGATTGGTAAAGAGATCTCAGGCGCAGATTTGACATCCACGATCTTTTTGAAATCTCGGAATTGTTCATCCATCTTGTTCATCCTATGAAGGAGAGATTGAGTGACCTCATTGTAAGGAGCAGGTTGTGGTGGCCACTGAGGCCTTGTAGAAGTCTGAGAAGGGAATTCCGGATGAGAGAGACGTTGTGACATATCAGCAAATGGAACTGACTGAAATGTCGTATAAGGAATTGGTGGAACTTGAGATTGGGGAGGTAATTGGAAAGGGGGAGGTTGCAGACGTGGCATATCAGTAAATAGAACTGACTGAAATGTTGGATGAGGAATTGGTGGAACTTGAGACTGGGGAGGTAATTGGAAAGAGGGAGGCTGCAAACTTGTCTGCACAAGAGGGAATGAGGAAGGGATTGCCTGTGCGGGCTCTTGAATAGAGAGAGCAACTGGTGTTGGATTTTGAGGAGTAGAATCAACAGATTTCCCTTTTAAGACGGCCTGAAAGGCTCGGATCTGATCAGAATTGAGCTGTGTGTTCGCGAGAACACCTAGCAAGGAGGAAATATCTTGTGGCGGGGATGCTTCCCTGACGGCGGCTCGCACCTCATATGAGGGCTCACGGGAGGAACCTGTATCCTCAGCAGGGACATGTGTCCCCTGGTGACTCGGGGTCGGATTCTGACCGTTCCTGGACATTTCTAGATCTTTTTCGGAACGTGAGATTTTGCCAGAACGCAATATCATACACACTCAAACCAATAACAAAGATTAACAAACAAGTTGATGTTTAACGCCTTTTTTGTGTTTTCTTTTGTTTTCCCTTTTTTCTTTTTCTTTCTAATCAGAATGTAATAACATACACACTCAAACCATTAGCAAAGATTAACAAACAAGTTGATGTTTAACGCCTTTTTTTTTCGTTTTCTTTTGGTTTTCCCTTTTTTTTCCTCTTTTCTAATCTAATGTTCACACCACAGGAGGGACCTTAGTTGCAATATTGATTTCCGCCGTGTGATCTAAGGACACTCGACTCACCACGAATGGATTAACTATCTCCAGGAAACTTCAGTGGTACAGCTAGCCCAGTGAACGAAGAGGGAATCCTTCGATGTCGGGGACTTACGGAGGTCCCGATGGAGGAGATCCTAGTCCATCGAGAGGAATTCCCGACGGAGAGTCCTTCCTTCACCAGGAAAAGGTGATCCTAAAAAAAATGGAACAAAAGAAATAAAAATAAAAGGGAGATGATATGCAATGTAGTGCTGAATTTAACAAGAGATATATAAACAGACAACAAATATATGCAATAAAATAAATTAAACAAACATCACAACACTCCTTTTCTGTAATGATACGAATCTCTTCAGACTTCAAGGGGATTCTAGAGTAATGCACGTAGTGCACGAGGGGTGAAATTGGAATGCCAAGAGTGATAGCGGGAACACGAATATAGCGCACGCGGGCGCAATCAGGAGGGGCACACGTGGGTGCCGAGTGGAGGGGCACACGTGGGTGCCGATGGTACGAGTGCTATTGGGAGCACGAATGTAGCGCACGCGGGCGCAATCAGGAGGGGCACACGTGGGTGCCGAGTGGAGAGGGTGCTACTGGGAGCACAAATGTAGCGCGTGAGGGCGCAATCAGGAGGGGCACACGTGGGTGCCGAGTGGAGGGACACACGTGGGTGCTGAATGGAGGGGCACACGTGGGTGCCGAATGGAGTGCTACTGGGAACACAAATGTAGCGCACACGGGCGTGCCGAGTGGAGGGGCACACGTGGGTGCCGAATGGAGGGGCACACGTGGGTGCCGAATGGAGTGCTACTGCGAACACAAATGTAGCACACACGGGCGCAATCAGGAGGGGCACACGTGGGTGCCGAGTGGAGGGGCACACGTGTAATATCCCGGACCTTTCGGATCCTTCTTCGTGGGTCCCGAATCTGGTTTTAGAGCGTCAGCTCTGTTGTGTCCGAAATTTCGTTTCGGACATCTTTCGTGTTCGGATCGACGCGATCCGGAGTCATTTCGGAGGCCTGGAGGCGTTCCGCGGCTTTTTCGCGTGTGTTTTTCGATTCCCGGTGTGTGTTTCGGCTTTTTCTTCGGAAGCTCGCTGCGGGCGAACCGGGCGGTTCAACCTGGCACGAGTGGTACCGTTGCGATCGGTGCGTTCCGAGGATTCTAGAAATGTATTTTTCTATTTTTCGGTATTTTTTTCGAAAAATCAGATTTTCTATATATTCCCATTCTTTTCTTTTTTTCTTTTCTTCCTTCTCTTTCTTCTTCTTCTTCCTCCTTCCTTCCCCAACCGTGGCCGCCCTCCTCTCTCTCCCTCTCTCCCGTTCGAGCGCGACGACCACCGTTTCGGCTGCAGACGGCGGCGGTGCGACGCAGCGAGGACGTGGGTGACGTCGAGACGATCGTGCGGGCGTGCGGCAAGCGTGGGAAGCGTGGGGATGCAAGGTTTCTAAAAGCGTTCTTCGCGATTCATGGGTGATTCGGCAGAGCATTCGCTCCATTAAGGTAGGGTGACGTTCCTTAGCCTCTTGCCGATCTTTTCCGTGATTTATAGGCCGAGGGGAGGCCGAGAGGGGCTTGTTTGAGCATGCTTGGGGTTTTTCCATATTTTGGGGAGAGTCGCCCGATCTATGGATTTGATGCATGAATTCACGTTTTGATGGCCTAGAATCATGCTAGGGGTCCCCGGGGGCCTTCCCCTTTGATTTCCCCCTCTCCGGTGGAGGTATGGGGGCGTGGATGGTGTTTTTGGCCGTTTCCCGCCGTTCTCGATTTTCCGAGATGATAGCGGTCTACCAGTGGCCGCGTTCACTGGTAGCGGTCGGGTGGGGACCGCCTTCACCAAGGTTTTCGACCGTTGGGGCTTGTTCTGTCGGCAGGCGGTCGCGGTCTTGCGACTGACCGCGACTACTGGTGGCGGTCAGGGGATGACCGCTTTCACCGTGGGGTCCGGCACGGTCTTCGAGATAGTTTTTGACCGTTGGAATCTGGTCGCGGTCTCCTGGAGACCGCTATCAGGTGAAAACGGTCATCAGGCGACCGCATTCACTTTTCGCGCACCAGGGTGGTCGCGGTCCAAGGAGGACCGCGACTAGGTGGTAGCGGTCCTAGGTCGACCGCGACCACGGGAGGCGGTCCTCCGGTGACCGCGACTCCCTTTCCTCGCCGATTCAAATCCCGGACGAGCTAGTCTCGATCCCTGTGCTGACCCGTGGTCCGACTGATGCGGGGCATCACGTGGGGGCTACACATGGGGGTGCCGTGGGGTCCCGGGAGGTGGTGATTTCAGATTGTGTCATCGTGCGTTAGTGTGGGTACAAGGAGCGTTCCTCGTACCTGCGGTTGCGACGTTGTTTTTCGTGACTTGAGAGTCTACTCCTTCAGTGACCCTCCACTAGTCGTAGCCCACCAGTACGAGGTGCTGGTCTCACCTAGGAGTGGTGTACGGGCATTCACCTTTGAGACGGTTTGTGGACCGGTTACCGTAGGCCCCTCGTCGGTAGCCAGAGTCTGGCTAAGGGGGAAAAACCGGTCAGAGGACCAGACCTAGTGACGCAAGGTCTGTGTGTGCACACGTGGTTGGGGGCGGTTGGACCCACGTCGACGGGCGTGACCCCAGCTAGTTACTTGTTTGTGGTTACTTGTGCGGTGTCTGCGCCTCGGGTAGGACCTACCACGTCAGGCGATTCACCTGCGGTGCGGTGTAAGACGTCAGGGGACGCTACCGGCTGTGCTTCTAGTGGGTGGTACTCCAGTCGAGTACGGAGTGACAGACTGTCAGTCGTGTGTTTCCGACCTTCGGGTTTTGCGGTTCGACCGTTGAGTTCCGGTCTCGTACCGTGGCACGTGTGTCGGTTTGTGTGCCGTAGGGCCTGGTTCTGTAGAGTACAGGGCTTTCCTTTCTGAGGTACTTTCCTACCGCTAGTGTAGTGGTTTCTCGTTTTGCGAGGTAGGGTTCGAGTGATCCCTACTGAGTCTTGTTCCGAGACTCATTCCCTGCGTGTTTTCACCGTGTTTCAGGTGAGGCGCCACCTTCGGGGAGCACGTCAGGAGTGCAGCGTGTTGCGGGTGCCCAGAGGTAGTGCCAGAGGTCAGAGCCAGGGTATGCCCCGTGTAGCTGTACTTTCTTTCTTGTCACTGTACTAGTCGTGGACTACTGTTGCTGTTGTTGTTATTTTATTGTGGACCATGAAAAATGTTAATTTATTTCTACTTAATATTATAACTGTTTAATTTCTACAATTATTTGTGATACTTGTGTAGTCTCCACACCATCCTTTTAACCCTTCCGAGTCTTCGGGCTCGTGGGTGGCGGTGCGAGTCTCTGGTTATCGGGCCTTCCCGGTAATCGGATCGGGTCGTTACAGCTGGTATCAGAGTGCGGTTGTGGAATTACATGAGAATCATAGGTAATTGTAGTGGTCCACTAGTCCACAGCGATGATGTACAGGTGACGCTTGCATTGGGCACCGCGTGTTTATTTTGACCTTGCCGTCTCCGTGTTTTCTATCTTGTGCTTCAGGAGCGAGGATGGCGCCGAGGAGGAGCTCTCGCTCTCAGCAGGGGCAGTCGGCTGGAGGTCAGGAGATCCAGCAGGGGGTCCAGGGGGACCAGGAGGAGCTTAGCAGAGCGCCACCGGGAGCTACCGAGGCCGCGGCTACTGCGAGAGTTCCGGGGGCCGAGGATTTCTTCCGAGGCATGTACCAGCTTATGTCTCAGCAGTTCGGTGGAGAGGCTGGTGAGGGCTCGTCTGTCAGGGGTGGGCCAGGCCGAGCAGTGAGAGACTTCATGCAGTTCCATCCGCCTTACTTTAGCGACCAGGCAGACCCTGATGCGGCTCGCGATTGGCTTGATGAGATGGAGCGGGTGTTCAGTTCTGCAAGGAGTACTGCCGAGGACAGAGTGGTGTTGGCCTACAACCAGTTATAGGGTACGGCTCGGAGGTGGTGGTCTTCCGAGTGGAAGACATCTTTTCAGCTTCGTCCACTTGAGCAGATCGAGTGGGACGACTTCGTTAGTGCTTTCGAGCGTACGTACTGTCCAGATATTGTGGCTACGCAGCGGATGCAGGAGTTTCTGGAGCTGGTGCAGGGCGACATGTCCGTGTTGCAGTACAGGGCCTGATTTGTCGAGCTGGGTCGGTACGCACCTCACATCATGGAGCACGAGAGGGTGAGGACCACGCAGTTTGTGCAGGGCTTGAGGCTGGAGCTGAGGCACCATTTGATCGCGAATGGGGCCACTGATCTAGAGACAGCGTCTCGCGTTGTGGTTTCTTTAGAGATGGATATGCAGAGGATTCGAGGACCGATCAGCCAGGGGCAGTCTTTGTCAGGTCGCAGCCAGCAGTCGGCTACCCAGCAGCAGGGTTTCTTTCAGTCTGCGTCGGGTGGTTCAGGAGTACCGGCATCGGCAACTTCGGTGACAGGATCTGCGTCCTTCGGCTCGAAGGTCAAGAAGTTCTTGAAGAAGAGTTTCCGTAAGAAGCACAAGGATCAGGGGCAGGCTTCATCGAGCAGTGTACAGCAGCCGATTCCTTTGCAGCGTCAGGGATCAGTGGGTGGATCGCGAGGACCTTGTCTACGGTGTGGTGGGACCCACCCAGGTAGGCAGTGCACGGCACTGATCATCTGTTTTCAGTGTGACCAGCCAGGGCATATGGCGCGTGACTGTCCTCAGAGACCGCCGCAGCAGCAGTTTCCTCAGCAGCAGCAGGTTTCCCAGCAGCAGAGGCAGCAGCAGTAGCAACAGCAGCAGGGACAGTATCCGCCGCTACCCAGGTCAGCCAGCGTGGGAGGCAGGCAGAGGGTTCGAGGCCAGATCACGTACATGACCAGGGCAGAGGCAGTGGCGTCGCAGCTCGTGGAAGGTACCGTTCAGATTTTGGGTTGTGCGGCTCGGGTTTTGTTCGACTCTGGCGCGTCTCATTCGTTTATTTCGGAGGATTTCACGTAGAGCGTCGAGGAGCCGGTGACCCAGTTGTCCTGTGATTTGGCAGTGGAGTTACCTTCGGGTGACTTTATGATCACTCCGTATTGCTTCGATCGGGTTCCGGTTAGGATCGATGGGCGGAGTATGCCAGGCAGGTTGTATGCGTTGCAGCTTCGGGATTACGATATGATTCTAGGCATGGATTGGCTCGAGACTCATGGAGCGGTGGTGGATTGTGGGATGAAGAGGGTCTACTTCCAGCATCCGAGCAAGCGGACCTTCTATTTCCAAGGTTTCCGTTCCACCTCTTCTCGATTCCTCATTTCTGCTATTCGAGCCCGTCGATTGCTTGAGTCTGGTTGTCAGGGTTTTCTCGCGTCCGTGGTGGTGTCTGAACGGATGGAACCGAGTGTCAAGGACATTCTGGTGGTGTGCGAGTTCCCCGACGTTTTTCCTGAGGAATTGCCTGGATTACCTCCCCAGCGGGAGATCGATTTCGTAATCGAGGTTGTGCCTGGTACAGGACCTTTGGCGAAGGCTCCCTACCGTATGGCCCCCGCTGAGTTGAGGGAGTTGAGGGCGCAGTTGCAGGAACTATTGGCCAAGGGGTACATTCGTCCGAGTTTTTCCCCTTGGGGTGCGCCCGTGTTGTTTGTGAAGAAGAAGGACGGTAGTCTGCGGCTGTGCATTGACTATCGGCAGCTGAATGAAGTGACCATTAAGAACAAGTATCCGTTACCGCGGATTGATGATTTGTTCGACCAGCTACAGTCCGCGCGAGTGTTCTCGCGGATCGATTTACGGTCCGGTTACTATCAGCTGAGAATTCGCGAGTCCGATGTGGAGAAGACTGCGTTCAGTACGAGGTACGGGCATTATGAGTTTTTGGTGATGCCGTTCGGGCTCACCAATGCCCCAGCAGCCTTCATAGACTTGATGCAGAGCGTGTTTCATTCGTATTTGGACCAGTTCGTGGTCATCTTCGTGGACGACATCCTTGTCTATTCGCAGTCTGCTGAGGAGCACGCGTACCATTTGGGTGTGGTGCTGCAGACGTTGCGAGGTCACCAGTTGTATGCGAAGCTCAGCAAGTGCGAGTTTTGGCTCAGCGAGGTGCACTTTCTGGGGCACGTGATTTCTGGTGATGGCATTTCCGTGGACCCCGCCAAGGTCGAGGCAGTAATGCAGTGGCCGAGGCCGAGGTCGGTGACGGAGATCCGGAGTTTCTTGGGGCTTGCGGGTTATTATCGCCGGTTTATCCAGGATTTTTCTCGCATTGCGGCCCCGATGACGAGGCTTACGCGGAAGGATGTGCCTTTCGTCTGGTCTGAGGAGTGTGAGCAGAGCTTCAGGGAACTGAAGAGATTGCTCACCTCGGCTCCGGTGTTGGTCTTGCCTTCTGGATCGGGAGGTTTCGTGGTGTGTACAGATGCTTCCGGGGTCGGATTGGGTGCTGTTCTGATGCAGCATGGTAGAGTGGTGGCTTATGCATCTCGGCAGCTAAAGCCCCATGAGGAAAACTACCCTACCCATGACCTTGAGTTGGCGGCGGTGATCTTCGCGCTGAAGATCTGGAGGTATTATCTGTACGGTGAGAAGTTCGAGGTGTTCACTGACCATCAGAGTTTGAGGTATGTGTTCTCGCAAAAGGACCTGAACCTCAGGCAAAGGCATTGGATGGAGTTCATGAAGGACTATGACTTCACCCTGTCTTATCAGCCGAGCAGGATGAATGTCGTCGCCGATGCCTTGAGTCGGAAGGTCGTGATGAGTGCCTTGATGTTAAGAAAGTGGAGGCTCTGGGAACAAGTGCCCGAAGTATCTTTCAGGCTCAAGATTCCCCAGGAGCCAGGGTTGACGGTGCTTGCGAGTCTGACTGTCACTCCTGCTATCCGTCGTCAGGTGACAGGGGCTCAGCATGCGGACCCTGAGTTGCCCCGGATTCTGGCTATGGCTGACGTGGAGCTCGGCGAGGACGGTGCTGCGAGGTTTCGTGGCAGGTTGTACGTCCCAGCCGAGGAGCAGATTCGTCGTGCGGTGCTGCGCGAGGCTCATGGGAGCAGGTACACCGTACACCCGGGTGCGACGAAGATGTATCGGAACTTACGGAGGCAGTTCTGGTGGCCTGGCATGAAGAGAGATGTTGTCGAATTTGTGGCCAGGTGCCTGATCTGTCAGCAGGTGAAGGCGGAGCATCAGCGACCAGGCGGTACTCTCCAACCCTTGGATGTTCCTGCTTGGAAGTGGGACCATGTGACCACGGATTTTGTGGTGGGGTTGCCGAGGACCCCGACTGGGTAGGACAGTATCTGGTTGCTGGTGGATCGGCTGACGAAGGTGACGCGGCTGTTGCCGGTCAAAGTCAGCTGGAGCGTGTCCAAGTTGGCTCGCCTTTATGTGGAGCGGATCGTGCCGTTGCATGGGATTCCTATTTCGATCGTGTCGGATCGGGATCCACGCTTCACTTCTGGATTCTGGAGGAGTTTCCAGCGAGCTCTTGGCACGGAGTTGGCTTTTAGCTCGGCGTATCATCCTCAGTCAGATGGTCAGTCTGAGAGGACCATTCAGACCTTGGAGGATATGCTGAGATCTTGCTGCCTGGAGTGGCAGGGGAGTTGGATTCATCACCTACCGTTGGTGGAGTTTGCCTATAATAACAGCTATCATTCGAGCATCGGTATGGCTCCCTATGAGGCATTGTACGGGCGTCCTTGTCGGACTCCACTCGATTGGTTTGAGGTGGGTGAGCATGTTTTGACGGGACCGAAATTGGTGCAGCAGTGTGTGGATGTTGTGCACCTGGTTCGTCAGAACATGTTGGCGGCCCAGAGTCGGCAGAAGAGTTATGCTGACCGCAGGAGGCAGCCCCTCGAGTTCGCCGTGGGTGATCATGTGTTCTTGAGAGTTTCTCCGATGAAGGGGGTGATGCGTTTTGGACGGCGTGGGAAGCTGAGTCCCCGCTATATTGGTCCTTTCGCGATTGTGGAGCGCATCGGTGAGGTTGCTTACCGGTTGCAGTTACCTCCTGAGTTGGCGTCGGTGCATGACGTGTTCCACGTCTCGATGTTGCGGAAGTATATGCCCGATGACTCTCATGTGCTCGAGTTTTCGGTTTGGCCTGAGGTGACTCCAGACCTTTCTCTCCCAGAGTTTCCGATCCGCGTGGAGGATAGGCGAGAGCAGCGCCTGCGGAACAAGGTCATTCCCTTGGTAAAGGTCGTGTGGCAGCGACACTCTGGTGGTGAGGCTTCGTGAGAACGTGAGAACGAGATGCGTCAGCAGTTTCCGTATCTGTTTGAGTGAGTCTTCCTCTTCTTTCCCCTTTGGTTGTTCTCAATTTCGAGGACGAAATTCCTTAAGGGGGGAGGGCTGTAATATCCCGGACCTTTCGGATCCTTCTTTGTGGGTCCCGGATCTGGTTTTCGGACTGTCTGACTTTGTTGTGTCCGAAATTTCGTTTCAGACATCTTTCGTGTTCGGATCGGCGTAATCCGGAGTCATTTCGGAGGCCCGGAGGCGTTCCGCGGCTTTTCCGCGTGTGTTTTTCGATTCCCGGTGTGTGTTTCGGCTTTTTCTTTGGAAGCTCGCTGCGGGCGAACCGGGCGGTTCACCCGGGCACGAGTGGTACCGTTGCGATCGGTGCGTTCCGAGGATTCCGGAAATATATTTTTCTATTTTTTGGTATTTTTCCAAAAAATCAGATTTTCTATATATTCCCATTCTTTTCTTTTTTTCTTTTCTTCCTTCTCTTTCTTCTTCTTCTTCCTCCTTCCTTCCCCAACCGTGGCCGCCCTCCTCTCTCTCCCTCTCTCCCGTTCGAGCGCGGCGACCACCGTTTCGACTGCAGACGGCGGCGGTGCGACGCGGCGAGGACGTGGGTGACGTCGAGACGATCGTGCGGGCGTGCGGCAAGCGTGGGGAGGCAAGGTTTCTAAAAGCGTTCTTCGCGATTCGCGGGTGATTCGGCGGAGCATTCGCTCCATTAAGGTAGGGTGACATTCCTTAGCCTCTAGCCGATCTTTTCCGTGATTTATAGGCCGAGGGGAGGCCGAGAGGGGCTTGTTTGAGCATGCTTGGGGTTTTTCCATGTTTTGGGGAGAGTCGCCCGATCTATGGATTTGATGCATGAATTCGCGTTTTGATGGCCTAGAATCATGCTAGGGGTCCCCGGGGGCCTTCCCCTTTGATTTCCCCCTCTCCGGTGGAGGTATGGGGGCGTGGATGGTGTTTTTGGCCGTTTCCCGCCGTTCTCGATTTTCTGAGATGATAGCGGTCTACCAGTGGCCGCGTTCACTGGTAGCGGTCGGGTGGGGACCGCCTTCACCAAGGTTTTCGACCGTTGGGGCTTGTTCTGTCGGCAGGCGGTCGCGGTCTTGCGACTGACCGCGACTGCTGGTGGCGGTCAGGGGACGACCGCTTTCACCGTAGGGTCCGGCACGGTCTTCGAGATAGTTTTTGACCGTTGGAATCTGGTCGCGGTCTCCTGGAGACCGCTATCAGGTGAAAACGGTCATCAGGTGACCGCATTCACTTTTCGCGCACCAGGGTGGTCGCGGTCCAAGGAGGACCGCGATTAGGTGGTAGCGGTCCTGGGTCGACCGCGACCACGGGAGGCGGTCCTCCGGTGATCGTGACTCCCTTTCCTCGCCGATTCAAATCCCGGACGAGCTAGTCTCGATCCCTGTGCTGACCCGTGGTCCGACTGATGCGGGGCACCACGTGGGGGCTACACATGGGGGTGCCGTGGGGTCCCGGGAGGTGGTGATTTCAGATTGTGTCATTGTGCGTTAGTGTGGGTACAAGGAGCGTTCCTCGTACCTGCGGTTGCGACGTTGTTTTCCGTGACTTGAGAGTCTACTCCTTCAGTGACCCTCCACTAGTCGTAGCCCACCAGTACGAGGTGCTGGTCTCACCTAGGAGTGGTGTACGGGCATTCACCTTTGAGACGGTTTGTGGACCGGTTACCGTAGGCCCCTCGTCGGTAGCCAAAGTCCGGCTACGGGGGAAAAACCGGTCAGAGGACCAGACCTAGTGACGCAAGGTCTGTGTGTGCACACGTGGTTGGGGGCGGTTGGACCCACGTCGACGGGCGTGACCCCAGCTAGTTACTTGTTTGTGGTTACTTGTGCGGTGTCTGCGCCTCGGGTAGGACCTACCACGTCAGGCGGTTCACCTGCGGTGCGGTGTAAGACGTCAGGGGACGCTACCGGCTATGCTTCTAGTGGGTGGTACTCCTGTCGAGTACGGAGTGACAGACTGTCAGTCTTGTGTTTCTGACCTTCGGGTTTTGCGGTTCGACCGTTGAGTTCCGGTCTCGTACCGTGGCACGTGTGTCGGTTTGTGTGCCGTAGGGCCTGGTTCTGTAGAGTACAGGCCTTTCCTTTCCGAGGTACTTTCCTACCGCTAGTGTAGTGGTTTCTCGTTTTACGAGGTAGGGTTCGAGTGATCCCTACTGAGTCTTGTTCCGAGACTCATTCCCTCCGTATTTTCACCGTGTTTCAGGTGAGGCGCCACCTTCGGGGAGCGCGTCAGGAGTGCAGCGTGTTGCGGGTGCCCAGAGGTAGTGTCAGAGGTCAGAGCCGGGGTATGCCCCGTGTAGCTGTACTTTCTTTCTTGTCACTGTACTAGTCGTAGACTACTGTTGCTGTTGTTGTTATTTTATTGTGGACCATGAAAAATATTAATTTATTTCCTGCTTAATATTATAACTGTTTAATTTCTGCAATTATTTGTGATACTTGTGTAGTCTCCACACCATCCTTTTAACCCTTCCGAGTCTTCGGGCTCGTGGGTGGCGGTGCGAGTCTCGGGTTATCGGGCCTTCCCGGTAATCGGATTCTCGGGTCGTTACAACACGTGGGTGCCGAATGGAGGGGCACACGTGGGTGCCGAAAATATTTGGGTTGACGCTATTCTAGGCATGGACTGGTTGGAATTGTATAGTGCCGTGGTTGACTGCAGATACAAGCGCGTTTATTTTATACCACGTGGGAAGCCAGCCTTTTATTTTGAAGGTATGCTTTAATTTTACAGTTGCCTCCTTTCACATTCTGTTTAAATTTCGGGGACAAAATTTCTTTAAGGAGGGAGGGACTGTAGCGCTCGTGCCTTAGCGGATTCTTAGCAGTTCGGATCTAGGCTTTGTCCTGATCGTTTTGGCTATTTTTACGGATTTTTAGGCGTTCGTTTGGCATTTATCGGAATTTGTTTAAGTTTAATGGCAATTAGGGTTAAGTTTTTAAAATAATAATGTAGACGGCAGGAAGGCGTCGTCCACCCTCGAGGGAAGGAAAAATAATAAACAATAATAATAAACAATGACAATGATGAAAGGGTGATCGCCAGAGAGGTATAGGCGGCGGGAGTCGTCGTCTACCCTCGTCTGTCTTAGGAGATGGAAATGACGAGATCAACTCAAGGAGAGAAAGAAAATAGGGATGTGGAACGGACTCCGGTACGTGGCGGAGATAGGGGTCGGAAGACCCTCTCGCGCAAACTGACCCCTTCCCGGTAAGCGTGACTTACCGTTCCACGAGCAGTTTTTCATATACCGGAAAATCCGAGAATCTAAGTAACAGAAAGGGAGAGGCACGAAGACTCAGAAATTACAACGGAATATCGTTCTCCAGACAATTATAAGGACAATACGATCAAAGACATACCACCACAAGACATTGGTCTTTGTGGGGTTCTAACAGCGATGCAATAATATCAACACTAATAAATATATATGTACATATTAGGACCACTGTAAGACATTGGCCTTACGGGATTTTTACTGCAGCATAAATAATAAATATTATGTGTACATACCACCGTGAGACATTGGCCTTTGCGGGGCTTTTGCAGCGATGTAAGTAATAAGTATAACTATATCAAAAGACCACCGCGAGGTATTACCCTCTGCGGGGTTTTTTATTATAATAACTATATGTATATAACGAGAAAAGAAAAAGGGGATCAAATAAACCGCCGCGAGATGTTACTCTCCGCGGGGTTTTAGAACGATGATAGGGGGATGTTGAAATCAAATGGTTGGGGGTTAGGAGGTTAGCGTGCGGAAATTAAATTACTAGAACGAAGATGGTCGCAGGAGATGACCCACCGCACCAGTTAGATAAGACCACTGCGAGGAACGGGTTCCTTGATCGGGGTCAGAACAAAAGAATGCAAAAAATTAAACCACCGTGAGGAACGAATTCCTTGATCGGGGTTGGAATTGAAAGTGCAGAAAATTAAACCACCGCGAGGAACGAGTTCCTTGATCGGGGTTAGAATAAATGAAAAGGGGATTAAATAAACCGCCGCGAGATGTCACTCTCCGCGGGGTTTTGAAGCGATGATAGGGGAGGGTTAGAGTTAAGCAGTTAACGGTTATGATGTTAGAATGCGGAAATTAAATTACTGAAATAAAATGGTCGCGGGAGATAACCCACCGCACCAGTTAGATGAGACCACCGCGAGGAACTGGTTCCGTCAACGGGGTTTAAACAGAAAGTAAATAACAAGAGAAGGGGAAGGGAAGTGTGATCGCCAGGGGCTGAGAGCCCCACAGGAAATGTCCTGATCGTGTTCGCCGCCGAAGCGGGAGCAGTGCGGGTCCTCTCTTCCTCTTCGGTCGGCCGGCCGACGAAGAGGGCCTTGCTTTGGTTACCCTGATTTTATTATTCTTTTTTTGTGTTTTATCTTTTTGTTATTATATTTCTTTGGGGTTTTGTTGCTTTTATTATTTTTTTATACTTTTATATATTTTTTAAGAGAAAGATGAGAAGGTAAAGAGAGAAATCGAGGGATGAACGGTAGAATAAGATAGTATAATATAGAGGAAAACTACTAGGAGAATATAGACATAGTAAGAAACTTATTTTGGATGAAACAAAGAAGAACTGAGGTGGAGGTTTAACGATTTACGATGATAACAAGGGAGAAGAGATATACTTATTTTTAAGCAACACGTAAAGGATGATGGAGATGGCAATTTAACAACAAATAACAATGATGAGAAAAAAACCAGAATAGATGAGAGAGACGATAGCCGGGTACCTCAAAATAGGAGGGATGGCCGCATTTATAGCCCCGAACTGAGGGTACGTGAGTTGCTCCTCCTACTCTTTTGGTCGACTGAAGAAGCGGACTTCCGGACTGTTAACCCTGCACGGAAAACAAACGAAGAGAAACGACTACTAAATAAGGACAACGGTGGTGTAGTACCAATTCTTTAGAAACTAATATTGAAAATAACATAAACGAATACGCACCTGGTTGGTGGTATTTGAAACCCCTTTTAGGACTAAAGGGTAGATAGACAATGTGATGAATGCACGAATATAAAAAAACACTCACAAACCAGGCCCTTTCGGGGAGAAAGGCATGGCACAGATGTTAAAACAATGTATGCAATGTGATTAACTGACCGATAAAAAAAAATAAAAGGGGGAGAAGAGCTTATCGGGGAAGACCGACGACGAGCTTAAAAGCATAAGTGATACGAGCACCGCACAACCGGGGACCTTCAAAACAGACTTCAGAAACTGGTTAAGCTGAACATAAAAACACACGCATACATATATATACATATATATGAGTAGTAAATATATTTATATAAACATAAACGTATTAAATATCTTAAACATATTTATATAAACATATATAAACGTATACATAAACTGGTCAAAATAAAAGAATGAGATTTTAGAAAGAATGAGAGAAAGAAAAGGAGGAAGAAAACTTCCCTTTTTATTTTTTTTATTTTAAGGTTTTCTTTTAAGAAGAAAGAAGATGTAAGATTAGAGGAAAATAAAAATAAACAAAATAAAGAGTAGAGTAAGATATAATATATATATATATATATATGGGAAAGAGAGAGAGGGTGAGGGGAGAGAGAACGTGAGAGGATAAGAGAGAGGGGAGAAAAGGACAATAAAAAAAATAAAAAGAAAGAGAAAGTGAGGGAGATATCGAGAGAGGGAGGGAGAGGAAGAGAGTGAGAGAAAGAGGATAGAGGGGGGTGAGAGAGTGAGAAGCATAGAGAGGGGGAAAAAGAGAAAGAGGGAGAGAGAGATAGTGAGATGCAGAGAGAGGGAGAGAAGGAGAGAGACGGTGGAGGGGATTAAAAAAAGGGGAAAAAAGTGAGAGAGAGGGAGGTCGAGAGAGAGAGAGATGAGAGGGGAGAGAGGATGGGAAAAGATAAACTGAGAGAGGGTGAGAGGAATAAAAAAGGAAAAAATAAAAAAATAAAAAAAAGGTGAAGAATGAGAGATCGAGAGAGATAGAGAGAGAGAGTGGAGAAGAGAGAGAGAGAGAGAGAGAGAGAGAGAGAGAGAGAGAGAGAGAGAATGAGGGAATAGAGAGAGAGGGAGAGAGGGAGAGTGGGGAAGAGAGAGGGAGAGAGAAGGGGAGAGAGAGAGAGAGAAAGAGGAAGAGGGAGAGGGGGGGACGCAGAGAGAGAAAGAGAGAGAGCACGAGAGGGAGAGAGAAAGGGAATGAGAGAGAGAGAGAGAAAACAAGAGAGGGAGAGAAGGGTGGGGAGGACGACGGCGGCGGCCGGAGGGGCGACGGCGCAGGCGGGCAGGCGCGGTGGCAGGGGCGACGGCGCAGGCGGGGTGGCAGGGGCGACGGCGCAGGCGGGGCCGAAGGCGGCCGCGGGCGGAGACGGAGCCGGAGGCGGGGACCGGAGGCGGGGCCGGAGGTGGCCGCGGGCGGTGACGGGGCCAAAGACGGGAGCGGCGGGAGGCTGGAGCGGCAGGCTAGCGGGGCAGGGCGGCGGCTGCGGGGCGCTGGCGACGTCGGGGGGGGCGTCGTCACGGGGCGACGACGACGGCAGGGGCGCTGGCGAGTAGCGCCGCAGGCGGGGGCGCTGGGCGGAGACGACAGCGGCGGCGTCTGCGGCCGGGGGCGTGACCGGAGGCGGAGCGGGGGGGCGTCGCGGTGGTGTAGGGCGACCGGAGGCGGCCGGCCCCGGCGGGAGGAAAAGGCCGTTGCGGCCTTTCATTCAAACCGGGGGGGGCACGGGCGACGAGGCCCCCCCTGCGAACTCACTAAATCCCTTTTTTTTTGTTTTAAAACGCCAGTAAGAGAGAGAGAGAGAGGTTGGGGAAAAGAGAGAAGATAGAGAGATGGAGAGGGAGAGTGGAAGACGAGAGGGAGAGGGGGAGCAGAGAAGGAGACTGGCGGGGGGAGGAGGACGATAGGGAGAAAGAGAAGGTGGGGTGGCTGTCTGAGGAGGAGGGTGGCTGTTGTGGGGAGAAAGAGAAAGTGAAGAGGGAGGTGGAGGTGGCAACGTGGGAAGTGAAGAGGGGGTGGCTGCAGAGGAGAGCAGCCGACGGTGGGAAGTTGTGGAGTCTGAGAGGGTCAGTGGTGTTGTGTGGTAGTGGGGGAGAAGTGAGAGAGAGTGTCGTGGGGTGGAGGGTATGTGAAAGAAAGAGACAGAGAGGGTGGGGGAGAGTGTACAGTGAGGAGTGCATGTGAGTGGATGTGTGTGCATGCGTGTGTCATGGGGAGAGAACAGTGAGGTGGGGTGAGTTACGTGAGAGAGAGGGAAGGGAATAGAAAGATAAGATGATTAGTGTTAATTAGAGATTAATAATAATAAAGATTAGATTAAGGATAGGATTAATATATATATTATATTTTTTATTTTATTTTTTTTGACCCCCCTTTTTTGATTATTTTTCTCAAATTTTTATAAGCCCTTACCCATTTGTTTGTATTTTAATATTTTCTCAATTTTTATAACCCTTTTCAATTTTCTAGAAAAACTCAAACAAATGCTAATCAATCACCTAAGTTAATCGTGTAAGCCATTCTGGGGCATCGTGGTGTAACATGAGATTTACTCGCGAAAAATGTGAAAATAGCGTGTCTACAAATAATAATAATAATAATTTTAATATATATATATATATATCTCCCCATCGATTTCTCTCTCCCTCACTCGTTCTCCCTCTTTCTCTCTCTCCCTCTCGCGATCTCTCCGCCCCCACTCTCTCGGTCTTGGTCCGAACGGCTGCGGATCGAGGCGCGGGAGGTGTTGTTGGAACCGGCTCGTCGCGAGGAACGCGTAGACGCTGACCCCGTCGCGGTTCGTGGGACGTGGAGGTGAGACGGGGCGGGAGGAGCCGCGGTGACCCGTTGCTTGCATGCGGCCCAAATCCGATTTTCGTCACGATTGAGGTAGGGGGATGGAATCCTTGCCTTGCTAGGATCGCATTGGCATAGCATGCATGTCCATCCGACGTCGTTTTCTTCAATTTCCATGCAATATTCCATGTTAGTGTAATTTAGGCTAAATCCTTGAAAATCACTCCATGGGCATTGTTTTTATGTTTTGATGCATGGATTAGTTGTAGAATGTCGTGGTTTGGCAGGTTTTATAGTTTTTCCACGTTTCCCCATCGATCCGGCTCGACCGGGAGGGGGTTTGATTTTGACCGTTTCGGTTTAAGCTCCCAACTGGTGTGATAGTT
Source organism: Amorphophallus konjac (assembly GCA_022559845.1). Lineage (NCBI taxonomy): Eukaryota > Viridiplantae > Streptophyta > Magnoliopsida > Alismatales > Araceae > Amorphophallus > Amorphophallus konjac. Next base: position 84,294,524 of record CM040122.1, on the reverse strand, counting down.
CTTCCAGAGGCCGTCACACTGTAACGGCCCTTGTGGGGTGCGTTACGGCTGTGTGACGGCCCACTGTAGGGGCGTCACACTTGGTGTGGTGGTCATCTGCTAGACCGTCACATGACCGTTACTTGACCCGTTTGACCGTTGACCTTGTTAAGGCGGTTGACCTGGCGGTCTATCGGGCGACCGCCAGAGCCATGTGACGCACCCCTCTAGGTGCGTCACAGTGTAGAGACCCCTGGCCCTTCTTAACCTTAGTGGCCCTGACGGCCCACCTGGGGCATGTCACAGCCCTTGTGACGCACCCTACCTTGACCGTCACAGTCCTTGTGACGCTCCTTCCCTTGGCCGTCACACTCTGTGACGCGGCAGTCCTAGACCGTTACGTCCCTTTAGTTTTTAAAAGCATGCATGGTCTATTTCTAATGCATTCCATATTATTTATATGCTATGTTTAGATTGTTTTGTGACCGATGGCTTATTAGTAGATCCCGATGGAGTTGCTTTCTCTTTCCTTGTGATGGAACCACTAGTCGTAGCCCAACGATCGAGCGTGTCGTCCCACCCGGGAGAGGTGGAGGGGTGTTCCCATTGAACAGTTTGTAAGCTAGTTACCGTGGGCCCCTACGGTTACCGTTGCGTCCAACGGGGGGGGGGGGGGGGGGAACTAGCTAGAGGCCTGGCTCTAGGCAGGAGTCAGTGTGTGCACACGTGGTCGGAGACTTGGACAGGCACTGACGAGTGTCGCTCTGACTAGTACTTGGTTTGGTCCTGTTACGCCTCTCGCTTATCGTGAGCCAGACTTGCGAGTTACCGAGACGCAGTGTAAGTCGTCAGGGGACACGTCTGGTTTTGTTCTTCTAGTGGGTTGTTCCGTCTCTCACTTCACTTGGTTAGTGATAGTTTATTCTGTTGGTAGATTTATTTTTGTCGTTAATTATTTACTAAATTGTGCATCTGCCTTATTATTTAAATGCATGCTCTAATTGCTTTTATGTTTGCCTGCTTGTTTGTTTAGTTTGGGGTAGGGATCCGCGTGACTCCTACTGAGTCTGGCTATGACTCACCCTTCCTTCTTTCAGGTGAGTCGCCCCAGTCGTCCGCCGGTTCTGCTCAGGGTTGTGCCGAGCGTCGTTAGAGTGCCAGCTGTGTTGGTTTGTCTTTTGTTCTGTTGTGCCAGGGTATGTCCCGTGTAGTTGTGCAGTGGACCTCTTTTTATCTGTAAATCTAGACTATTGTATATATTCTACTACTCTGATATTTTAATTACTTCCGCACTTATTTATTAATTGTTGTCCTAATTATTATTGCGCGCATGCGGCCCCAATTCGTTATGCAACTTCTCAGCAAACTCCTTTAACCCTTCAGGGGCCTCATCAGCCTCTTGGGTGGCTTCTCCAGTTCTTGGTATCGGTGTATCGATTTCATCGGTATATCGGTATCCGGAGCTCTGGGTCGTCACAAAGGGGGTGCCCCCCATTAAAATGACATTTTGTATTTTATATTTTAGGTCAATTGACCACATGGGGGAAGAAAATGCTACCCCTCCCCTCTCTCCAACGAATTTCAACCCCCTCCACCTTCCTCCCCTTCTATATAAACCCATGTATAGTGTTTTGTAAGATTTAATAAAGAGAAAAAATATGAATTTGGTTGGAGCCAAAGAAGGGTGTGCCCTCCTCCTCTCTCCCTCCCCCTCTTGCAGATGGATTTCTACTAAATCTTGGGTGTGATACCCTTCTATATACTCCTTAGCCCCTCTGAGTTCCATTTCTGTTGCCGCCGCCATCGCATCGCTGTCGCGCCGCCGCCACCATCGTCGGAATTCTGTCTCCATTAGGACAACCTCACCTATGAAATTTTATCTTTTTTTCTGGTTGTCTTTTCGAGCCCTAATTTTGAGAGTTTGTTCTGTCCATCTTCCTTAACCTCCAGTTCAAATTTCGTGTCATTTGGAAGTCATTTGGTATTTTTCTCATATTTTTGTTTGTCCTCTCAGTAATCTGCCCTTTTACAGATCTACGGGACATAGTCACCTTGTTATATTTTTCCCACCCACTTATAAATTTCTAAAACAATCAAAATAATTTCTCAGTGTTCCTAACATATACCCCCTTCCACCATAATTTTCGTGGAGTCTAGAAAAATCATTTTCCCTTAGGTCAAAGGTCAGTTTCAGGAAAAACACAGTCTGCCCTGTGTGTCTGTCAGTCCGGGTCAGAAAGCAAAACAGTGTTACAGTCATTCTCATCTTCAATCCGTTCGGTGGATGGAGCTGTGAAAAATTTATGTTGTAGTTATGTGAGTTCTATTTCCAACGGTACCAGCCACGCCTCGATCGGCCTCCGGATCTGAGCATCATAATTCTTGCAGCCGAGGCGTGCAGATCTGTTCCCTGTGCAGGTCTGAAATTACAGTCCGGGAATAATTCGTGCAAAATTATCAAAAGTCAACTTCTGGAACCGCCACTTCAGGGAGTCGATCAGGGACATCCCGTCATCATCCCAGCCAAGCGGTGCCTTCAGAAGACCTCAGGAGGGCGTCGTTCCTTTGGAATCCGCGCCTTGCTGTCCAGTGAGTCAACCGAGTCGGCGCAGTACCGAGTCGGTGCAGGACCGAGTCAGACCAGCAGGCCAAGTTCGTGCCATAAGCACCTCCAGATTGCTACCCGTCAACTCAGGGTCGGTCCTCCCGAGCCCCACTTATAGCCCTTTACCTCCCTGCGTGGAGTGGGCAATAAAATTCACGGTTGCAATTAACTTTTTACTGTTGTTACCGAGACTTACCATAACTGGCCGGGATCGTCTTCCCCACGCCCGGAGCGTGGAGGCATCGTGTTCGCTCTCTTACTCGGCTTTGCTTTACTCGTATTTATTCGTATATGCCGCTGCATGTGATAGGTTATTAACCCGTTATATCATTTTTATCACCGCTGCGAGTGAGTGAGTGTAACCCGTCCCGTGACTCAATCCGAGTTAACGCGGAAAGGCCGATACCCGAGACTCACTGCCGGTTTCTCAACCACGCACGGTCCAACGTTTTTCTCGCATAGGGACGATCGCGAGCTAGAGTCCCAGGTCGCGTGTCCGTCCCGCATCACAAATGTATGTCTCCACGGCCCCTCTCCGTGCCTATTTAAAAGGGGAAGGCGGCCACAATACTTCGGCTTCAACGACCGATGAAATCAAATCATCCAAGATTTGATGGATCGTCATCAACAACTGCGGGGGAGTGAGCATTTCAAGAATGGTTGTTGTTGCATGTGCCCACCTTCCCATGAGCAATGGGATTTGGTCATGATGAAGATTACGTCACATCTAAAAGGTGGCATGCATATTGAAATCCTAAGTAGAATGGCGTCCAGAGCAATGAAAGCTCCGTGCAAGATGCTATGTGACCTCTTAAGTGGAGTAGGTCGAGAAACCTTCTCCAATAAGGAAAGTCTGATAAGACAACTGCAAACTTTAGCGGATGAATATCCCAGTGATCACTTCCTCTCGAGCACTCTCACTATGCGAGAGTGAGGGACTAGTGAGGAGGGAAGAATCCGCCTAGACCCATTAAGGCCCAGCAGTGACTGGCCCAAGATATAGGCCCTTGCCTTGCACACGTAATTGCTCTACGATCCACGTGGCGCACAATCTGGGAACTATTATAGGAATAATGGCAGAGTAATAGGCATCGAGGGGTAACCCACACCCCCTCGCATTCTGCAAGACAGAAGGCTGGGTGACCCATGACTCCACGCTTCTGCACCTCCTGTAAAGCAGAAGACTGAGCATCTCATGATCTCATGATCCTAGACAACTGTTCCTCCAATAAACCAGAAGACACGGACTGTAGGACGTGCTTGAGGAGGGAGACCTTATAAGAAGTATCCTGGCTGGACGGCCATGGGGTAAGCATTCTACGCACTCTAAGCCCGCAATACTCTTTTCTCCATTTCTCCTTCCGAGCACTCGTTACTCTATCCGAGCACTACTCTCCCCATCTGAGCACTCGTCTAACTTAAGCATTGGAGAGTTATCCCCTAGGATCACACTCGAGACTCTTTTTGACGTCCTTCCCTTTGCTCGCAGGTTTTCCCCTTGGAAAGTTCTTTCTCGTCTCTGACAAACAAATCTCAAAAGTATAGGATGCGGTTCGAAGGACCACTTTTCGACCTCTACACCAATCATAATGGAGCCCTCAAACAATGCCAAATTATGAAATGACTCTTCATTCATTCCCAATTAGCGAAACTACCCCAATCCTTGAAAGTTGCCCCTGACCTGAACCAATGTACCCTTATACCTTACTATGGCATAAGTGCCTCCATCCCTTCAAAGGTGCATGCTGCTTTAGCTGTCGTAGCACCCTTAACATCGTCGCCGATATTGTAAAGGTTGATGACTTCTTTAGCAGTTAAATAAATATGTTCGAATTTTATATCGATATAAATATCGATTGCGATTTGTGAGAGAACGTCGAACATCCGAATCTTAAATCGTATGATAAATATGATTCACGGAATTAATAGTGTACATGTTATTTAATTAACTATAACTATACATCCTTGTTCAACGAATGAACGCTACAAATTCTTATCTAATCCATGTGCGGAACAACATTAAATACAATATTAATCACCCTAACGTAATTCATATTGTGGGACGAAGATCTCCACTTGGGGGCCTTTACTTATTGTAGCACTCTATTAGAATACAATTTAAATATCATTTGGTGAGACCTATATCACAATATTTGTGGACTAGCTTCCGGGTCCCTCCATCTCCATGTTCTCTCTCAAAGGGGCGGCCCCTCCGTCTTCGTAGACGTCCTCCTCGGCCACTGACGTTCGTCAGCGATGCCATCGTCGGTCATCCACACCTGGTTCATGGCCTCGGTGGTGGGCAACGTCTTCCGCAAGGGCAAGGGTAGGTTGCCCCCCCCCCACCCACCGGGTTCCTCGTCAACAAGACGGAGGACGTCCTCGTCTCCGAACGCGCAGGGGTCCTCCTTGGACCAGCAAGTCATTGGGCGGACGGACGGACGCACGGACGCACGGACCGGGTGGACCTTACCAGGTCATGGGTGCCGGCCGGGTTCCTGACGCCCACGGGTCCACGCCTCCTCCCCCGGAATGGCAGCCACTCAGAGGCGAAGAAGAGAGGAATGGGGACTGAGCAGACTAACAAACGATTGCGCAAGCCATCCCCATGGCCTGATCACCAGCAGATGGCTGCTTCCCAACAATCAGCAGCCGTCATATACGCCTCACCATCAGGACCCTGAAGCCTGCCCTCCCTTCCCGTTGCTGTTGCGAATTTCAGCCAGCAGGCCGTGAGAGAACAAGATTCACAGATCTTGATGGTGTGCAGTAATTCTTGTAAAAGTATTTATAATTGATCCACAACATGCCGTGCATCTTCAACGCGGTGATCCACACATTCGAGACTTTTTTTTTTTTCGAATCGAATCGAACTGAACTTACTCCTCAAATCGAACATAATCAAATCAAAAAAAAATCATTTGATTTAATTTCAAATTAATTTTTAATATTTTATTATTATATATAATTAATAAATTATATATATAATAATGATATTTATATATAATTAATTTAAATATATATATATAATATTAATAAAATATATAGATAATAAATTTAATTTATTCAATTTGATTTGATTTCACATATTATAAAATTAAATCAAACTGAATTTGACTTCAAAACAAAGTAAATCGAATTGAACCGGAACAATTCGACTTAATTTTTTGATTTGAATAATCGCCCCGACATGGACCAACCAAAAGTGAGTTTACATCTCTTCACAATGAGTGCATTTGTTCGAGAGAGAGAGAGTACAAGGTCCCAACAGTGTGAGATGAGGAGTGGGAGGCTAAGGTGGCAAAAAAAAAAAGTGTCGTGGCAAGGATGAGATGACAAAATTGCTCAGGTTACAAGAACGGGGCATCATTTTGTAAATAAGTTGAGACTACGTATATTTGTATAATAATTTTGTAAAATAAGAAATTTTTTTAATAAAATCCAAAAACAACCTGCACAACATAGTGACACCTGGCCCTGGATATGACTATCATACGCGTATGTTAACGCCAATGAGGTCCACCTATAAATTCTGCATCCCAAACCTACCCTGTTTTAAGTCCCCATAGCACCACCAACTTTAGAACCAGAGTCTGTGAACAGTAACTTCGCATGAAAGGCATGTCTGCTAACTCACCACCAGCTTATGATCACTGCAGATTTCAAATTTTATGTACCAGTAGCAAGCAATTTGACGACTGACATTTCCTACAACATGATTCACATTTGCGACTCTGGTTATTGTTTGTGGAGGACTTCGGATCACCTTGCAGAACTGCAATGGTGAATAGCCCGTCATTTGACCGGATGTGATGGCATTAGCATTTGAAGAACAATCATTTTACATCACATTACAGGACGTGGCCGCTTCTCAAGCAGTTACAAGATATATTTACGTGGGAGGCAGCTCACTTTGTAAAGAATGAATCGTGAGATTCGAAGCAGAAGCTGCAGGGAGACCACACTCCGACTGCGACCAACAGATGGATCCGTACAGGATGCAACCGGAGAAGGTTCACCAACATCACTTCAGGGTGTGATTGTATGCTTGCATGAAGATGCGACTCCCCTAGCCTACTTTACAGCACGCTGCTTCCACATACTCTGCAATTTTTTGCATTGGATGATGTAAATATTCAAGTAAGAAAGACGGTATAATATTGAGTAACAAACTTGACAAGGACTTGGGTATGCTAAAAATTACAAGGGGCTCATTTTCTGAATCTTCATTGTCATCCGTGCCTGAAGAGTCTAATTTCCCCCCACCGGATTCATTCACTGCTTCCATTTGGATGGTTTCATCTTCTGCTTCTGAAAGTTGTTCCTGTCCTGTAGAGCCATCATTTTTTTTTTCGTCGGGGTTGGGGGGGGGGGCCTTAAGTTAGACATCAAAATGTGAACAACATTCTGAATGCAATTGGATAATAAAGTGCCACTTGAAAGAAATTAGAATTATGGATAGATTCACAATTATGACAGGCTCAACATTCTTGTCCTTTTTGTTTTTGCAGCAGAAACTTGACATGGATAAAACAACCCAAGCGCTCCCCATAAACAGTTCAACCTGATATGGTAAATCCTGGATAGAACTTACAGACGCAAAGATTGCTATGCTAGAAAGACTTCAGGTATCAGGCAAAAAGCCACCTTTTGTGGTTTCTTGGGACTAATTTGACCAGCAAGATAGAAAACAAAACCTCAAAACATATGCCTTAAGCTAAACCCTCGGTGACCCAGCAATAAACATGACAATGAGGGAATAGGTGGCCACAAAGTAAAAAACAGACGTACCAGGGTTGCCATCATCAACCTCAGACCCAGAACGACGATGAACATTTGACAATTGAGAATTATTGCTGTCATCAGTATCAGAAGAAATGGCATTAATTTTGCTTTCTAATGCTGTTGTCTGTTTACCTCTACGTTTTCTCGGAGCTCTTTTTTTCCTAACGCCAGAAGATGAAAATATTTCGTCATTTAATAGATAAAACATGAAGCACTTATTATACAGTTATCAAGGGTGACTGACTTAGAGGAATTCTTGTTTCGCGTGGAGACATCTTCAGGAGTTTCACTTTTGGAGTCTTCTTGTGACCTGGAGCACGAGTGAGACAATGGAACCAATAGCTCAGAAACTATGCCCCAAGAGATGAAACAAGTGCCCTGTAACTGAAGATTGATATAGAAGACAAGAAAGAATGCAAGATGTTGAAAAAAAGAACACAAATGAGGCATAAGCTACATGTTTCACATAATCACCAAGGATTACAACTATCCACAATAATGTTATTGTCCAGCTGTTCTCAATAAGATCACCAGAAAAAGAAAAGAGGAAATAATGCCAAGAGTTATGAGAGGTACTCACGGTTCTTCAAATGGAGAAGAATAATTACGTTTTTGTGTCTGTAAGAGGGGGAGGAACAAGTTTATTAGAGATAAACATTGGAAAAGTGAGTGAAAATAAAGGACTAATCAAATTTAAGACCTTTTCGGCTATGTAACCCGAGTTAAGGACCTCCCATTTTTCCTTACTTAGCTGTAGTACTTCCACATCTCCATCATCATACAGTATCTTCAAAAGAGAGTAAAAATGAGTCCAAGAAATAAGTTTTACCAGAGTAAAAGAACCAGGTTACAAATGTCTGTTTATGCATGCCACATGCATGTGCTTTTGTGCATATTGTGTGTCAGGGGAAGGATGGATTACCACATGTTTCTTCTTCCGTGGATCATAAGATTGTACTGCGCCTTCATAATACCTGTTAATGGGCGGGGGAGAAAAAGGTAGTAAGTAACAGCTACAAGATACCAAGGAATGTGTGTCACAGACTTGAGTCTTTGAGAACTACCCTTTTCTGGAAAGCGAGAGGGCCAGAAGAAAAAGGAGTTCATGCCATTGCTTGGAAATTCGCATGCAGACATAAGGAAGAAGGTGGAGTTGGCTTGTCACCATTTGAAACTATTAATCAAACTCTGCTGGTGAAGTGGCTGTGTAGGGCAAATATGGATGATTTGTCACTGGGGAGGTCTTTAGTAGCAAAAAAGTATTTGGAAGATAATGAAGAGTGGTTTTCTGAAGGAGCGCATTGCAAACATTTGTCCTATATTCAGAGAAATATCTTGAGCCTCAGAGACTTTTACACTTGCTCTTCAGAAATTCTGGTAGGTGATGGTAGAAAGACGAAGTTCAGGGAGGACCCATGGCTTAATAACAGATCACTCAGAGATACCTTTCCCAATTATTTACGCCATTGCCTGCAGGACTGGTGTGAATAGTACTCTGTGGTCTCAATCAGAAGACAGTCCGGGGTGGAATATTGAGTTCTGTAGAAACCTTAATGATTTTGAATGATAAGAGTTCTTACAGTTTTCTCAGCTCTAGGACAGCAAGAGTATAAATCCAGCTACTGGAGATAGAAGGAGGAAATGAGAAAATTCAGGTAATTTCTCTGTTAAATCCGCTAACCACAAGTTGGCTCAAGGAGGACGGAAAGTTCCTTGGTATAAGCAGGTGTGGAATACAAAACTCCCAATCAAAATCAGAATTTTCCTATGGAAAATTATGTGGAGAAGAATTTCAACTGCCGATAGAGTGCACAAATTCAAGACAGATATTAGAATTCACTGTGTATGCTGCGATTATTTTCAAGAGAATATGGAGCACCTCTTAATAAATTGTGGCATTATCCAGACAGTTGTGCTTCAATTCTTCAAAGCTACCAGGGTCAATTGGACTAATATGATTAAGATCAAAGACTAGATGAAAGATTGGATGTATGTTAACCCAGTGCAGGTAGAAAAGGAAATTTGCTGGAGGTGTTTTCCAGCTATCCTCTGGTCTATTTGGAGAGAGGAATAATAGAGTGTTTACAGAGGATTTTAAGCATCCCTACACAATTATTCAGAACTGTAGCAAGTGCTTACTTGATTGGAATTTTTCAGTGGAAGGGTAGTCTTTGAAGCAGTCCATTATTATGTCTAGATTAGGATTGTGGAAAAAACAAAATTTTCAAGTGTCTGGGTTGGCTGCCTGGGAGTTGGATAAATAAGGGTCTTGGACGCTCTACCTCCTTGGTAGATGTCTTTTTCTTTTGTTTTGTTACGTAAGGGCCTCTTACCTGGTGCTCCTTTTTTTTTCTTTCAATGAATCGTAGCCTTTTGGCTACCTTCCAAAAATAAAAATAATACGTAACAGCTACAGGGGACAAATTATCAGAGAGTATCTGATGCTGCAAGATACATCAAATAGAAGTCTGAGAACTTGAAATTTTGAACTTGTGGGTAATCTACCATATTCACGGCTATCAGCTGACCATTTTACTAGCACAGTAATCCTTGATCTCTATTTTATCATTTCCCACAGTGAAATATAAAAAAAATATATCCATAATAAAATGCATACTGCTTGTCCAGTGGCCACCAAACTTTTATCCTGCATCCAACCAGTTCAGAATCAGCTGTTTTGGGTTTCTCCAATGAACACTGGAAAGAAGACAGAAGAAACAGTATTATAACATAGGAGCAGAATACTACCCAAAAGGCAACTTTTTGGAGCATGATATGTTACAAGAAAAATGCTACGTGCCACTCTTTTTGACACACTTTTTGCCACTCTTAGCTCGGCTGTCCAATCTCATGATGACTTAAGTTCAGTGCTCTCAAGCTCAGGATCACTGAACTTGTCATCCTTTCCTGCCATTTGATTTTCAAATTGGATGGCTGGAAAATAGTGTGGCAAGAAGGGTTTGGCACCATAGCAGTGGCCATGTTATAATTGTTGAAGAAACTCTACTATTGTTTGTACAGTTAGAAAGCTTGGAAACTTAAACAACTAAGCATTAATATAAACTAAATTCACTTTCAAAAAAATAATATAGACTAAATTACCATGTTAATCTGTATGCATGTATTATCCATAAGTATTATTTACAACCTGGAAAAAAAATGTCCTGATGTATTCTAGGATTGGAAACAAATGTCTAAAAGATGATCGATCACGAACAATGTAAACAGACTAAACATCAAACAAGGATAGACAGAACTCAGAAACAGGAAAGGACAAAGTGGTTCCAAGAACAAACATACAGGAAGCAGAATGTCATTACCAGGGAGACCAGGTGGAGTTTAATGCAGGCATCTAATGCAGTTGCTGGCCAATAAAAATATTTTCAAAAAACTTTTCAAACAATGGTTTGTTTTCTCTCTGGATAACAAACTAGTAAACTAGATTGAACAGCCAAAAAAAGAAAGAGTTATAAGCATGCCAAGAAAAGAGAAAGTACTCCCCAAGAGTAGTAGGCACAAAGCAGAATATCTGATGCCTTAAGGCAAGCTTCTCATTGTAAGCCACAACATGGCAGAATTGAGTTGAAAATGCAGATTTCAGACAACTAATGCACATACATCAGACTAGCAAAGTCTGCCATGGTAAGCATAAAATTAGAGAGAAATTGTGCAGCAGCTGTGGAACATTTGACATTATGGCATGATTAAGAGACAACATGGAACTAAATACATAATATATATTACTATATGATTATATTATTATTTATGTATCTTAATATATATTATTTATTTATGTATCTTGTAGAAATTAGGGATTCACATGATTCTGTGCACGGGAAGGAGGAGAAGAAGAAAGGAGAGGAGGAAGAAAGTAGATATCACAAGGAGAGGGGGTGCAGCCAGAGATCAGAGGCTGCGCCCTGCTCTCAGCATTTTATTAGGTCAAATACCACAATTACACATGACCTAAACTACCCCTGTTACATAGATAGACAGGCAGGGGTGCTTATGAAACAAAAATTAGACTTAAGTTACTTGGATCCACCTTGGTGGGTCTAGTAATGAATAAGTGCTCCAATAGATGACCTGACCTCCGAAAGAGGCCAGAACCAGGCCTAATGAACCCACGGATCAGAACCTGGCCTATCCACTACACTCCCCCTCTCAAAGCTGAGCATTAGATATCTCGCATGCACAACTTGCCCAAAGCAGAAAGTAGCTTGTCCTTGGAGAGACCCTTGGTGAACACATCAGTCAACAGAACGAACATAGGGAAGACAGAGTTCCCCGGAATCAAGCCTCTCCTGAATGAAGCGTCGATCAATTTCGATGTGTTTGATGTGATCCTGTTGCACTGGGCTGTTGCCAATGTTGATGGTAGCCTTGTTATCACAATACAACTTTAGAGGAAGATCGACATGCATACCAATATCCTGGAGCAGAAGTTTCAGCCACAGAAGTTCAGTTAAACCATGTGCCACAGCACGGTATTCAGCCTCAAGGCTAGACAGGGCACACACGGTTTGCTTCTTACGGTGCAATGTGATCAAGTTCTGCCCAAGAAACACACAATAACCAGAAGTAGAACGACAATCCTCCTTGGAATCGGCCCAATCAATCTAGAAACCCTTCAAGAGAATGAGAGGTGGACTTGGTGGTGAACAACAGTCTCTTGACAGGACAGGTTTCGATGTAGTGCAGAATTTTTTCCACAGCCTAAAGATTGGGTGCCCGAGGAGCATCCATAAACTGACTTACAACACTCACAACATAGGTGATGTCAGGCCAAGCAAGTGACAAGTATAAAAGTCTGCCAACTAACCGCTGATATGGGCCCTTTTCAATGTCAGAAAGAAGCTCTTCGTTAGTGTTGGTCAATTGCTGATTGACCTTAGTAGGTGCAATCACTAGGCGAGACCCCATTTTTTCCAATTTCCTCAAGTAAGTTTGCTGGCAGACAAAAATTTCATCACCTGAATAGGCTACTTCAAGCCCAAGAAAATACCGAAGAAGCCTCGGATCTTTAATTTCAAACTCTGTGGCCAAATTCCTTTTAAAGAATACATCTCTTCATCATGATCCCTTGTGATGACCATATCATCACAATTCACAATAACAATAGCAATGCAGCGACCAATCCACTTAACAAACAAGGTCTGATCAGCATTGCTCTAGATATAACCAAAACAAATCATATCAAGATGAAAACAGGCAAACCAGGCATGAGGCGACTCTTTCAAACCATACAACGCCTTCTTAAGTCGGCATACTTTCCCGTATATGTTATAGCCTGGGGGAGGCTGCATATGGACTTCCTCCTACAAGTTCCCATTGAGAAATGCATTTTTAATATCAAGCTGAAACAACGTCATGAGAATGAGCAGCAAAAGCAATAATGATCCGAATTGATTTCAACTTGACAACTGGGGCAAAAATCTCCTCATAATCTACGCCAAATGTCTGAGAAAGTCCTTCAGCAACCAGCCTAGCTTTGTAGCTGTCAACAGACCCACTAGACTTACATTTGATGGTGAACACCCACTTGGAGCCCACTAGCCGCCTCCCCATCGCAGGATCAACTAAATCACAAGTATGGTTTTTTTTAATAGTGCATGCATCTTCTTATCCATTGCATGTTTCCACTTAACGTCTTTTACAACCTCTGCATAGGAACGAGGCAAAGAGATAGTGGACAAAGCTGAAACGGAAAAAGTGATAAGAGGGTGAGAGATGAGAAAATGTGATAAACTGAGAGATTTGGTGTATTGTACATCCATGAATGCCTTTCCAAACTACTATTGAGAGATCAAGATCAATTGGTTCAAGAGGGGAACAACCTGGAGAAACAGTAACCTCATGAGAAGGACAATCCACAGGAGGATCCGCCACCACCTTCGGCCAACAGGAGTAAGTGATTAACTCTTTATTCACACCAGCCCGATCACAACACCAACTTCAGAAGGTAACCCATCTAGGGCAGAAAGAGAAGTGTACCAAACACAAGGCAGACTAGAGAGTGTGGGTGAAGACTCCCCCTGCAAACGAGTGACGGCAGACAAATAAAACTCAGACTCACTGAACGTGACATCTTTAAGAACATACTTTCTGCCAGTCCTGGGGTCAAAGCACTTATACCCCTTTTGAGTAGGAAAGTAGCCCAAGAACACACCCCTGATAACACGAGGATCAAGTTTAGTAGTGTCAGGCTGTAAGCAATGGATAAAACATAGACTTCTTGGTGGAAGGGAAAATAAGGGGCGATCTCGACAAAGGAGGGAGAGGGGCACCGAATAGCCAAGGACTCGAGACAACATTCGATTGATGACATACTGCAGTTAATATCGCTTCCCCTCAAAAAAATTTAGGAAGATTATGCTGAAATAAGAGAGAAAGAATAGTCTCTAACAAGTGTCTATTCTTTCTTTCACTTAGCCCATTCTGTTGGGGTGTATAAGCACAAGAGGACTCATGAAGGACTCAATTTCAAGAAAGACATTCAAAATTTTTCAAAGAACTCTTTTGCATTGTTAGACCAGAAGACTTTGATTTTTGGTCTGAACTGATTCTCAATCATCTTACGAAAGAAAACTTCAACCACTCTTGGGACCTCTGCCTAGATTTCAGCAAATATTACATGTGCACCATGTATAGTCATCAATAAAACTCACAAAGGATGACAGCCATCAAGAGCAAACATCGGAATGCACAAGCTCACATGGTGAACTTTTATTAGTGAAATTGGAAATTGGGTACGACATTGTTTGCCAACAGGAAAACATGACAACTGAGTGACTCAGGACTTATTTGACCAAACAACGAAGGACACAAGACTCTCAAAGAACAAAAAGAAAGGTCAAGACAGGAATGCCACAACTAGATTTCCTCCAGCTGTCCATGTGCATCCTTGCTGACTTCGGAATGAATAGCCACTCCTATTAGGCCGCCCATTGCACGCCCAATCCTAATAAGTCCCCCTATCTGCAGGTCCTAGAAAACACTGGTCAGGAAAGAAAGTCATTGAACAGTTTAAACATTTGGTGATGCTACTAACAGATGAGATTCATTGATAAATCAGGTACATGCAAGGCAAAGGACAAGACGAGGTGAGCATCTAGTTTAATGGTGCCACGACCAATAACTATGGCCCGAGAGCCATCAGCAATGGCCACTTTGTCTTGAACGGATCTCCAGGAAAAAGAGGAGAACAAAGTAGGCGTGCCGATTATATGATCAGTGGCCCCCAAGTCTACAACCCCACGAGTAGGAATCGAACATGTTGAGGCACTCAATGCAACACCAACAGTACTTGACGGAGTAGGAAGGGATGATGAGACGGTAGGTGTGGAACTGTTGCACCCGTAATTCTCTCGAAATATTTCGAGAATTTTGTTTCAGAACAACCGACGAAAAATATGGCATAGCGCCGATGTCGTCGGACTGCGGAGTACCTCCGTGATTTAGGGTCCATTGACCCGATCACATAATTGCAAGCGGGGTCGCAGTAAGGGAAATTAAGAGGAAAAATGTGCATGCCCACCTGTCAAAGTAGTCATACAATTGTGTATCACATGGAACGGATGGATGCAAAAACTTCCCCCCGGGCAAGCGGCGCGCAAGTAAACAACAAACGGACAATCCTTCGCTCCTGCACGAGTCTCCACCAACATGTTGCTGCCACGCGGCGAAGAGTGGGCCTCGGAGATCAATAAATGCAGGTCGGCGGCTCCTCTCCTACCCAGGGCGACGGAAAAATCCCGAAACGACGCGAAGAGGGGCCAAAAGGGGCACCCCGGGGTCAAATGACCCCGCTGGCCTACTCGCGGGCGCGGCCGACCCGGTGCTGGGTCGCGTCCGACCCCGTGCGGGGTCACGTCCACCCAGCTGGGGACCCAGCTGGGTCGACTGGTCCCCGCGGGGGTCGTGTCACCCCGTTGGGACCCCAGCGGGGTCAACATGACCCCTACAGGGTCATTTGACCCCGCTGGGTCCTGCCCGCAGGTCAAACGACCACCCGGGGTCCGTGTTCCCATAAAAGAGAGAGAGAGAGAGAGAGAGAGAGAAAAGGATGGGCCACCCCACCTTGTTAGAATTGGGGCTAAAACCCATTTTTTGTCAGAATTGGGGCTAAAACTCATTTTTTTGTCAAAATTGAGGCAAATCCTCATATTTTTTTCAAGGTGGGTTCCCTACCTTCTATAAATAGCCCCCTGGGCCAGCACAAAAGAGAAGAGGAGAGAAGGAGACAGATGAATCATCTACGAAGCAGCCAAGGATTTTGTTTGTGGCTTTGACCTGTGAGGGGTAAGTCTCCGGGTCTTGTGTTTATGCCCCTAAGGGGTATGTTGGTAATTATGCCCTTCTACGGGCCACGTTTGTGGGTTTCTACGCCCTGGGGCGACTAAATTATGTAGTTCCGCACCTATAACGGGAGAATTACGAAAATGTCCTCCCCGGGCCGACGAGAAACAAAAGTCCTGTCGTTTACAGTTTTACCCTGCAATCTCTTGTAATTGGGGCTACGCCCCTACTTCCCTCGTCAGTGCAGATTTCTGTGATGTACAGTCGATAATTCGCCGACAATCTCTTATATCCATTTGGGCCTTAAATGTACTCGACGTACGCAACAAATTTCCTCTATACATCGACTGGGGAAGATTATAAGAAAACCACCCGACTTTTGAGAATTATATATATACCCCTCCTCTGACTAAATTGACACGTGTGAGCCTTCTATGAACCCCTTGTCACTCCTTTGGTTCGAGGACGTTGTCAGCTCAGTCCGACACTTGGGTGCGGTCTCAAACTTAGGTCTATGTAGGGTTTGATAAAATTATTAAAATACCCCTGCGACCTAGAAATGGCTTAGTCACCCCTAAAATTCTCCATAAATGGTCTCAGCGTCTTGGGAGGTCAGGAGTCCAACCCTACTTTCGTTCCAACCCAGAAATTTCAAAAATACCCCTGGCCCGGTAAAATTATCAAAATGCCCCTGGGAAGGTAAATTTACCAAAATACCCCTGGGGTCCAGGAAACTTCCCGTCACTTCAAAAATGCCTATGGCTTTTGCAAAATTACATTCACGTTCTGAAATTCTAGGGTTTTGCCTGAATTTAAGAGGTCTTTGACGAAACCCTAGTCTAATCAGTCGGTCGGTGGTAAGCGAGTGGTCATTGCGAGTCACTCAAGTGAGCAAGCCCTCAACATCAGGACCTATAAAGGAGATTTTAAAGTTTTCTTTGACAGTTAAACAAAGGTGTTCGGACGTTAGACCGATGTAAATCAACATTGACTGCGGTCAGTGGGGAAAGGTCCAGCACCCAAACCCAAATCGTCTGATACGATGTGCACCCACGGAATGAACCTCCACATATGGAGGAGTGTTTCTTTTCAAAAGAACATATTTTTATCATATATAAATTCCGTGGCCAACAGGAACCAACCTGTGAAAGCAGAAACTGCAGCTGAACAATATCATGTAAGGTCAGCCCCCGATGAAATGGACCTTGGGAGCGAGTTGTGCCCTGATCCGAGGGGGAAATTGGGAGATGACCCCTAGTAGGTTTTACAACATTTTAGCTAGTTGTCCCTTCTTGTCCTTCACAACTTGGGAGGCTTCTTGCCTTGATGAAGATCCCAGTAGTCATCAGCAAGATGATTTTCCCTCCCACAATGACTATAGATCTTCTCAGCCTTGGATTTATCCTTGTTTTGTCCAAACCCACCTTCGTTGCCTTTCTGTCTAGCACCTACAAAAGCTAAAGATTCTCCAACAGAAACAGGACCACAATTGTCATTCATAGCCTTGTGACGTCCCTCTTCACTGAACACTTTGTTATACACTTGCTCAAGTGAGAGAAGAGGAACTATACTCAGAATTTGTCCACGAAAAATCTCAAATTTGTGATTTAGACCAGCCAAGAACCTGAAAATTCTATTGTGCTGAATATAAGCAAAAAAAATTCTTTTGTTCTGCAATACATGTTCAGTCATCAGGTGCATGATAGTCTAGGTCTTTCCACTTCCTACGGAGTATGCCATAGTAGCGCGTAACAGTGTGACTGCCCTGTCAGAGCTCATTGATCTCACTCTATGGTTCATAATATGGACCATGCCTTGCTTCTGTCTGAACATTTCTTCAAGAAGAGTCCACATTTCACAAGCTAACTTCTTCCGAAGGATTCATCTTTGAATCTCAGCACCCATTGAATTAATTAGCCGGGACATAACAACACTATTCTCTAGGTACCACTTGTTGAAACCAGGGTCGTCGGCGCTCGGTTTTGGCAACTTGCCATTGATATAACCGATCCTGCCACGACCAGCAATATAAATTTCTGCTGCGACAGACCACACCATGTAGTTGTGCTCATTTAATTTTACCAGAGTGATTTGGAGAGAGACATTGTCACTCTCTGTCACTGGTGTCTACATATCTGCAGAGCCGGTGTTCTTAGACGTAACCTTGGACTGTGTCGACTCGTACATGAGTGCTCACGTGTGCAGTAGATGAGAGGAGACTCCCCCTACGACAGGCACTACTATAGCAACAAGAAAGGATAGGGCGACCAAGCCTGCTATCACTGCAATAGGTTCCAGACGGATCAGGCCGTGCCCAGGTTTAGGGACAGAGGAAGGTGCAGAAAGTGCTTCCACACCAGCCGCACACAAGAAAGGGGATAGACTTGGCACTTTAGGGATGGAACGGAAGCCGGTGTTAAAAGACAGGACACCCGAACAGGGACCCTGTGCTTAGGTTTAGGGCAATAGGAACCGGCCCACAGAGCACATAAGGAGAGGAGTAAGACAGCACGTGGAGACCTCGGACTCCAAGGTCTGCAACCCCCTCCTATGCGCCAAGGCAAGGCCAGACATGGGATTTCAACATACCCGTGGGTGTCCGGTCGTTGAAGAGCAGCCACGGTGCATCTTCATAGAAGCCAACGATGAGTTTTGGAGGCCCAAACAGGCCTAACAGGATCGGACTCTATGATACCATGTAGAAATTAGGATTCACATGGATTCATATGATTCTGTGCACTGGAAGGAGGAGAGGAGGAAGAAAGGAGAAATCACAAGGAGAGGGGGTGCGGCCAGAGATCAGAGGCTGCACCCTGCTCTTAGAAGTTTATTAGGTCAAACACCACATTACACATAAACTAGACCACCCCTGTTACATAGATAGACAGGTATGGGTGTTTATGGAACAAGAATTAGACTTAAAGTTACTTCGATCCACCTTGTAAGGTCTGGTAATCAACCACCACCCCAATAGAGGACGTGGCCTCCTAAAGAGGCCATAACAGGGCCCAATGAACCCATGGGCCAGAACCTGGCCTATCCATTACATATCTTAATATATCTTATTTTATTATGCACATACTGGACTCGGAATTTGAGTCTTGGACACTCACATACAGATGCCTGCAGATGAACATGCGAAACCATTCACATATTTACTACTATGTCACATACAAAATAGATTATAAATACAGTCTGAGAGACTACAGAGGAGCATCAACATGCAAGCACAACATGGCTACTCCGGATAGAAGTGAACCCTCAAAAGGTCGCAAATTCCGCCAAGTCTAGGAGCATGCCAAACTGAAACTCAAACTATGATGTAAATAAAGCAGTATACTGATGCAAAACACAAAAAAATCAATTTGTGCCTATGAAGTGAACCAAACAATGTTTAATGGGCTATACACCACTAACAGCTAAGGGAGACAATTTATGAGACATTATGCTAGGCCACTCAAACTTCGATAGGAATTCACAAAAAGGATGAACAATGAAGCTAATGTAAGAGCTAAGACTAAAATTGACAAGACTGAAAACAATGGCATAAAATCTTTAACCTCTCATTGTCACCAAATTACAGAACATGGTATGGCAACATGATGAACAGATTGACAAGCAAAGTAAGAGGACACCAAAAAATAAAAATGAAAAAGCAGTTTACTCTTTCTTCAAGTTTGTTCAGAGTACATATCTGTTTCATAACAAGGAATCTTTTTCCCCTAGTTCCACATGCATTTGTGCCTCTTTTTAGCTTTGTTTGCACATTTGCACTATATATCCATAGAATCATCCGTGAATGAGACTGAGATGGCCCATAATAGTCTAAGAAAAGCGAGCATAGATCAGGCCAACATTCAAAACACGAGAATGAATCATCCTAACAGATGGATGGGTGCAGAGAAAAAAACTTGGAGGGGAGGTTGGCATGTAGATGCAGATCAGTGCCTCTAGCTCTCTGGGCAGGCCAATGTCTGAATCCAGTGGTTTGCAGAATCTGCAAGAAGAGGAGCCACTTAGAGGCAGGAAGAGTCAGTGGTGGCTGTGCTGGCTGTGTCTGCATCAGTCAAGTTGCCTGAGGAGGAAGTAGACCATGTCAGGTAAGCAGCCACTTTCCTCTTAAGTCATTCTCCAGTGTGAGAGGGATCAGAGCCAGCTATAGTTTTATGCAAGTTGAGTTGCAAAGGGGCAATGAAGGTGGCAGGACAGTCTGGCAATGAAGGTGGCAGGACAGTGAGGCAGAGTTACTCCCTCTAGTGTCTATCTTTATCACTAACTGGAAGGCAACGGCGGAACCTTGTAATTTTCCAATAGGTGTCTGCATTGTGAAATCTCATTGGACTCCGTGGGTTGATCTCATCAGGTTGTCACTACACCCATGGAGACCTTCCATGATTGTCTGCCTCTCATGCTTCAGCTGAACAAGAGAAGACTTGGGGATATACAAGAGCCTCAGGCCAGGGCCCTCATTACTGTAGAGATGGTAACACCCACCGGGGCCTCGCACTAAGACTTCACATTTAAAGTTAGTAGTGTGTCAGACTCTTCCAGATGTAAATATCCTCACCTCATTATTCTTCTATTTTGTTGAAATGCAGTATTTTTTTCACTAGCCAACACCTCATTGAGTTGGTATTACTAGAATCATGTCGAAATAACCCTACAAGCAAAGCAACACTTAACCATCACACAGGTTGCAAACAGCTGCACTCCACTTGATTTATTCAATCTTAATTCCTTAATTACATCCTTCTTACTATCTCCATTTCTTTGCACGATAAATCCAAAGTACCAAAAAGGCTTAGCTAGTGGGGACATATTCTTAGTGCTGATATATGACAACATTCATGATGTAGTTGACATGAAATCAACAGTAAACAACTATATCTGTTGATAGTATAAGGATTAGTAATCTAGGCTGTTCAGGAAAATGGATGCAAGACAAACAAAGATGACAAAAAGCATGATGAACAATGAAAACAAGTCAAAAACTCTACTTTAAGTCTTGCAGTTTCACGTTTCAAACTTTCAATACCAACTAGCCCAAAGTTTAGGTCAAACGAGATGTTGTATCAGGTTGACAGCCAGCAGAAGATCCACATGGCACAATGATGCCATATGTGGTTGTCACTGGTCAGAAGGTGACACAACCCTAAACGTATGCAAAAGATAGTAGTTACATCAAAGCACACAAGGATTCAATTGAGAACATTGAACCAAGACTCCAGCGACTCATGTATATGATGAACGAAAGAAAAACCTGAATTTATGGGCAAGAGATCAAACAGAAAGACCAAAGCTAAGAACAATGATCAGTGGCAATACATGTGGCCTCAAGTCATACACCCAATACCAATAAGAAGGTAAGATGAATATTAAACATATTGTCAGTGAAGATTAAGGGGCATAGAACAGCTCCACTACTAGTTATACCTCCACCCAGATCCTTGACACAAATTGAATTACAAACACTGACCGAAGAACTGCTTGTATTTTTATCTGAAACATAAAAAGAAAACAGAAAGAAAGAACCACCTTCTCTAGCCCAACAATACTTCTCTTGTGCTTCCTGATAGATTTTGATGTGCTTTTATAAGAAGTGGCCTTCTCACTTTCTAATAGCTTGGTTGATTTCTGCAGGCAAGGCAAATAGTTGATTTCAAGAACTTATCATTTATAAAGTGATGTAAACATGAACAGAAGAAAAGGGCTTCACCTGAAGGTCACTGTTTTTGGCTCGTTTTGGATGTGTACCATTGGACCTCTGAAGCATGCCCTTTTTCCCAGATGAGGTTGCTGGAGAGCAAGATGTCAGCAACTCTGAGTCAGCAGACTCTACCTTGTCTTCCTCCATGGAGAATTTTAGCCCTGAATGAACAACATCCTCACCCATTTCACTTGAATGTTTGGGAGCTTTGTTTCTTTTCCTTTGGCCCTTGAGACCTCTGGATTGAGTCTTGGGAAGAAAAAGTGATCGCTTTCTTTTCAGAGCAGAGACAGATGCTGAACCACCATCATTGTTTTTTTCCTCATTTAGATAGTTGCTATCTTGGTCTAATTTGTTTAACTCCAAGCTCTGTAATCTCTCTTGGTTGTCCAAATTTATTTCCCTCACCATTCCCAGAACATCAATATTATTGTCTAACTTTTCTACACCAGAATGCGTAGGTTGCTTTTTCACCATTTTCTTTTTCTTCGCTCCATGGGATTTGAGAGTTCTCATAATTTTTCCTAGAGGCAACTCACTCCCCTCCTCGTCACTATCTCTTGCTACCTTGTCATCCTTGCTGACAACTGTGTCCACCTGAGGCAGCAATAGGTCAGTCATAAAGTAATTACCACATGTGACAGAACAAACCACTCCAAGGAAAAGGACAAAAAGGTTTATGATTGAAGAAATAGAACCCACTCTTTCCTTCTTTTCAAGGTCAAGTGATTCAAGATGGGCCAAAACTTTGACGCGGCACTGCCACATCTGCACTCCATTTCCCTGTTCAAGATGACAATTGAAAATAATATGAATGTGAATACCACAATGACAAGTGTCATGAGAAGGACTCAGATAATTCAAACAGCAAAACTTCTCAATTAAATCATCTAATGTTGGATGAAAAGTCTTAACAACATAAGATTTCTGCAGCTAAAGTAATTGCAATGGTGTATCTTTATGGAGACAGGTGATGCAGAAATCTAAAATTGGGAGAAAGACTCCTCAACTTCACAGAATACTTACAGATCCCCTACCAATTGCACAGTTTTTTGATCATGGACTTTCAGGAGGAAGGTGGGCTTTCAGGAAGGATTTGAGGAATGAGGAAATTACTCAGTTTTGATGAGCTTCTTCTGTTATCTCGGATCACAACTTGATCTCAATAGAAAGGATATCTGGATATGAAGATGGGAAATAAACAGGAGATTCTCAGTCAAATCAGCCTCAAAATTTATAGAGGATGGGGGATGTGGCCACTCATGTGTGGTGGTCTAAGAGCCCTCTCAAGGTCAAGATTGTAATTGGGTGATATCCAATGACAAGTTACGTACTTGCAATCATTTTACACACTTCCTCGAGTATATCACAACAGTTTGTTGCATTTGTGTAGAGGAAGAGAAGACCCTGGACCATCTATTTGTTGGGTATCCTTTTAGACAGGAGATTTAGCAGTAGCGACTTCAAAAGATTCAATATGCACATCTGCTCCTAGAAAGTACAAAAAGGCTCACAGGATGGAAGCAAAGATCGGATCTTATAAGTGATTGAGTTGTTTGCAGGCTGATTCATTGCACTATAGTCTGGGATATTTGAGCTGAACGAAATAGAAGAATTTTCAGGAGGAAACTAACATGTTGGAGCGGGGAGCAGAGTTTATATGTACAAGTTATTGGGTGTGGGCTAAGTTTCCTTGCAGTATGGATGAGCTTTTTTTTTTTTTGGCTAGGTACCCTTTTTTTAATGGGGAGGGGGAACCCGGGATTGAACCTGGGACCTCCCCCAAAGAGGGGAGGTGGTGAGACCACCACGGCAAGCCATGGGCTCCAATATGGATGAGCTTAGCTCATCTCTTTTTGTCCTTTCAGGGGTTTAAGTGGATCTTCTCATTTGTAGAGTGGGATTTTTTAGAGTATACAAATCCTACACTTGTAAATTCCCTCCTTTAGTTTTTAATAAATCCGTGGTGTTATCACTATCAAAATTTCATTCCAGGGGCCTCTCATTATTTGACTAATACGATGAGTTGTTTATGCACCTTATGAGGTTGCATGCAAGTGAAAGTAAAACATCATGGAGCTTTAATACTCTAAATCCCACTGAAGCCACTTATATGAATATCATAGTGGTACTTCCCCAATGTGTATTCTTGATGTCACTATACAGCCTACAACCCATGCAGCATTGCAGCGTCAACTGGGTTGCTCTGTACATGAGGAACATTTGATGTCCCTCAGCATATATGGCAGGAAAATACCATAGCAACATCGCTCTTTTATTTGAAACTCAAGTATTTTATAATAATCATCACATTTTACACATGCAATCTCATAAGTAGAATCTGGCATACATTAAACATTACAGAACTGTTTTCAAGTATGCCCCCAGACCTTTTCCCCTGGCATGTGCATGCATTGGTAATGCAAACTTGACACTATAACCCCCCACCCCCACAAACAAAAAAAGGGAAAAAAACAACTTAAAACAACCACACTTATGTTCATTGTGCTAGATAGCCAAGGAATATTCTCCAATATTCCAATGTATATGCCCATGTAATGCTAACTTCAAGGTTGCTAACTTAAAGATATCTTTCAGATAAATTAGACACTTTAAGTAAAACATGATTATATATATTAAACATTTCAGGTCAGTCTAGATCAGAATCAATGTTATCAAAGGGGATTACCTCGCTTGGCTAGGCAGTGAGGCAAGACCAGGAGAGACAAAAATGTCTCATGTTCACCTCACCCACCGAGACATTCACCTATGTCATCAACGTCAAATGATTGTATTTTTTTTCAATTTTCATTGTTCCAAAATGGCTAATGCCTGTTTAGGTGATGTCTAGCCATTTTTATCGTACATTTGAAATATTTTTCTTATTCTTGATGATTCCTAATATCGTCCACTACTTATATAGTTACATGAGGGTTTATACAAATTGGTCTTTACATCTTGTAGATGACCAGTGTTTCTCAGAACCTGATGTTATCTTTATTTTCCTTCTATTGCCATTTCTTCCATCATGGTGAATTATGGAAGAAAACACATTGCCTAATCAAATGCCTGAATCAGGAAAAGAATAGGTACTAATCAAGT
This sequence comes from Amorphophallus konjac, assembly GCA_022559845.1. Lineage (NCBI taxonomy): Eukaryota > Viridiplantae > Streptophyta > Magnoliopsida > Alismatales > Araceae > Amorphophallus > Amorphophallus konjac. The sequence continues at coordinate 84,270,048 of CM040122.1, read as the reverse complement.
CAACCACACAATCTGTTTTTAAAGTTCCATCATGCATTAAGTACTTTTTTAAGAAATCTTATTGCATAAAATACATTTTTAAAAACATGCAATAACAACTATAAGTTCTTTAACATTACATCTATATCATGTTCTGATCAAAAGTATGATCCACAAGATTTATTTGACAGACTGATACTATGGGTTGAGTCACATTGAATAATACTTTTACATCTTGAATTTGGTGTCCCCATTTTGTTAAAAAACTCATTAAAATTGGTTAAAAAACATTTGTTCTCCAAGAAAAAAAATGCATTAGATTGCATGCTATTTTACATTTAGGACTTCTAGGAATACACAAAAGATCATCGTATTTGATTTATTCAGGCAACTCAGCAATTTAGGAGACTAGTCACTTAGTTGTAGTCCATATAAGATGGGCTAATTCCGAGACATTTAGTTGGACAATACTTACAACAGACTTGTCCTCGTCCTTTTCCAGACTTCTGTAGAGCTGTTCTGGCAGTGGAACTGATTTAGTCATAGATGCAATATCTATTTGATCACGACATAAACGTTTAACAAGTGACAGCCCAATATCACATATAGCATGTGAGTTCTGCATTTTTAATAATTACCCATCATTAGTGGACGCTATTGCAACACAACAGACTAAAAGAAACACAGACATGCACATTAAAAACCAAGGAATTGAACATGAGCTATTCAGAGAAAACATATCATAACGGAAATTTTGAGATGACAAATTATATCCCAATAATGTACCTTAGACTTTTCTCTATCGACAACATCGTCTGAACTGTTGATACTCTGAAAGATAGAGACCACTGTACAAAGGCTCCCCTTAGTCTTGTCAGTACAAGTAATGGGTTTTAAGCCATCATCTCCTTGAAACAATGCACAAAGAAATAAGTGCAACCGCCTGGAAACTAAAAACCATTAGTGCATAATCAAGAAGGTAATGTATTGTATGCTACATGCAGATGTTAGTTCTCAATACAAATACTTAATACATATAACTTGGTAATAGATCATGTCCATTTGATACCAGTAGGTAATTTCCCTTCAACACAGGCAACATAACTTTAATAGAGAAACCCATATGCCTCAATTACTCCTCCAAAGATTAAGGGCCAAGTTTGGTTTTGACTAGAAAAGCAATTTTTAGTAGCCACAAGATTTCAAGAACGAATACCTAAGCTCCACCACTGTTGAACACGAAAAAAATTATTTGTTTATTATGTTCATTTGTTGAACATAAATGCATATTTGTTGGCTATTTAAATAGCATGTGCATTATTGATTCTGTGGATTTAGTTTATCAGACGATTTGGGTTCGAGTGTTGAATCTTCCCCCACTGACCTTGATCAATGTTAATTTACATTGGCGTAAAGTCCAAATACATTTGTTTAACTGTCAAAGAAGAGCTATAGTCCTCTACACTATTGATTATGATGTTGAGGGCAACGTTGCAACGACAATAATAAACTCCTTTAAAAAAAAGGGGGGCAAGGGTTCTTATACCATGACAAAGGCAGAAGTGTAATTTGATTCAGGACACAACGGGCCTACAAGCCTAAAAGAATAGGGGTAAGTTGGGAATTTGCACTAGGATTTGGGCATGGACTAAGGACTATCCCACAGTTTAACGTTGTTTAGAGATTTGAATGAAACTTGGTAGAAGCAAGGATATGTTTGCAATTTGATTCCTCCCAAGGTTTATTTGACACCGTCAGGGGTATGTAGGCAACTTGGTATTAACTATGGGTGCAAAGACAATTTGAGCCTTAGGAGGGGTATATGTGCAAACATTTCATGTCAAAGAGCGACATTCACGCAATTAGCCAGAAGCCAAGGTATTTTTGCAATTTCTTGAAAGGAACAAAGAATATTTGCATAAATACAGGACTTTCCTGCAAATATAAGACTTTTTCGACAAATTGTAGATTTTACACGACTTTTCTGCAAAATTGCGAGACATATCTATAATTTCATAAACTTGCAGGGTATTTTTGCAATTACAGGACATTGAGGGAGTCTTCTTGTAATTTTGGGGGTATTTTTATAATTTTTATTAATTCAAAAAATCACAATATTTCTACCACCAAATTGCATAGAAAGGTACATCATAAACTCCCTAGGGGTGTAAGTATAAAACCCAAGGATATTTATAAGTCATACCCTTATGTGGGTCTTCACACAAAAACAAAGAACAAGACCTCCGAGTGCTCCTTGCAACGCCTCCGAGTGTGCTTCCATCAATCTTCCTCCAATGGGACCCACGAGGGGGGGGAGGTGGGGGATATTTATAAAGCTTAGCATTCATTTGGGACCGGATAGGTCCCTTCTGAGACCGAATGGCCCCATCCCCTCCCCTTTTTTTGGTTTTGGCCCGGATAGGCCTTGTAGGCCTATCCGGTCCGGATAGGCCTTGTAGGCCTATCCGGTCCGGATAGGTCCTCGGAGGGACCTATCTAGACCGGGTAGGTCCCCCATGGGACCCACCCGGTCCCATTAGGCCGGAAGGAGGGGGGTGAGACACCCATAAAAGGCCCTTTTTTATTTTTTTGGCCTTGGGTTTGGTGCTTGGCCACGTGGAGAGAAGAAAACAACTCCTTGACGCTTCGTAATTTAGTTTGGTCGCTTCTTACACCGCTTGTTGCGTGGGGACGCTGCGGTCTTCTAGGATTTCTTCCATGCCGAACTCAGATGCCTCATTGGTTGCAAAGAATTTTTCTTGCATGATTTGCTTGCTGCGAGGGCATTTTTGCTGCTCCGAATGCTCGACGGCGATTTTCGGGACTTGTGTTTGACCCAGTGTCGTGACATCACGGACTTTGTATCATCTTGTGACCATCATCAGATTAATCTGATTTTTATTTTCCTCAATTAATTCGTAAAAATTAACGGGTTCAACAAATGCCCCTAACGAGATGTCTGTCAAAGCCGGAAGCAGAAGCGGGCGACCCGTGCCCCTCAGAATTTTCCCTATTTCCCCAAGCCTTTCTGACATGATGGGTTTCTTAATCTACCTTCAATTGGTCCAATGACAATCCTTGCCTAAATTTCTTGACTCCTTTTTTTTTTGCAGCATTTTTGTCATGGCTCGCTACAGTGGAAACAGAGGCTACACAAAGAAACTGAAGATTAGGGGCTCTGAAGATCCTTATCTCAAGGGACTGATAAACCCATGCCGCCATTTCCTTGGTGTACAATTACGGCAGATAACATTAACTCAGTAGACCGTGGTTTATTCTGGGTTGCAGAGGGGGTCGGCTGAGGGAACAGACCTCAATGAGGGAATTGTTGACATATCAAGAATTTCGAAGAGGAATGACATTTACATATATGACCGGTCACGGTGATACCATCTCACTATCCATTAGACCGACATCTTCTTTTCATTCAGAATTTTGCCCCTTCAAACATGAAGGTTGATGATCCACTTTTGGTAGACAAGAGATGTCGCCTCAAGCGAGCTATACTGCTATGCAAGACACGTGTACCTTCTCTTATCCAAGCTTTCCAGAGGACTATGCACGGTAGAAATAGTTTCCTGATCAACAGAGCCTAGGCTTCTTCAGCAATTTTGAAAGCTTCAAGGTCAATGTTGCATCTCTGTCACCGGCTTGTTGGTATTTGTACGATCGTCACAAGGCTGTGGAGCCTGGGGTTGATGGCATGACACTGTCAGGAGTTCAGTTTGCCAATGATGGGTATGACCATGACTGCCTGATCGAGAGAATATTGACACTCAAGGCCCCTAGCTGGTACGGAAAATAGACTATCATTCCCTCTCACAGCTATCATCAAGGGGCGACAAAGTGGTTAATGGGTATCCTCCACGTCTACAAGACAATATTAGATAATGTGGGGATCCGCCATGTAGTGACATCCGCGTTATACTCTTATCCCTGTCACACAGGTCTTCGGTAAGGCTTGGCAAAAAGATTCAATCGCCGTTGGAATACGTTTGCCACCGCAAAGGGTTCAACATCTTTAGACCTCTGGGCCTTCTACGGGATTTTCGGCCTTCCTATCTATGGTCGTGCTTACGATGAAGTGTCTCTCGATGATATGCACCGCAATCATTCCAATGGTGCAGGGAGATATCGAATGCCATACTGCTATAGGTACTTAATGAAGACTTGGAAAGATTTGGCTCAAGTAGGCAAAGACAAAGCTCCTCGTACAACCAGAGTGACTTTAAATGCCTGGATCAGACATTTTTATAATGGGCCTTACTATTTTTATGAAGAATTTGCTCAGCCTGAAGTGTCTTGGGATCAATACAAGGAGGTGAAGCTAACGTTTCGCCAGCATCCGTGCCTTCTGCCTGCTCCTGAACAAGGATGGAACTCACGAGGGATACTGCCCCTAACATACTTGGTAGGATATCTAGCTTACTAGTTGGCCACTTTCGTGATTCCTCATGGTGAGGAAGGAATTCTCAGAGCTGAAGTCATTTGCCCGACGTGCCTAATGGCGGGTGGCCAGAGAGTTGCCATTGCTCCCGCAGCCCTCGCTAACATATACCACTCGTTTGGCGCTTTGACTACTCATTCCTTGCCATGTGATAAGAGTATCTTGATGCCCACTCACTATTTGAGTGCATGGGCCAAGCTGCTATTCCTAGAATTTTCTCAAAGGTCGACGATCGGCAATCCTATGGTGCCCCTCATTTTTGCTTTCTGCAGTCACCCAGACCAAGATATATTTACACAGTTGATTGGTGTTCGCCAGACTTTGTCCTTCCTTTCCCACCAAGAGAAATGAGGGCTTGGACCTTGACAACTACTCCTCCCTTCATCATCCTTATCTCGAGCAAGAAAGAGACAAGACCGTTTGCAAATTGTCTTCTCATGCTGAACCTTCATCATATGCGTTTGCTGAATGGGTGCTTTGTACGCACCCCAGTGTTCTTGTTTATCGTCGATCCAGCACCGCGGTTCTTGAACCTTACTATCCGCATAGGTTTGCTCGAAACTTTGGATATGACCAGGCATCCCACCCAATTTCGAGTTTCCATTGGCCCTTGGGCAATATAAACACAAAGGTGTGCATTTAGTTTCAGTAGTGTGGTGGGACTTCTTTTGTCGGGATGTGAAGGATGAGTACCCTAGCCCAACACAGATGTGTAAAGGCCACTTTGATATATATTATGCCTGATGGTGGTTTAAAAATAATGTCTTTAGGCAACATGCTGAGGTTGTGAGGTCAGTTGAGAAGAAGCGCTTAAGAAAAGACGACACGCCACCTTTATTTCTCGACCCAGAATTTGTCAAGTCACATTTTTTCGGAGTTGCCAAGACCATAAGGGAAATTGAAAGGGCCTGGAAGAAAGGGGAACATACAATTCCTCCTGACTGGAATCCATACACTGAAGGTTTTAAACCTTTAAAGGATGCAGTGGTTACAACTTCAGCTGTCTCTTCTTCTCGTTGGGACACTACTTCAGGATCTCCAAAGGTGTATTCCTAGTGGGAACACTTCCAGGCCTCCTGTGGTTTTAAGAAGAAAGCTCAATTGTCACAGCTGATGCTCGAAGGGACCTTTAATGATAGTGCAATCGTAGATTGGAGGGCCCACATTATCAATGCAATTGGTTCGACCGGCCCGGTAGAGTACATTTCCTAAGTGGAGGTGGCTATGATGCTAAATAATATTTTGGAGGCTGCAAAGAAGGCCACTCGTCCCCTCCAACTGAAACAAAAGCAAAATATCCGAGGCCACTAGGGCCTATAAGATCCGATGAAAATCTTTGCTTCATTATCTACCTCTTCGTTGTACGCCCCACCTTTTTATATTATCTCTTGTTCAAGAGTCACCTTATCTTTTTTTTTTTTGCAGTAGATATCCCCCCCTCTATCAAGATGATGAAGTCTCCCCCTTAGAGGATTCCCCAGCTCTGACACCTGAGGAGTCTGCGACTTCTTCCAAAAGACAGCGGGCCGAAGATAATGAGGATGCCCGACCAGCCTCACGTCCTCGAACCAGGGAGACGACCCTTGCCAGGATTAGCACTTCTAGTGAGTGAGCAGCCCCTTCTTGCTTTAGAGCTCACCCTTAGCCTCTATAGAATGTCACGATTTCGATTTGGCTTGACGCAAGTTCCCCAGAGGTCGGGGCAAGGATGAGTTTCTCTCCGCCTCCTAACAATATTTTTACACAAGCAGGATTGGCTTTCGACAGAACCCTTCCTGAAGTTGATATTGATATCAAAGATTTGACTCTTCCAAATGATGACTATACACCAATTACTATTACCTCCCCTTTGCCTAGGACGAAGGGGGCTTTTACTGATCAGCCATCAGATAATTTTGCATGTGCTCTCCCTCTTCTGTTGTATATGAGAATTTAAATACTCCCTTGTTGGTAAATAATTCTTCTCATTTTATAAGGGAGCAAGAAGTCATGCCTAGCCCTTCCCCCATCAAAGAGGGTTCTAGTTCTTCTTCCAATGGGGAAGGCCCCAACTCTTCTTCTAATGAGGAGAATTCCAGTTCTTCTAGCGAGGGGAGCTCTGATTCTTCTTCAAGTGCAGAAGACTCAAGTTCTTCGTCAAATGAGGGCCATTCTTCGATTTCTGCGAATTGTCTTGAAAGTAGGGAAGTGAGAGCTATTCCAGGTGAACCAAAAGCTGGGCTCTCCACTTTATTTTCTCGTTTCATTCTCTCATCATTCTTTTCATATTTAACTTGTTGTAAATTGTGCAGATGTTCATTTGTCGGCCCCCACGAACATGTTTTCGGAGATTGTTAAGCCTGGCCTGGGCACCAACCCTACATATTATCATGAGAACCCAAGAGCTGAAGGAGCTAGGGTTGCTGGCGCCGCTAACATGGTCGAGAAAAGCCTCCCAAAGTTGGGAGCTTCGAGTGGCGTTATACCATCTTTTGCCCCAAGCCTATTGGTTTGTATTGCCAGCTTGGTGGAAGTTGGAGCTAGTGATCCTCTCAGTAAACAACTTATCTTGTTTGCCTCTTCTTTTTTTTGTGTTAATCTCCTTTTCCTTTTGAGTTATTGGCACTCATTGTGTTACTTCGCCTTATTACAGCCAGTGGCCAGGTGGAGACAAGGTCCAATCCCACAATCGAAGAGACCCTTGACAACAATAGAGCCTCAAAGGTCTTTCCAGAACAGCAGGACCAAAACGATGCCCGTGGTGCTCCTACAACCGTTGAGAGCTCGTCTTCAGAAATATTCCCTGTTGTAACCCCTACTGTTGAGAGCAACCCACCAGGTAGATTCCTTCTACCCTTTCTTACTGTTTTGTACACTAGAAGGTTGGCTAGCTCTGATCTCACGCCTATTTTGCTTTCCTACACCATTATTTTAGGTATAGGAGGGTCTGAGGTAGGGCCAGAAACTATGGGAGCCATGTCACAATCCCAAGAGCCCGCCACGTCAACTTTGGAGGAGGGAGTGGCTCCTTCGGAGACACCTACTCTTACCGAGCCGACTCCTCTGTTGTTTTTAAGGGAACCAATGCAATGGAATTAAGTAATCCTCATCTCATTTTAACTTTGAGAAGCATGTCTTCATGCACCGTATCCAACACCCATTTTTATGTCCAGGAAGCGCTGCCATAAATGGCCAACCAGTTGAAGCTTCCCCGCTTCCATCGTCTAAGTCGGCTGTTATTTTTACCTTATCTTCTGGGATGGAGGAGAGGACTTCTTCAGGGGCGGAGCCTACTTCGGGTCCCATTTTAGGTATAGATTTGCAAGTTCTACACCGAAATCTTGTGCTTCCTCCCCCCTTTTTTTCTTAGAAATCTTATGATTATTGTTTGTTTGCAGCCCCTATTGGAGATGCTCCAGCAAGGTCTTCAGAGATCCCTGCCTTAGGTATAGAGTGGCCAAGCCTTCCACAGCCAAAGGTGCCGCTGGTAAATGCCGACGTGGCTGCCATGCTACTTCAGAACCTTGAGCCTTTACTTTGGTAGGGTCCTCTCCTCTCGATTGAATATATGAGGAATATTCTTGAAGCTACACCAGAAGTTATCATGGGTTGTACCATTCTTGAAGATCGTTCTTTGCCATTAAGAGGAGGGAAAGGATTATTTCTTTTATGATTAACGAACATGTACGCACCTCCTTCGTAGACTGTTTGAACAATATAAGGTCCAAATCAATTGGGTTGGAGCTTGCCGTTAGATCTCACCGCCAAGAACTCCTTTTCTTTGACCATAACGAAGTCGCCCCTTTTGAATACCCTTTGTCTGATGAGAGCTTGTTATAAGCATGTGTCATGCGGACTTGATACACTTGCAAATATTTGTAAACCCGTAGTTTTTCGCCTTCCAAATTTAATAATTCTTTGAGCCTCCTTTCTGTTTCACATTGGTCTTGGCCTGACAATCCAACGTGAACAACAATGCGTAAGATGCCAGCTCAATTTCCATGGGCACCACCGCTTTAGTCCCGTAGATTAGGGAGAATGGATAACAGCTTGTGGGTGTCTTATAGAGAGTTCGGTGAGCCCATAAGACTTCATGCACCTTTTCGCCCTAATCTCTCTTGCAGCCAACAACTATTTTGGCCAACAATTTGCAAAGAGTTTTGTTGAAGGCTTCAGCCAACCCATTGGCTCAACAATTGTAAACCGACGTCGTCCTCCAATCAATATGAAACTTGACTGCCAATGCATATACATATTTTTGAATGACGTGCCGTTATCTGACATGATCCGACTAGGAGTGCCGAATCTGTAGATTATGTGGTGTCTGACAAATCGGGCAACGATTTCGCCAGTTACTTCTCGCAGGGGAACAACTTTAACCCATCAAGAGAAATAGTTTGTAGTAACAAGAATGAATTTATGGCCTTGAGAGGATGGTGAGAATGGTCCCACAATGTCCATACCTCATTCCGCAAACGGCCAAGTGGGCGCTATTGGATGGAGCAGTTAGGAGGTTTCCTGGGTACTGGCCCGAATGCCTAGCACTGGTGGTATGTACAGGCGTGTTGATTGTAATCTGCATATCTGGTGGGCCAATAAAACCCCTTGAGCTTGATGTTATTCTTCATTTTAGCTCCAGCCTGATGAGCCCCGCACAATCCAGAGTGGACTTCGTGCATTATGTTCTTTGCATCCTTTGGAGAAATACACCATAGAAGGACCGATCGGTCCTTCTCATGAACGAGTCTGAAAAGTCATCCATCACTTAATTGATAGGATGCCGCCCTACGCAACAATTATCTCTTTGAGCCCGATCCGGAGGGAGCCAACCAATCTTTATTTTTATGATTGGCTCACGTCAATCTTCCTCTTCTGTGACGTCCTCTTCTTAAATGGTGTTGACCTCATAGACAATGAGGCCGGATTCTTTGTCAAGCACGCTCGGTATAAGCCTTTTGCGTCTGATCATGATATCCAATTCACCTTCAGGCGGGGGCTTTATGGCCGAAAACAGTTTCGCCAAAGCATCTACTTGGCATTTATTGCTCCTGGGAATGTGACATATTTCAAAGAGGTGAAATCTTTCTTTCAGCCTCATGACAGTTGCATAGTAGGGGATCAGCTCTTTCTTTCCGACGTCATAATCGCCCAAAACCTGATGTATGACCAGTTGAGAATCCCCATAGACTTTGATGCACTTGATGTCCATCTCTAGAGCTAATTGAAGTCCAATAATAATGCTTCATACTCCGCCTCATTGTTAGTTAATGGCTTCATAAGAGCACATGAATTATGTAGAATGCCGCCCTGAGGTGTCACAAAGACTATCCCAGCATCAAACGCAAAATTTGTCATGCCATCGATCTTCTTGACCATTCCGGAAGCACCGTCAAAGTACAACTCCCAATATGGAAAGTCGATGGTGAGGACGTCATGCTCCCTTTGTGGTGAGACGTTGTTGCACCTGTTAATTTTTCTCGAGGAAAACCTTCCGAGATATTTCCCTCGAGTTGGTCGAGGTTTGATGGTCGGTGTACCGCCGTCCTGAAGAATATCTCCGCACTTCAAAGGCTCATAGCATGTAAAAACTATTAATTAGGGACCCCTCGCAGCAAATGAGGTGGTTGAAAAATTGAGTTAAATCCACGACGACTGTCAGAGTCATGTGGTCTCGAGCAAATCCCGACGCAAGGATTCCCTCCTCGGACGTCCATGGTGGATGACAACAATATGCAGAAAGAAGACCTCACAACAAAGAAAGAGGGCAAAGGAGAGGGTATAGAGAACTCCCGAGAAGTCCAACGTACGTGTGCCATGTAACTCGGACGAACACAAGCTCCCTCCACTCGACCGACGGCGCAGAGAAAACGACAAACGAACAAGGGATGCGCTTCCTCCTTCCTCCACGTGACGTGCTACGAACAATAGCATTGAAAAAAGCCTAAAGGACAGGGTTTAAGCAAGGGGGAGGCCCGAGGGAACCCGTCCAGGGTTGGAGGGACCCGTGTGGGGTCACCCGACCTCGAGCGAACCCGCGCGCGGCAGCGGCAAACCCGCCCGGCCCCGAGGAGACTTGCCCGAGGTCGAGCGACCCCGGTGGGCCCTGCTCGGGGTCGTTTGCCTCCGGGCAGGACCTGCCCAGGGTCATTCAACCTCGGCAAGACCGGCCCGAGCAAGTCCCGTGACCTGCGTGCCCGGGGTCATTTGACCTAGGGTGGGTCCCCGAGGTCATTTGACCCCATTGCCCTCTCCCACTCCCCAAAAAAAAGGAAAAAAACAACCCTCTCGGGGTCATTTCAATCTCATCCACCCCGTACAGGTTAAATCAACCCCGGTGGCATTCCAACTTCTATAAATAGACCTCCGGGGGTCCTAAAAAAGGGGATCGAGGAGATAGAAGAGAATAGAGAGAGAGAAATCTACAAGCACTCAGGAGCAAACTTGTTCATTGTTTTGGCCCACCAAGAGTATGTAATACCTCAAGACTTGTATTTATGCCCCTGAGGACTATGTTTTTTAATTATGCCCCTCTGAGGATCATGTTTGTAATTTTCTATGCACCTGGGATGGCTAAATTATGTAATTCCATCACATAATGAGGGATTACAAAAACGTCCTTCCCTGGACTACAAGAAAAATTCAAGTCCTATTATTTGTAGTTTTACCCTGCAACTCTATGTAATTGGGGCTATGCCCCTACGTCCCGTGTCAACACGGAGACCCTTTTTTCTTGTACAGTCGACAACTCGCCGACACCCCTTGTACTCATATGGATCATAAATGCACTCAACTGTACCTTTATGTGTTGATCAAGAAAAGTTGCACATGAGCCTCGACTTTCGAAAAATTGTGTATATGCCCCTCTGTTGCGAATCAACGCACAAGCGTCTTCTATGAAGCCCACTGTTGCTCCTTCACTTTGGGACCTTGCTAGTTGAGCCTCGCACCTAAGTGTCATCTCAAACATAGGCCCGTCTCGGGTTTGGTAAAATTACCAAAATATCCATGTGACCTAAAAATGACCTAATAGCCTCAGAACCTTCCAGAAATTGCCTCAGTGCCCTTGGAAGTTAGAGATTATATAACAGTCACCCTCCAACCCGGAAACTCCAGAAATGCCCCCAGCCTACCCCTAGAGTTCAGAAAGCCTCTCAACACTCCGAAAATGCCTATGACTTCTGCAAAATTACACTTATATCTTCAAATTACAAGGTTTCTTGCCCAACCTAGCGGCCTTTGATGAAACCCTAATTTTATTAATACTTCGGTGATGAGTGGGAACTAGCTTTGAGCCATGCAAGCAAGTCTTCCCTCGGTATCAGGACCCTTATAGAAGACTTTAAGATTTCTTTGACAGTTAAACAAAGGTGATCAGACGTTAGGCCGATGTAAATCAACATTGACTGCGGTCAGTGGGGAAAAGTCCAGCACTCAAACCCAAATCATCTAATACGATGCGCACCCACAGAATAAACCCTGCACAGGCCCTTTATGCAGCCCCTCTATGTGCAATCCTTATAATTTTTCTTTCAAAAGAATATTCTGTGATCAACAGACGTCTTCAGGTTGGTCTTCTGCCCCGTGCTGAGGCACCAGTACCGCCTTATCGGGCAACTCAGTATTGAGCGGTGAGTCTTCGAGCACAAGATGTGCGACCAGAAACTCAGCCATCCCTTGTCCTTTGATTGCTTTCCGCGGGACGAAGGTGATGTCAAATGCCATGATGATAAGTGCCCATTTCCCGAGTCTTCCTGACTGAACATGTTGAGTAAGGAGGAATTTAAGCGGATCACATTTTGAGATGAGCTCCACCCGATGGGCCAAGAGATAGTGTCTTAATTTTTTGACAACAAATACCAATTTTAGACACACCTTTTCCATGGGAGAATACCAGTACTCAAGACCGACCAGCTTCCTACTGAGATAGTACAATGATTGTTCTTTTCCCTCTTCATTAATCCCCAGAGAAACATCAATGGCAGCAATGTAGAGCATAAGAGACTTTCCTTTAACAGATGCCCCTAGTACGGAGGAGAGAGCAGATACTTCTTGATTTGTTCGAGGGCCTTCTTGCATTCTTCATCCCATATGAAGGGCGTGCCTTTCTTCATTAATTTACCGAAGGGCATGCACCTTCCAAAGAGGTTGAAAATGAACCGCTTGATGTAGACGAATCTTCCTTGTAGAGACCTGAGCTCTGTTAAATTTTAAGGCGGAGGCAGTTCCCTTAAAGCCTTAATTTTGTGAGGATCAATTTCTATCCCCCGATACCTGACCACAAAGCCGAGAAACTTGCCACTTAAGACACCAAAGGCGCATTTCATTGGATTCATTTTGAGTTGATATTGCAGAAGCCTCTCGAAGACCCGACGCAAGTCAGCCTAGTGATCTCCTCGCCTCTTTGTTTTAACGACCAAATCATCGACATAGCATTCGACAAGGTCATGCAACATTTCATCGAAGATTTTGGTCATTACTCTTTGATAGGTAGCACCAACATTCTTCAAACCAAATGGCATCCTTTTATAGTTGAAAACTCCCTTGGAGGATCGGAAAGCTATGTGGTCTTTAACTTTGATGGCCATGTGGATTTGATTATAGCCCAACGACCCATCCAAAAAAGACAAGGTTTCATGCCCGGTGGTCATGTCAACCATGGTCTTGGTGATTGGGACGGGGAAGTCGTCTTTTGGGCATGCTTTATTTAAGTTTCTAAAGTCGATGTAGACCCAGGCTTGGCCATTTTTCTTTTTTACTGGTACAATGTTAGCAAGCCACACTAGATACATGCATGGCTCTATGAAGTCCACACTCAACATCTTGTCAACTACTGCAATCACTTCTTGTTGCAACTCATGATGCATGCGCCTCTAAATTTGTTTGACCGACTTGAGCGTGGGAAGGATAGCTAGCTCATGTTCAGCCACCGAGAGGTCAAACGCAAGCATTTCCTTATAGTTCCAAGCAAAAGTCTTTAAATTCTTCGAGAAGTCGTTGATACGCCTGTCTTTCTTCTTCGCTTAGAAGAGCACTCATGAAGGTTGGGCGATGGTCTTCTGCGCTTTCGAGGTTGATTTCGATCAACTCGTCCACAGTTGCCTGACCACCGTCCTCAAGCTCCGGCAGGGGTGGTTGGAGATCAACGAAGTCCCCTTCGTCGTCAATGTTGATTTCATAGACCTCTAATTCTTCAAAGTTTCTTCTTCGCGGCTTAGACTTAAAGAGCTTTTTTCATTCCTTTGATGGTCAACCAAACGAGTTGAGTTCCCCTCAGTGAGAGGATGTTCATCAGTGTTTGCTGGTGCGACTAATATTGGGACTCCACCACCCTTTTCAGAGCCATCACTATTTGGATCAGCTCCCATCTAGTTATTGAGAGAAGATAGCAGCCCTATAACATTAACTGCACAACAGACTTAGAAGTCTCCCTCTTGATCGTACCCAAGCCCCCTCGTGTCTTTATTGGAGAAGGGAGGCTGCCCCTGGACCTGTGCTGGGTAACACAGTTGACGAAAATATGCACTGCACGTGGGGTCTTGAATTTGAGGAATATGTTACTTTTTACACATTTCCTTGATGTATTTTGGCATGTCATCAATTTCTTGGACTAATTTTAGTGTATTGTCAGCAGCGATAATCCAGCCAAAATCATCTCTGGAGGGCTTCGTGGGACGAGATCTCCTTTATAGAAGACGATTGGTTTATCTTTCTTTTTTTTTTTGTTTCTTCCTTTTTGCTGGTCGAAGACTATGAAAGTTTTCAACTACTCCACCTTATGTTCCTCCCTCTGGAACGGGGACTAGATGCATTTGGGTGGCAAGGAGATGCTTTCGTCAATGGCCTGACTGATAAGGTTAGCTTCAAAATCAATGCTCTGTCTATCAAGTCGAGTTGGTTTAACACCAGCTTTAAGATCCAGCCTGTGCAACTTTGCCAAGTCCCTGTTAATAGTGAAGGGTTATTCTTCTCCATCTTCAAAACTTACCTTTTACTTCCCCTTATCTTTTATTTTCTCAGGGGTTGCCATAGCAGGTTCCCAAAAATACAACGAGGCATCCGCCAGGTTACACTTATTCAGGCAGAACAAGGCCTGGTTTGCAAAGACGATATGTTGCTCTCCACCCTTTATGTAATTTATGAATTAGTGCAAAGTTGAACAATCTAATTTTCATGCAACTAGGGTCTTCCTAATAGCACCTTGTAAGATGTGTCAGCATTGATGATATAGAATGTCACTTTGGTGGTGAAATCGCCCATGATGAGCTGCACAACGACCCTGCCAAGAGCTTCCAAAGAGTTCTGATTGAACCCCGAGATCTTGACGGCATTCACCTTTTGCAGGTAAGGCATCCGATATAAAGACTTAAAAGTCTTTAAAGGCATGATATTGACGGCCGCCCCGACATCTATTAGAATTCGATTCATATAATGCCCATCGATCGTTCGTCGCATGCATAGAAGACGATTATGGCACGGGGAAGACAACAACATACCTTTCTCCGTGAATGTGATGCTCGCCGCAAATGCCTCATATGCTTAGGCTTGTAGCTCTGTCACATGGGCTTCATAAGCCTCAAGATCCTAGAGTATTTTCACAAGAGCCTCTCTTAATTCCTTACTCCAAGAGATAGCCTCCCATACAGTAATAGTGGTCGAAAATCGCTTCATATGTTGAAGGATTTTGCAGTCTGCCCGAGCACGAGTCTTCTCGAGTGGAGAGATGAGCCTCTGTCAGGGCTTTTCGCAACTCATCAAACTTTTCCGTTTTGGAAGGATGCTCGCCCTCGTTCTGGTCATTCACCTTTTCTTGGATCAATGGCGCCAGAGATTCTTCCGAGGGTGGCGACAGTGCATCAGGTTTGTCCCTGCTCAAGGGACCGGTTTGATTTGCAGGTTCGTCTTTGCCAGAGAGACCCGCTTGTTCTACAATTTTATCCTGCCTTGACGGATTGACTAGCGCCTCTTCTTCATCAGAGGGATCAAATTCGAAGGGAATACCCTGCACTTCAAACTCCTAGGATGGGACCCAACTCCCCCCCCCCCCCCCGAAATAAGATGACTTGGTCGAGAGTCAGATTTCTTTACAACCACGGCCTTGTCCTCTGCCATGGCCCCCGTTATTTCCTTCCAAACAATGCTGGTAAGTCGTTAGAGCAACTTCGCGCCTAGGACGATTCACCACAATTTCTTCTTCTTGTGAAGAGTTTATATTGTTGGCCCTCTTTCATTTGTTGGATCATTTCCTAGAGCCAATTTCTCAGTCGAGTCTTGCACCCAAATCTCTCCCAACGGATATATTTGTCCAAAGTGACAATCCTGGTGGGATGAAAAGGAGTGTATTCCTCCAACTCACCTATAAGCTTTTATAACCGTTATAAAGGAGTTTGCTCCTTGCAGACCTCCAAAGCAACTTCTCGTTCAGCTTACTTCTTCAACTTCCTTTTCAAAATTTTCTTTCTATTCCTTTCCTGTTTCTTGTCGTGTGCCACATCTTGGGGAGAAGGAACAGTTGGCTTTGGAAGTGGGGCTGAGTTACCCCCAAAGTTTTGCTTTCTGCTCCGAGTTAGTGCCTTAGAAGACTTGGGTTCGCAATTTTTCCTGGGAATAACCTTTAACCCAGTCAACTTCTTTTTGGCGGTACTTAGAAGGTGACATTGATTGCCTGCTCGATTATTTCGGGAGGCAATTGTTGATATTCAGCCACGCCTAGATTGAAGCCTTGAGACTTTTGAAGCACCTTGAGCTTTTCCTCAATTGGTGGCTTGGCTTGTATAGTGTTGGGTTGCGGCTTAGCTTTAGGATCTCCCACCTTAGCCTTGCTTTTGTGGTTTTACTCGGAGCTCTCCCCCCTAGGCTTACCCGGTTGGTTCTATTTAGAAATATCCTCACAACTTCTCTGCATAATCTCATCTTTTTGGCTTCTCATAGAGTGTTGTTTGGGGTGTGACTCCCTTCCTTTCTGCGGGAGGACCAAGGGAGCTACTTGTCTTATTGAAGAATTTGACTTGCCTGGATGGGCAGGAGGTTTGGTCAAGGATTCCTGGCGTAAATATTCAGCAACTTCTCTGTGATAACTCGCCGCCTATGAGGGACCTTCGGAACTAATTTTTCCTTGTCGCACAAGACCCTCGACCCATTCTTGGACCTCCTGACCTTCTTTCATCACATGTGTGTTGGAAGAAGCACAATGGTGAGGACGCCCCCAGCTTGTTTTGAAACGACTTCTTGGCGGGTCGGACATCAGGATTTCTTTTCCATCCAAAAGATGTCAAGAAGTTTCTTGGTGTCTTCCTTTGGAAAAGGAAGAGATTCTAAATCTTGCCATGACTACCAATTGGACCGCCACAATTTAAACTTGTCTTGACTAAGGCCGGCCTATTCTGCCTTTGGCTCAGGTGACGTGCGAGAGGTTGATGCATGTATTACATTGACAAAAAAGCTTAGCCTTCTCCGAACATGAGGCTGTGGCGGATTTATTAGATGATCGCTCGTATCAATCACCCTTTGATTGATAAGGTCCTCCACAGTGTCTTTAAAAGCGTGACAATCATGAATAACATGGCCTATTGATCGAAGGTACAGACAATAACCGTGTTGATGCATAGTGCTTGTCATCTCATCATTTTCTAACGTCGGAAGGTCTAACAGTCCTTCCCAACAACACGAATGGAAGACCTCCAAAATTTTATGACGAGGGAAAGAATATGACTTCTCTCGTTCCTCACCAGTGGATGAGTCTGATGATTCTTCGAATAGCCATCCTCTTGACCTTGGTGACATCTGGGTACCTGCTGGTCCTTCTACATTTTGCATGTGTCAGGGCAAGGTACCCTTGCAAAGAGTTCAAAGGGAAATGTTACCAGTTGTTCATCAACATGCTTTAGAAACTGTAGTAGCTCCTATTGTTCTCGCTGCAATCGCCTAATCTCCCCTTCCATCTTTCGGATACTTCTCTAAACCGCTAGACATTCAGGCATCTGAGGAAGAATAGATCCTAAGCTAGCCTCCGGTTGTTGATTTGATGGCCATTCCTCTGATGCATCGGGAGCCAAGGAGGTTGTCGCCACATAAATCACATTGACTGATTGGTTCAGTCGATTCCAAGCATGAGACTGAGGAGGGTTGACCAGATGGCCTAGCATGTTAATCAGGCCGTCTTGGACCAGCTTCTCTGATATATTTTTGGAAATGTAACAGTCTTCGACGGTATGACCTAACATTGGTGATAAAGCACAGTAGTTTGGATCGTCTGAGTTTTCAGCCTCTACGGGCTTATGTGGCTCTGGCAAAGCAATGAGCTTCTCTTTCATGCAAAGCTCGAAGAGCTTCTTCATATGTTCCTTTCTGAAAGAGTATGGCATCCTCGTACGCTCTACCAATGGAGTAGTAGGCGCCTTGGCCTCAAGCTTTTTGCCGCCACCCTTTGATTTTCCTTCTCCCTTATTTTTATTTGCCGGGGGAAAGTGCACTGCATTCACCTCTTTACCGCTGGCTTGGCGATCCTTAGAGGACTTGCCTTTAGTAAGGGTGTAGGTGAGATGATCAGCGAAGAACATTTCAATCTCCACTACCACCGTGTTTAACTGATCAAAGCCTCTGATGTTCGACCACAAAAGCTTCTCACTGACTTCCGCCGCTTAGCTCTTGCGGCATATAGTGATTGCATCTTCAAGAGCTGGAGGGTTATCGTACCTCAAGCTAAAATCCCTCCATCGTTTAATGAAGTCCAGCATTGTTTCACCCTTCTTCTGTTCAAGGAAGCAAAGTTCTGCCAGGGACACTTTCTGCTCGGTCGTCTAAAACCGGTCGAGAAACTTCTTTTGCATATCGACCCAATCAATCATCGAATTAGACTTCAGTCTGGAATACCACTGAACAGCGGTACCCGTTAGGCATGTGGTGAAATAACGGAGGAGATATGACTCCTCTAACGCCAACTCCCCCATGGCCGTTACATAGTAGGTCAAGTGTTCATGAGGAGATCCTTACCCGTTGAACTTTCGTAATTTTGGAGTCTTAGGGTAATATGACGGAAGCTTCTTGAACTGGTGGTGCAGAGGATATGGCACACTATATAAATCAATGGCAGCCGCACCCTTGCCATGTTGGGCGAACTTCGCTTCCATGATCCTTTCAATGATCTGCCTTTGAGCCATTAAGCTTTCTACTACTGTCGTGGCCGATGATCGAACATTCATTTCATTATGCGGAGCTCCGAACTTCACTACCGCTGGAACTTTTGCTGCACTAGCTGAAATATTGACAGTAGTTGAAGCGACCTGGGGTGGCTGCTCGACTACTATGGGAGTTGCCGCTAGAGGCTGTGGTTGAACCTCCCTCTCTCAACCTCCCTCTCTCGCAAGAATCCTTGCAGAATATTCCTCAATTCTTGATTTTCACGCTGAAGATCCTCCAACGTGGTAGCTTGGATAGTGTCTCCGAGCTCATCATCATGTCCTGGATCATCATCACCCTGGACACTGTGGACTTCATCTTGATCTTCGCCCAGTTGTCCCTGTCCTGGTTGAGACGTCCCGACAGCGGCAGTCGTTCGATTCATCTGAGCTAAAGCTCGAAAAACAAGCCTAGATTTCCTCAAGGCCCGAAGTGGTTCATTCAAATCCTCTGAAATTTCTTCCAGTAGTTTATCGGCAAAAGAAGTGTAACAGGTGAACACTTTAACAACATCATTTGTCACCTAGACCATCCTCTTTTTCCTGGGTGGCTACTTTCCAGGCCGAGGTGCGGCCCCTAGTCTGTAAAAAACAGACAGTTGAGATGTAGGAGTTTGAGTAGAGTGTGCCTCCTCCATTTGGGCTGATTAAGTGAACGGAGAAGTGGGTTAGGTCTACTTGTAGACCCCTCTACGCTTTTGCCCACATGTGTGTGTGACTATGGTCTCTAGAGGTGCTAGCGTGCTAAGGCCTCAGCTTGGAGCCAACTTGTCGAACTTCGAGCTTGTTGCAGGTCCGACATACGGATAGGCCTTCCTGACCTAGCCCGCCTGATATCCCAAGCCGCCTCCTTGGTGACCCAAATTTTCTTCATACGAAGCTGACGCTCCTCTATTGGGTTGCCCCCTGACCTAAATTTAGGAGCTTTGGTGTTGCTCCGGCACAGTGGCCCCCGGTTTGCCACCGGGATGGCAGACTTCTTTAACTCTGCTTTGTCCTCTCGTGTTTTCCTGAGAACGGCGAAACGGTTTAAGGTTGGAATGGTTGGGGCATGCTTGTCCCAAGGCATGATTGGCTCACCTCTAGCGAACCTGACACAGAGATTTCTGACAATCACAGTCATGCCGGAGTGAGATATGGCCGCTACAGGCTTCCTGCCCTTGCGACTGCGGCGCTGCCCAAGTTGAGCAGGGGCGGCGTCAAAGCTGATATGATTGATCGAGAAAACCCGGTCAATAGTTGATATCGAAGGTTTGATGCCCTCGAAGGGTTGTAGGTATCGGCCGAAACGTATCGATTTCGGCCGGTACCGATCCGAAACCGGACCAAAAAACTGTAGCAGGTCCGAAACCATTAAAAAAATACTTTTTTAATGGTTTCGGACGAAACCATTAAGTGTTTCGGCCGAAACCAGACAGGTTCATTTTTTTTTTTTATTTTTAAAATGGTTTCAATCGGTTTCGGCCGAAACCAAAACCGATACCGAAACCGGTACGCATCGGTTTCGGAATCGGTCGAAACCGATACCGAAACCGATACTGCCTTCCTTGCCCTCGGTGGGGGCAGGTGTGTTTGGTTCGTCCTCGACCACCAACAAAATGCCCAAGGAGTAAGGCGAGTCGACGACAGCCAAAAAGTCGTCGAACATTATGGGAGTTGCCAGGTATCCGAACCTGGCGTGATTGGTAATGACCTGGGGTCCATATGTAACCGCCACCATTGTCTTGTTGTTGGTGTTGTTCACTGTTGGTTGCTTAGTGCAACTTGAGCGCTCTCCTCCTCCCGTCCTGTAAAAGAAAAAGGGACATCAAAACCTGAGTATAGTTTGAGATCTTCTTTGGCAGAAAGAAGAAAGGTGGGAAAAATCCCACCGGACGTGCTAATCTGTTGAACAAAGAAAAGTTTATTTGTTTATTATGTTCATTTGTTGAACATAAATGCACATTTGTTGGCTATTTAAATAGCATGTGCATTGTTGATTCCATAGATGTAATTTATCAGACAATTTGAGATCGAGTGCTCGACCTTTCCCCATTGACCTGGGTTAATGTTAATTTATATTGGCATAAAGTCTGAACACCTTTGTTTAATTGTCAAGGAAGAGCTATAATTCTCTACAATATTGATTATGATGTTGAGGGCAAAGTTGCAACGACAACACTTCTTTAAAAAAAAGGGGCAAGGTTTCTTATACCGTCACGAAGGTAGAAGTGTAATTTGATTCAGGACACAGCGGGCCTACAAGTCTATAAGAATAGAGGTAGGTTGGAAATTTACACTAGGATTTGGGCATGGACTAAGAACTACACCACAGTTTAACGTTGTTCAGAGATCAGAATTAAACTTGGTAGGAGCAAGGATATGTTTGCAATTTGATACCTCCAAGGGTTTATTTAACACCGGTCATGGGTATGTAGGCAACTTGGTATTGACTATGAGTGCAAAGACGATTTGAGCCTTAGGAGGGATATATGTGCAAACATTTCATGTCAAAGAGCGGCATTCACGCAATTAGCTAGAAGTCAAGGTGTTTTTGCAATTTCTCGAAAGGAACAAAAGATATTTACATAAATGCAGGGGCTTTCCTGCAAATACAAGACATTGTCAACAAACTGTAGATTTTACACGACTTTTTCGTAAAAATGCAGGACATATCTATAATTTCTGAAACTTGCAGGGTATTTCTACAATTATAGGACATCGAGGGGATCTTCTCATTTTGGGGGTATTTTCGTAACTTCTGATTAATTCAAAAAAAATATAATATTGCAATAGCCAAATTACATATAAAATTACATCATAAACCCCCTAAAGGAATAAGTAAAAAACCAAGGGTATTTATAAGTCATACCCTTATGTGGGCCTTCACGCAAACACAAAGAACAAGTGCTCCGAGCACTCCTTGCGACGCCTCACAGTGTGCTTCCTTCAAACTTCCTCCAATGGGGTACACGGGGGGTGGGGGGTATTTATAGAGCTTCGGACTCATTTGGGACCGGATAGGTCCCTTGGGGGACCGATTTCGAACCAAATGGCCCCGTCCCCCCCCCCCTTTTTGTTTTTGGCCTGGATAGGCCTGCAGGGCCTATCCGACCTGGATAGGTCCAATAAGGACCTATCTAGACCGGGTAGGTCCCTCATGGGACCTACCCAATCCCATTAGGTCGAGAGGAGAGAGAGGAGGGTGCGCCCCCTATAAAAAGGCCACTTTTTTTTATTTTTTGGCTTGGGTTTGGTGCTTGGACAAGTGGAGAGAAGAAAAGGACTCCTCCTTGGTGCTTCGTGCTTTGGCTTGGTGGCTTCTCGCGTTGCTTCTTGCGTGGGGAGGTTCCGGTCTTCTAGGATTTCTTCCAAGCTGAATTTGGATGCCTCGTAAGTTGCAAAGAATTTTTTTCTTGCATGATTCGCTTGCTACGAGGGCATTTTTGTTACTCCGAATGCCCGACGGGAGTTCCCGGGACTTGTGTTTGACCCGATGCCGTGACGTCACGGACTTTGTCTCATCTTGTGACCATCATCGGATTAATCTAATTTTTATTTTCCTCGATTAATTTGGGAAAATAAACGGGTTCAACAACCACCCACCCCTTTTCAATCTGATACCATTAGAACATGCATATTTACTCAAGTATCAATGTTAAATGTGTGCATATCCCACTAAAAGTTCATTGTGTGACCTTGTAGTGGAGCATCCCCCCCCCCTACAGGGACCACATAAATAAAGTATATGCAATGACTTGTTCACAAATATATATTACAGCAGTCCAAAAGGGGTTGATCTGCCCATGGTTTGACTGATCCATCATGTAAGTGCAGCTCAACCATTATTAGTACTATGGACAGAGAAATGACAATATCTCAAGATCAACATCACATAGAGTGGGGTAACAAGGTTATATTTGTGAGAAGAGAGAATGCTTTCCTAGATCAAAATCCATTCATGAAAAGCTACCCACAGGCCACTTGTCATCCCCCACATATAAGCACCTAGAAATGGTGGATTCATCTATACATAATTGGCCTACATGCAACAAAGAACTGAAAATTTTTCCAACATTCTGATAATGATCATTGCCGAACAAAGAGTGTGTCTACCTTGCACTAACTCTTGAAGGAAATGCTGCATAGTCTATGTTTCCCTTACCTGGATAGCACATGAATCAATGATTCAAAAGAACAAGGTTGTGCACGTTGCTATTGGGCTTTTAATATACACGGTATTTGGAAGAACTTATGCTAGATGAGAAGCGACAAGCAAATTGGAACTAGAAAAAAAAATGAAAGAATATTGTAACAGTTCCTCCACCGAGCTCACATGAGCACCAAAACAAAACAAATCACATAAGAATATGAAATAATCCATCAATCTAGGGCTGACAACAGCTCTAAATATTCATAATCACAAAAATAATAACAAAGATCATTGCAATTACCCTGAGATATAAAGATCCAGAAACCTTAACCACTGGGAAAAAGAACGACAACAACCACAAGCACCACCACCATCGTTATCCACCAAATCCAAAAAATTGTGGCCAGGGGTATGCATCATGTGGCACTTTTCCTTTTTATCATAAAAATATGCATAATCCCTTGCCTTTCCTCACTGCCTCCACTCAAGTTCTTTTTGGTCTTTCTCTTCCCATCTGAGTCTTGTAAACATGATTATTATGTCTATCAGCAACAGGGATGGCAGTTTCGGCCAAAACTGATACATTTTAGCCGAAACATATCGGTTTCAGACTTGAACGATCCGAAACTGGACATGCTCACTGTAGCAGGTCCGAAACTTAAAAACATATTATTTTATTATGTTTCGGGCAAAACCGGAATCGGTTTGGCCCAGTTTCGGGTGTTTCGGCCCGATACATCTCGGTTTCGGACCTGCTATCCTAACAAAATTATTATTTTATTATGTTTTGGGCGAAACCGAAACCGATACCGTTGCGGTTTCGGACCCAGCCGAAACCGGGTCCGAAAATGTAACTGCCATCCTTGGTCAGCAAGCAGGTCCCATTGATCTTATAGGGAGTCTAAATTATCTCAAGCAGCTTCATGGACTTTGCCCTCTGTTGTTGCTATCTCTGCCATCTCTCTAATAAAATCATTTGATAGATGATCTTCTATTGCATTTCCACATAATTAGCTTTACATTATCATTTCAGATATTCCCATGTTGTTGATATGATTTTCCTTCACACGATACTCCAACCCATGCAACAAAATCTTGTCTAACTGCCATTTTGTGGAACTTCTCCTTCAATCAAAAGGAACATGATGGTTACAAAGAACTCAACATCTTGCTTGCCATTTTAGCCAAGCAGTTGTAATCATGAAATATATTTAGAGGGTTATGAAATCCATTGCATGTTCTCTTTGGTGCATGAGCATATGTTACAAAGGCCAAAAGAATGCACCTACTTAAAGGATCTATAAATTGTCTTTCTATTTACTTGCAAATGCCACTCTGGTGGCCTTAAAGATAAGAAGATCCAACATTCGATCTTGCTGCTCGAAGAGACCTTTCAAAAGGTAAGGGATCCTTAGGCTTCTACAAATGGGTTTATGAAATGCAGCCAACGTGCAGGACATTTGTTCATAGGAACCTTTGAAGCATATCTACAAACAACATGCTTCTTTAGTGTTGCAGAAAAATCCAACTTTAGAATCATTTAGGGGTTTTAAATACTGACTTCATTATATTATTCTTATATGATGATGAACTCTGAATGCAACTTCTCTTAATCCATATAGCAATCATAATTTCGTTTCTGATCTCCGCCTGCATACATTCATATGAGTGGGTTGTTGGCGCGGAACGAGACTCGTGACATCGGACTACAGACTCGATTTCGCACGGTGACATCATTTTACACGGATGTCGATTGGAGTTGTAGTAGTGTTATTTTTATTTTTATTATGTATTTTATCTTTATTTGAGTCTAGCCTAGCCGCAAGTGGGTAGGATTAAATTTCTAATTTCTATAGTTTCATTGAGCTCATTTGGAGCTAATGCTGTGTCTTTTATCTTCTTGTAATTTTTGGTGTGATTTTTGAACTATTTTCTTGAATCTAAGAGTATTTTCGTCCAAAAGGGTCATGTTAGGGTTAGGGTTAGCCTAACTCCTATAAATAGTCTTGTAATCCCTCTTTTACAATTAATGGAGAATACTGAGTTGCAATTGTACAGAATTTTTTCCCCTTCTCTGCGATGAAGAAGAGAGAGCCTTGAGAGGAGGCAACCCTAGGTGGTCCCTACGAGGGGGAGGGGGCGAAGCTTACACCCCCACCTCTATCCCAAGCCTTTGCCTTATTTCTCTCCCGCATCAAATTGATATCAAAGCAGGCCTTGGCTTCTCCTACGGAGTTGAAGATCCGATCTGCGCCTTCACAACCACCGTTCAGTGCCGCCGCCATCACCATCTAACCGTCATCTTCTTCATCCTTCCCCCTCCCTGTGCACCACCATCCACTGTTGTCCCCTTTCTACTCCAAACCCTAGCTTGTAAATCCCGTGCAAACCCACCCCGCCGCCCTACTGTGACACCCCCATCGGCAGCAACATAAGCCCTGCATAGCCAGCTCCCCAACATATCCCGCCACATCGGATTCGCTCGCCGCACAGCCCCCGTGCAGGCCACCTGCCGCACTCTCGCCCTTCACTAGCTACACACACACTGCCACTGCACAACACCCCCCCCCCCCCGCCTCGCTTCCCTGTCCGCCCGCACAAGACAACCATTGTCCCAACCGTCTGCATTCCCCTTCTGCAATGCTACCGTCTGCCCCTTCCCTACCCTCTAAGCCCAACCACCGGTGCCCAATGCCGCTGCCTTTGCGAGCCTACAGCGGCCAACCCCCATCGGCCTTCCTCTCCCTCTTTACAGCCCACCTTGCCTGCACCGGCCGTCGGGTCACCACCTCTTGTTCACCCTACCTCTCTTTCCCCCACCCTACCTCTCTTTCCTCCATGTGCACTGTAGCTCCACTACATCAACAGGGAGCCCTAGCTCCCACAGCATAGGCCCAACAGCACCAAGTGAAACACAGTCGACCCGTGACGGATCGCCGACCCTATAGCTCAGTCAGGCCCATCTAAAGATCGTGGTTTCGTTCCACATCAAATAGACACATTCTGCTCTACATCAGTTGGATCAGAGCGGGAACCGATTTATTCTATTAAATTGGGATCCTAGGTAATCTTTTACATGTGTCAAATGGATTACAATTGTCTCATATATTTGCCGAACAAGGCACGTAAAAGAATATTTTTAGATGAGCGACGTCAAGATAATTACATTTCCCGATCTATTGTTGATTTATTATTAGAAACTGGTGAGATTATTGTTGACGGTGATAGAGATTTTTTGGAGTTTCATCGACAGTGTGAAGGTGGCACTCTGTTGACGAAGGTTCGTTATTTTATTTAAGCATGGTGCAATATTGGTTCATTGGGTTCCTACATCCGTCTAGGACAAGATTGGATGGCAAAACGACAACTATCATGGACTTGGACCAGTCTGGATGCACTTTCCAACAGCCGCATTTAAAGGGTAAATACCATTTTCCAAGTCAAGTTATATTTCTAACAGTGCCATACCATTGCTTCCCAAGTAGACTGTGACACGTGGAAAGTCACTAGAGTTGGTGACCATTGCTCAAGGTGACCGTGTATGTGTAGAGCCTATAGTTCACGTTACTTGGGATGTTGCATTGTTCGCCGAATCAGGACTTCATTTGATATCAGATGACGTGTTTGAGATAGGCCCATTGTTGACAATGACCCGTGACCCACTTGACATAAGATCAAGCACTTATGGTTGACACAGGTTTGGACCTACTTTCCAAGTATTTGTTTGAGGTCCAGAAGCTTTCGTGTTCCACTCCTCTCGATACAGCTAAAAATTTTAGCGCGAATGAGTGTCTTTGATATGATATGGTGTGATTTCAAGACACATTTTCCGCGTCAACTCCAGCTTCTCAGTATGGCTATCCCTATGGAGCCATTAGTTCTGCATGGGTTGGTCGCTCCCCTACTTGTTTAGATACTTACAGCACCTCAAAACTCGAGGACGGCTTTTTCAAACCAGAGGAGATTGGCGCAGAACAAGACTCGTGACATCAAACTACGGACTCGATTTCGCACGATGACATCATTTTACACGGACGATGATTGGAGTTGTAGTAGCGTCATTTTTATTTTTATTATGTATTTTATCTTTATTTGAGTCTAATCTAATAGCTGCAAGTGGGTAGGATTAAATTTCTAGTTTCCCTAGTTTCATTGGGTATTTGGAGCTAATGTTGTCTTTTATTTCCCTGTAATTTTTGGTGCGATTTTCGCACTATTTTCTTGAATCTAGGGATATTTTTGTCCAAATGGGTCATGTTAGGGTTAGGGTTAGCCTAACTCTTATAAATAGTCTTGTAATCTCTCTTTTCCGATTAATGGAGAATATTGAGTTGCGACTTTACAGAATTTCCCCCTTCTCTGCGATGAAGAGGAGAGAGCCTTGAGAGGAGGCAACCCTAGGTGGTCCTTGCGAGAGGGAGGGCGCGAAGCCTACACCCCCACCTCTATCCCAAACCTTTGCCCCATTTCTCGCATCAGTTGTGCTGGTCTTCAACACAGGTTATCAGTTTTCCTGACTCGATCCACAAGCATTTCTGCTCAGAACCAAGCATGAGACATAACCGACTTGGAGATACCAAGCCAAGTTTGTACAAGTCAGAGTCAGTTAAACTTGATGGTCTTTTCAAGGTTTGATTAACACAGATATAGCAAACTTATGCTACCATATTTAATTTGCAATTAATAACAATTGTCTTCTGCCCACATACACAGTACAGAGCCCTGCAGATCCATGACAGAAATCTAGCTAAGCTGCTAAGGTTATAGAACCTTTTAGGATAAAACCCATGCCTGTGTATTTTTTTCTCCCGTTTATTTGTCAGATCAGTAAAAGAAACTTTACAGAAAAGCCAACAAAATAATGGGAAGAATAGCACTCACCAATAGATTGTCTCGAAGGGTTGAAAATCTTCATAGTCATTTATATTTGGAAATGCTGAATGATGTGCAAGTGCATGGACCAAATATGCAAGAATGCATTCTGGATAAGACATCAATGAGTTCAGATCGCTCTGCATGGAAAGTTGGCGTGCCTTCACTTGGTTACACAGTTGAACAATCTCAACTAGGTTTTGATGGTCCTGTAGTCCAGAATACCATGATAAGCAGTATGTCCCATTACCCAGAAACCAGGAAAGTCCAAAAGATATGTTTGCATATGTTGGATCAAATAAAACGAAGGGAGGGGGTGGTGAGGATGTTCACCTCGCCCGAGACAGGAAGCTCAGACTTGGCTATGTTGAATAAAAAAGCACAAGCATACTTCGGGTCCAACAGCCGCTCTTTTATGTACCGGTGTACCTTATTGAGAAACAATGTCCTACACTGAGGGTAGATGTCCTGCATGTCAAGCAAAGGTCACTAAGTGTCTTGGTTGTAGATCTAATCTCTTCAAATCAATTTTGGGTTAGTGCCCTCCCATGGCATAAGTAAATTATACCAGATTGGTGCAAGGAAGGCAGTACCGGTTTCGGCCGGGTCCGAAACCGAAACCGAAACCGAAACTTTCGGCCGAAACTGGGCTTTCGGTACCGTTTCGTTCCGGTCCGAAACCGAAACGTTTCGGTTTCGGCTGAAACTGCCCTCCATGGATTGGTGTATTTGTTTACAGCTTTTCATTCAGCATGCCTAAGAAGTATGGCAAAGTCAAATGATACACAAAACTATATCAAGAACATATCCTAACCTGTGAAGTTCTTAAGGTCAAATAAAGAATATCAACAGGTATTTTACTTTCCCATTGCCTTGATAAACGCAGGATGGCCTTTGCAGATGCAAGCCTTAGATGTGCCTTGTCCACAGTGCTGCAATAAAGAAGATTCCATTAGCAAAGCTCTATTTCCTGCACAAGCTAGAGCCACCTCAACAAAACACGCAGATAAGACAGAAATGAATCAGGCATCCAATACCTTGATGTAATGACATCTGAAATTTCCCCGAATGAAAGTATATTCTTAAGGACTCCCAAGAGGTTTTCTATTCCAAGACGGAGATGAGCATCTTTAATCGGTAAGTAGCTCCTTACCAAAGTTTTAATACCAAATATCTGCATAAAATATATAAAAAGGAGCTTAAATGATATGGCAAGATAATCTGCAAGATTTGACAGCATGAAGCATACTGCAGTCTGCATTAAGCCCATACTTCAAAACCTGGACAGATGCCACTTCTGCATGAACTCACTCACCTTCAGTAAACAAAGTTCACTTCTTTCATTCCAATCATTTGTGTTCTTAGAGTTGCCTGCTGTCTCCTGAAGCCATGATGCAATTTCAAAACTAAACCCTTACAATGCAAAAATCAAACACAGTGCATAAAGCTATAAGGGTAGATGGCATACACTGCTGCACGCTAGAATTTTTTGTGTGACAAATTCAATAATTTCACCCTCTCTGGTTTCAAAAACTGGCATGGCAGTCTGAGCAATATAACCCAGAGACTGAAGAATGGATGGCAAATGAGTTCTCTTCTCTAACATGTCCACGAGCCTCTAAATAAAGAATAATTTTGCATTAAAACAGTCTCCATAGGATGAAAGATGACCCCCAAGGGTGAATAAGCATTCACAAAGGTACATGCAGTTAAACCTTGTATAGAACAGAGAGTGACTTGAGTCCATCATCTTTGTTTATTGCTGCTAGGGCTTGCACAGAATATTTGGCCTGCCCCCGTGTACCTTCCAGACATAACCCTTCTAATAACAAATCCACTGAACTGAAATAAAACCATATGAAACTATAAAATGTATATAATCTTCAGATATTCCACTTTAACTCATCAACCAAATAGTCAGTTGCAAGCACCTTGATGCCTTGGTCAGTTGTTCCCGTATCACCCCACCAGCCTTTGCTAGAATGTGAGCAATACCTTCCTTCATCTCATCATTATCCTCTCTCATAAGACGAACAAGTTCTTCTTCAAAACCAGCCAATAGCAAGGGGCAGAAAGATGCAAGGATCTGAAAGTTTGATTTAAAATATTTCAAAAGCAGACTTAAGAAATGCAGAGGAATACAGCATCAACTTGATTGCTTAACCAATCACAGAAAAATTGTACAGAGAGTTGGAGACAAAAAAATAAGTAATGAAAATCACAAATATCGTAAGCAAGCATAAGTAGACCGCCACAACATATGGATGTCAAATTGTACTGCCAAGTCTACAACACCAGCAACATTTTCAGTACAAGCAAATTATTTTTACTTTCCAGGTTCCGTTATTTGTTGCTTAGAATGTAAGATGCAATGCCTACTATAGGAGGCCCGAACTCAACCCAGAACCTAGGCATGGAGTTGAGGGAATCCTCTACATATATAGAGGTCTGTGTTATCGAAATCGCAAGGCGAGGCGAGGCGAGGCGAGGGCAACTCGCCTCACCCTGTCGTGGATCGCTGAGGTGAACGCCTCAGCGCCGCCTCGCCCGCTTCAACCGCCTCAGCGCACCCGGGTCGCCTTGCCCGCCTCGCCCACCTGTTCCTGCCAACTAAGCCACATGCGGATCCGCATATCAGGTAGGAAGACCCGTTTACTCTCGACGAAGGCGGATCCAAGCTTTTAACCCTCGTGAGGGTTTCGATCCCCTCCCACCCTCCAGTCACTTCTCCCTCCCTCCCCGATCGACAACCCTAATCTCCAACGGCGACAGCGGCGTCCGACGAGTGAGTGGCGCCAGCGGCGTCCGGCGAGCGAGACTCGTCTCCCTCTCCCTCTCTTTCTATCTTTCTCACACAGATGCTCACACACACGCACCCTCTCGCCGTCTCCGTCTCCCTCTCTCTTCGTCTCCCTCTCTTACTCCTTCTCTCTCACACACACACACACAAAGAGGGGCTCAGTGCCTCTCCCACTCTGTCACTCTCTCTCCCCCCTCGTCACTCTCTCTCTCTCTCCCCTCTCTATCTCCCTAACAGTGAGAGGGGGGGGGGCATAGCCCCTCTCTGTCTCCATCTCCCTCACCTCTGTCTCCCTCTCTTACTCTCTCTCTCTCTCTCTCTCTCACACGCATACACAAAGAGGGCTCTATCACTCTCTCTTCCTCTATCTCCCTCACAGTGAGAGGGAGGGGCCGAGCCCCTCTCTGTCTCCCTCTCCCTCACTGTCTCTCTTTGTTCTCTCACTCTATGTCTCCCTCTCACTCTCTATCTCTGTCACACGCACACACTTTATCTCACCCTCTCTCACTATGTTCTCACTCTCGGTCTCCCTCTCTCTCTGTCACACAGACACACGCACAGTCAAAGGGCGGGGCCGAGCCCCTCTCTCACTCTCTCTCACCCTCTCTCACTCCCCTCTCTCACACTTTGTGTTATGAGATTATGTAATTAACTTGTTTGGTTGTTTACTTATTTTTGTTTTGTTATAATATTGCACTTGCTATTCTTGTTTAGTGTATTTGCAAATTCTGCATGTATGACAATATGAGTGTTATTCTTGTTTAGGAATGAACGAATTTAGGAAATTTATTGACTTTATATATGTAATTTTTTGATATTTACTTTTCAAATATATATTTTTGTGATATTTAGACATATAATTTAATTTTTAAATTATATATAATTATTTAATAAAATTTCGACTCAAACGTCTCGGGCAACACCTAGGCGTTTGAGGCATAAGTCGACCCCCTGGTCGCCTCACTCGCCTCACGCCTCTGACTACATAGATAGAGGTGAGACTCCCATGGATATCTGATATGAGACTAAACCACCAACAAACCCAACCCCCCTCGTGCCGAACCAACCGGTTTGGGATGCATCACAGGTAGGGCCAAGTGTCCACAAATGGATCCAATGGGTCAACCTAGCTCTGATACCATATCGGAGGCCCGAACTCAACCCAAAACCTAGGCACTGAATTGAGGGAATCCTCTACATATATAGTTGTGAGACTCCCATGAATATATGATGGGGGACTAAACCACAACAGCAACTAAAATAGAAAATAAGCCATGTCCATAAGCTATACAAAAGCAAAGGATAAAATGACTATAAAAGAGTTTCTTCTACATGATCCACATAAAATAGACATGCTAAGAACGCGTGCAGAACAATACGATGATCATCGTGAATGATCTGAACCTCCAGGACTCTGAAGGCAATGGATTAAATGCACAAGAGCAGAACAGTGCAAAACAGAGCAAAGTACATGTCAAACTGCATGGAGACGAAGAAAATCAAACACAAAAGGAAAAGGCAAAGAAATAGAAAATACTGATCTTTATGTTATTCAAAACCTTATGATGGTAACAGATATGCTGTTCAACGATTTTAAAAATTCAGAAAGAGATAAACTTCCAAAATGCTGTATGCATGCCACTCCCCTGTTTTAACGAAGTAAACAGAGAATCTACCAAAACCTTAAACACAATGTATAAGAAAAGCCAGTAGGAATAAAACATTCTAGTAAGGGATGGTGGATAAGTTCTCTGTACGAAAGATTCTTGGTAGGGGCTAACAGCCTTACCTCAGCACTCACATGTCCATTGGACAACGTAATTTTGTATATTTCTTGTTTTCGCAAATGTAATGATTACTTTACCAATAGCTAAACAAAATCACCCACCTAGGACAACCCTGAATACATAGATTTCAATGGGTGGTGAGAAGCTGGCCAATGGTCTTCATATATAGAAGATCATGGACAGCATTCAAACCTGCAGAATTTTTGACATTTTTATGCCATTCAGCTGGATCTCCCTACAGATTTCCTTCTCTACATAGTTAAAAAATAAAATAACTGTCCTCCATAAGGCAATGATGCATTTGGAAGGGGGGGGGGTTGAACCCACAAAAATAGTGCTTGGATAAGAGAAAAGAAATAAAGGAAGGCAAAGGTTACCGCAAGTAAGTTCGTGCATGATGAAACAAATTTTGGATTTCCTGCAGGTTGTTCTGCAACAGCATCTGAGAGCATATCTTTAACGTACTCCTTGTTGAAGAGTAGATATGAGCACCTCATAGAGAGTGTATCCATAAAATCATAAAGAGGGTGTTTCTCCCCAAGAATCCTAAGCAAATCATCCTGCAAAGGATACTCAATTGATAAGCCTGGCAAACATCCATGATTCATTTGATTAATCGATTTTTGCCAATACAACAATCAATGTAATGAGATGGAATTGAAGTTCTGCCAGCTACAATAAAGACACAATTGCAGAAAAAGGAGACATGACGGACTAAACTATCATTACACAATTGCCTCCTTTGTCATGATTCACTGCTCAGTAGGATTCAAACTTTAATCAAAGGGCACTTGAGATAAAAAATGATATACCCGATACGTCCAAGCTTGACGAAAACTGGTGCAAGGGTCAAGCAGGTATGCCAAAATCTTCCATATATTAGCATCTTTTAGTTGATTGAGCATCTGAAAACTCTCCTCAGCCTTTGCTGGATCAGTGAATAAGCGGGACATGGTCCTGAAGCTTCCTGAAATTCTCTTGTAAAGTTCTGGTGCATCACTGTCCTGAAATTAAATGAAACCGGTTGTAGTGGCAAATAGCGACTATATTTCGACACTCATAACTAAGTATAAATGAGGCACAAACCTGATCTGTCTGCCTAACAGATAGATACTTCTGCATTTCTTGCTGTATCCTGCAATTCAAGAGAAACTCCTTGAAGTTACGCGCATAATCAAACAATAGAGCTTGGTATAAGAAATGCCACTGCCAGATGTCAAAAAGGTTTGTTATGGCATCTAAACTCCGACTGACCTTTGCTTTTGAGCAAGAACTTGTTCAAGGGCCTTAACCTCAACCTTATCAAACCTAGAAAAGACTCTAATCCAATGTTTCACCTTATCCTTGGTGGTGAACTCAGGAGGGAACAGAGAACCGCACAAGATGGATTCAATAGTTTCAGACCTGTACAACATAGTTTAAAACTGTTATTAACACGCAATTATCATCACAGTTTTTGAAAATACTGTAGAGAATTGTTATAGACCTCACCGAAACATCTGAATGCCAAAGTCATGATTCCATAGGCTAGAGAAGCTAAGTCATGATTCCAC
Organism: Amorphophallus konjac; assembly: GCA_022559845.1. Taxonomy (NCBI): domain Eukaryota; kingdom Viridiplantae; phylum Streptophyta; class Magnoliopsida; order Alismatales; family Araceae; genus Amorphophallus; species Amorphophallus konjac. The sequence goes on along the minus strand of CM040122.1, from coordinate 84,236,325 downwards.
ATCATAGCTATTTGGGCAGAAAAGCTAACATGTACCAAATATACATGCGCAAAAACACGCCAGAACTGCAAAGGAATTAACTTGTTCTAAATGATCATCTTTAATTCTTTCATAATTTCAGTCTCCGTTGCTTAAGGTGCTTTCTTTTTTTTTCCTTTTTTCGTAACATACCTAAAGGAACTTTTGAAAACTATGATTTGGACAGACACATCAACGCTTGCAAGAGAGTTCTTGTACAACCTGGAACTGTTCATAGAAAATCAGATATCCCTTTGTCATTCCACTGCTGAGTAGGTTGTTCGGATGGCAGAAACAATTTCAGGGCAACGACAGAACAACCTCTGTTTAACCCAACTTCAAATGACTGATTTCCACTTCAATTAAAGAACTCTTACACCAAAACAAAAAACTCTTCAGCTCTTTGCAGAATAGTTACACTTCAAAATAACATGTATCTCCACAGAAACATGCAGACAGCATTGACAACAACACATTTATCTAAGACCCTTTTCATTCACAGACTCTGGAAAGGCACATGGCACTTAATCTTGAAGTTCCGTGCCCACCTAATCCAAGCAATACGAGTATTTTACAATTGGGCAGGCTTGTGACTGCAAACAGGTTGAGGAAGATCATTCCCGGCATAAAGCAGAGATGCTTTTTTTGGTGCTATTTTCCAAGAGTTTGGATTCCATTATTTGTAGATTGTGAGATTATCAGGGTTCTTAGGTTTATTCTATCTAAAGCCCTTGGCATTCAGTGGTGGGATCCCGTCTTTCATCTTTTTGAGGTTTGGAATCAGAGATGCCCAAGAAAGAGAGAGAATATCTGGATTTCAATATTACATGCAGTTTGTTGGTCTATATGGGAAGAAAGGTTAGTAGGCTCTTTAAAGAAAAATGTCACATCACTTTCTATATTCTTAACAGAACTGTCATAATTTCGGGGGAGTGGATTCTCAATTATCAAGTTCACAATAATCAGATGATTCCCATGCAGAGACCCCAGGGATTTGGGGAGTTTTGTTACCTAAGTGTCTTGGTGGGGGCTGCCGCCTCCCCTTATTCTATTGGGCTTCTTTTTAGTTTGCCTATTTTCTACTTGTACTTCGGGTCTGGTTCTACAGTCATGATAGATCCTTGCTGTGTTATCAACGGGCTTGGGCTTCCCCACTTTTTTTTTTGGACAGTGGATGACATCACTATTTTTTTATATTTTCAAGGTCAAACTCACCTCGGCTACCCACTTACTCGACATCCACCCCAGCTGCAACCGTGTGCGGTCCGAGTTAGTGGAGTGCCGAGGGGAGCTCGAAGGTCAAACACACCTCGGAAATCTATATAAAATAAAAAGAAAAAAGGGATTTACAAGTGTGAGAAGTAAGCACTCAAAATATCCCTGTACAAAACATGCATCCATAGGATGTAATCCCCCCATGTCCCCCTAGTGACATCAAGAAAAAAAGAAGAAAAGTCTACATTACAATACGAAGATAGTGTCATGGAGCTGATTCTGCCTGCAGTAGCCTTGACTGTCCTTCACAAGGAGACATAGGCAGAGCGATCACCCTCCTCTGGCTCGTTGCTCTCCTCTCCCCCTTCCTCCCTCTCCTTTGTTCTCCTCCTGGACTCCCCCCCCCCCCCCCCGCTTCGCCTCCCTTGACATACCCATGAGCCATCTCCTCTGAACTTTAGTGAACCTTCCAGGTCCTTATCCAGATCTATAAAAGAGATTCCCATCTTGTCTGCTAGATCCTTCATTTGTGCCTCCGTTAGTCTCTCAACAACCCCCACTATCTCCATCTCTTCCCTGGCCAGATTACCTCCGGCAGTCAGAACACCCCCATTGGGCTTCTCTTCCCTGGCTAGATTAACCTCGGCAGTCAAAACACCCCCATTGAACTCTTCATCTGCCTGCCTCCTTACCAATCCCGGTGTCTCCGGATGACTTCCTCACCTTCTGAGCCTACTCCAACATCTTGCTCTTGGACTGCACTGGCTGTGTCCATAGTTGGTGTAGCGAGGACCTGTCCGGGGTGGTCTGATCCTTGTGACTGCTCGTCTTCCTCATGGGTTGCACTAGCTCTGTCTGCAACTACATGGCTCGGGGAATGCTCCACCTGGGTGGCACGGCTCTTCTCAGATGTCTGCTCTGCACTCTATGGGTCCTGCACAGGTGGGCCTGGCTGTCCCAGGCCACACCCAACTAAGGTGGAAGAAGACGGGCCCATTGGAGGCGGTTCACTCACGAGCGATGGTGGCACCAGTATGAACGAAGATCTCGTTGCTGTAATGGGGCCCAGCTCGGGTTGCACATGGGATGGTGAGGCTAACAGCATGACTGGGCTCAGGTTCGCTTGGGTCGAGACTAGATCTGCGGTTACGGAGGGTGAAGCCTCTGGAGATGCCGCCGTGGCTGGAGGTGGCAGCGCCGTGCAGGCGCAGCCAGCAGTTGCCGAGGCTGAGCCCACTGAAGCCATGATTCACCGACTCGGTGGGCGTACCGCACCAGATCTAGGGGAAACCAGTCAAGATCTGCCTTGGATTGCTCGAGTCAGGACGGGACGTCGCTGGAGCAGCCAACCGGCGGCGATCGGGCCGATTTCCAGCATGTTTGCACGGTGGAGAGGCGGATCCAACATCGGAGAAGCTTGAGGAGGCAAATTTGGCTGGATTCGAGGCGGATTCAAGCTGGGGGAGTGGGTGCCGGGGTGGGGGCTGCCAGAGTGGGGGAGGTGGGCTGCCGGGGTTTTTGGGGGGGTGGGGTTTGTGAGCAACTGCAGGGGGCTGCCTAGGTAGGGGGCCGTCCGGGTAGGGGTGAGGAGATACCGGGGTGGGGGTGGGGGGAGGACGAGGGGACACGACTCAGAGCTAGTCGGCCCGAGTCGCATCCAACTCGGGTGTGCCGTACTGGATCGAGGAGATCCCGATCTGGTATGGATCACCGGTCGGCCAACCTTGACCAAAGCGGACTGTTCTGTCGAGATGCCAAGATCCAGAGTTGGGCCTCCACTAGAAGAAGGGTCCTGTCGGAGTACTGTGAAGGCATTCTAGGTTAGCACCGAAGCTGGAACAGGGGGGAGTCGTGGGTGTTTAGACATTCATGGGCGCTTCATCCCGGCAACTAGTGCTGGACGGAGCTCCTCTGCAGCCCCATGGACTAGGTCGCCAAAAGCCAAGGGCGTGTGGGCATCTGCACCGAATGACAGACGAGGGGGTTGCCGTGGCAGAGCTCATCGACAATCAAAGACTGCACGCCCATGAGGAGACATTGGGTGGAATACTCCAAGATCTTCCCATACTGGACACCCTGCCAATATCTGCCAAACCCAAGGCCTATCCATATCCGAGACGGTCGTGGCTGGAGCATGTCAAGCTCGACACAGACGTGGGTAGCCGTTGCGTTTGTGAGCTGTGAGGTGCGAAGCACCACCTGGAGCACACGACCGAGGTTGCCGACAATGTAGCGAACAACATCTTCATGGAATAGATATGGCTTTAGGCTCGGCAGCTCAATCCACACCAGTGCAACGGGGGGGTCCATTCCACACTCAAAATCTGGGGACCACTTGAAGAAGCAGAAGGAAGCGCCTTTGAGGAAGAGGTGCGGGCAGGCCAGGAGGCGCACATAACCCTCCTCCGATGTGCAGCAGAGGAGATGCTTGGGGTCCAGCGCGGCGATGATAACCTCTTGTGAGAGCCCTAGTCACTAAGAGAGGAGACGCTTGATCTCCAAGTATGGCGGACGGCCGAGCGGTGTCTTGGCAACCAGGGGGGGCCAGAACGAGAGAGAAGCCTCCACCTCTTCCAGCGCGAAGAAGACGATGAGCACACCGCTGTCCGTGAAGGGGAGTGCATGGACGCAAAGACTCACCTCCGCGAAGGGCTTATCCTCAGAAAGGGCCTCAACAGAGCTCTTGGAGCCAAAGGGGGCCAACGACGACTGTAAGGCTTGAGCGGCTGTCGCAGGAGCCACTGTCTTCCCTCGAGTAGGGTTTGCTGAAGAAGGGAGCATCCAATAATCTAAGGGAGATGTGCCCAATAACCCGACTGTGACAGAGAAGCCCTCCAGATCTACAAGTGAGGCAACCGGAACTGCTAGTGGCACCGGATCTGCCAGCTGCTTCCCCATATATGCCGTAGACGGAGCCAGAGCCGCCTGTGGAGGTGAGGCCACCAGAACTGTTGCAGCCGAACCCAGAGCAACTTGGGAAGCATGATCTGCAGAAGCAGTCGGAGCGAGCTTTCGCTTCACCAGATCTGCTACGCCCAATGCAGCAGGAGCCCGCACAGCCACGTTCACAAGGACGGAGGATTCCGAAGCTTGTGTAGCCGGACCTGCCAGTAGAGCACACGGATGCCGAGCCAAGGAGGGTGAAGGGGAGGAAAGTGGCTGAAAGGGGGGCTGCGGATAGGATGAAGGGAGAGTGGAGGTGGAGGGGGAGGCAAGGAGAGAGGGCGGAGACTAAAAGGGTCCTTTTGTCCCACTGGGTTCGGCTCACACGTCACTTATGGGCTACCAACCCTACTCACTTTTCAAATTTTTAGACTTAACTCATGCGCCCCTTTGGGGTTGTCAAATCCTCAATCCCACCGGTAAGAATTGGCCTATGCATCCCCTCTGGGTCCCCAACTCTACTTATTTTTCAACTCTTGGTCTTGACTTCCATGCCCCTTTCAGGCCGTCAATGCCAGGCAATGTTGCTAAGCAACTAGCCTAAATCCCTGACTTCCTACCGAGTCAGTCAATTCGGACTATACAATCCTTGTGGAGATATCCCAACGGCATCATAGGTATCTTAAAAACACAAAAAAATGGGGCTAAAAAATTTGGTGCCCTAGCAGACGTGGTTGTTCTTGTTAGGCGGGCAATCAAGGGCAAAAAAAATTTTAACCTGGCTGAGGTGAAAACCTGTAAGGACGCCTCAGGCAAAAGTGGATAACCTCTCAGTGTGAAAACTCGCAAAGGCACATTGAAAAAAGTTAAAGGGGGCCAGCCCTGGCGAAAACCCGAAAGGGCGATAGGGCTGGTAAGGTGAAAAAAAAAAAGAAACATACATACAAGAGGATGAAAGCAAAAGCTACTGAGCTCTATCCTTTATTCATCAATATCGTCAAAGAAGGAGCTTGAGACAAGCCCTCGGGATAACCAAGACAAAATTGGGCAAAATACAAAAGCCTTATGTAAAGAAATCAACAAGGCCTATCAAGGTCTAGGCTCGCTCCTCCTCAGGTCAGCAAGGCGAGCCTCGCTCTGAAGAACCTCCTCTCGGAGCCCGTCAAGTCTGTGCTGAAGAGTCTCTACCTCGGCATGTGCACTGCCGCACTCCCTCGACCTCTTGTAACTCCCTCTGCAACTCCTCTACTCAGAGGGAGGCTCTCCGGATACGCTCTTGAGCAACTTCCGTTTAGGCGCATATCTTTGCTTGAGTCGCTTGCAGTCGGGAAAGTTGATCCTCCTGTTGGATCATCATTTGGGTCCTCTGCTTATGCTCCTAAATAGCGTGAAGGCGGGCGAACTCGTCCCATAGATCCGTGCACTCCGCCATCTAGGCATCCCTGGGAAGGCCAAACGCATGGTAACCTCTGGTGCAACACCCACAGACTGCCCCCTCATGGCCTCAACTGTCGGAAGGGGATCAACCTATAGTAGTAATTGGAGATTCTGAATAAGCCGAGCGCCCATGTCAGCATCTACCAACGCTACAACAAGCTGAGGGCCGTCAGGCCACTCTATCCCAAGAGCCGGGAAACTCTGTGGTAGCTGTGAAACCTCACCAGTTGAAGCTGAAACAAAGAAAAGAGAGAGAATCCAATGAGTGCCCTTTCCAAACAAAATGAAATGTATAAATTTTTGATGTACAAGTTACAACGCCCTTACCTAGGGTGGTACTGCACTCGAGTCTCACTAGATGGTATCTGCCTCAGCCCGTGCACGGTCGACATCAACTCAAACCAACACGCCCCTAGGGATGGTCTACATCAACTCTGGCTATCACAAGTCAACGGTTAGCCAGCTTCAACCTTCGGCTACACACCTCAGTGGTTAGCCGATACATCTTCGACGACACCTCAATGATCAGCCGGCACATCAACATATTCACACCCCAGCGATCAGCCGACACAACTTCTTTTGGCCAACGCACCCCCAAGGGTCGGCCAATGTCAGTTTTCGACTATCATAACTCAACAGTCAATCGACAACGACTCGGACTGATGTGCCTCTCTGAGGCGGGTCTGTATCAACTCCAGGCCAACAAGCCTCGCCAAGGCAGGTCTACAACAATTTCGGACCGACAAGCCTCGTCGAGGCAGGTCTACAACATCTTCAGGCCGATACGCCTCGCCGAGACAGGTCTACATCAACTTCGGACTAATATGCCCTAAGCACCGGTCTACATCAACTTTGGCTAATGCACCCCCCAGGGTTTGCCAGCATCCAGTTTCAGGCCAGCACGTCCCAGGGGACGGTCTATATTAACTTTGACCAGTATATCTCTCAGGGTTGGTCGACATCAACTTCAGGTTAAAGTGCCTTGTCGAGGTGGGCCTACATCACTTCTAGACTAGTGCGCTTCACTGAGGCAAGCCTGCACCAACTCTCAGCTTCCTGGAAGAATCTTTGTCTTCACCGTAGCGAGTCATAATTGCAAGTGTTGCAGGAACAAAACAATGGAGCCGAAGATTAGAAGAAATGTACAGGAACAGCAACGAAACAGTGAGGTGCAGTCCTACAACAATCTCCCGATTTCACGAAGACTCGGAAGAAATTAAAAAAAAACTACAGAGGGCACGGACCGTCCGCCTCCAACCTTGACGAACGTTCCGTGAGGGGTATTTGTTGGAAATAAAATTTTGCCTACAAAGAAAATCACCCAAGGTCCACCCTCCTTTCTCTCCTCAAGTTTGCTATAATAATTGGGGTCAAAGGAAGAGCGTAAGGAAGGTGTTAACCAGAGAGATTTGGCCCAACAACAAGCAGAAGTCACAACGTGTGGGGGTGAAATATTACTTAAACTCACCACTACAGAAGAGGGTGACCAGAACTCACAGAGGGGGGGGTTATTGGACCACTCATCTCAGCAACAACAGACACCACCCATCTCAACAACAACAACAACAGACATGTCCGGGCTGAAGGCCCATCCGAGCTGAAAAGATGTTGCAGACCTATCCGGGGCGATGAAGACCCATCCGGGGTGAAAAGATGTCGCAGACCTGTCTGGGGTGATGAAGACCCATCTAGGGTAAAAAGATGGTGCAGAGCTGTCCGGGGTGAAGATCAATCTCTCTCAGAGGAGACCCATCCGGGGTGAAGTGTGGTCACCCCCCTTTCCCCCCCCCCCTCGGGGTTTCCGGTCACCTCCTTTGTCAACGGTGATCATAAGGTAACTGTCACCTCCTCTCTTATTTAATGTGCAGGCTTAGAACTATCTCTGCTTGCGAACAGAACAGAGAATAGGCGGCGGATATTTTTGAACAGGCCAGAGAGGGTTTGGAGGGCCCAACGTCAGGCTCCCCAAGGTCAAATGACCCCGGTGGGAACCCACCTAGGGTCGATTGACCCCGAACAGACCTACCCAAGGTCGATTGGCCCCGGGGCGGTTGTACCCACCCAGGATCACTTGACCCCGGGACGGTTGGACTCCACCCGGGGTCAATCAACCCCACTACCCTACTCTCTCTCTCGGGACAAAAAAAAGAGAGACCGCTCGGGCGCATTTCAAACCCTATCCACCCCATACGGGGTGGATCGACCCCGGTCACTTCTCACCTTCTATAAATACCCCCCCTAGGGTCCAAGGAGGACACACGGACGAGAAAAAGAGAGAGAGAGAGAGAGAGAAGAAGGAGCATCCGGCGCAAGAAGCATTGTTCGTTATTTGGCCCATTAAGGGTATGTGGTATCCCAGGTCTTGTATTTATGCCCTTGGAGACTATATTTGTAATTTTCTACGCGCCCTAAACGGCCAAATTATGTAATTCTACCAGATAATCAGAATTATAGAAATGCTCTCCCGGGACTACAAGAAAACTCAAGTCCTGTTGTTTGTAGTTTTACCTTGTAACTTTTTATAATTGGGACTATGCCCCTACGTCCCGCGTCAGTACGGAGACCCCTTTCTTTTGTACAGTCGACAATTCGCTGACAACATTGTACTCACAATGAATACACCCAGATGTTCCCTTATGTGCTGGTCAAGGAAAATTGTAAATGAACCCTGACTTTCAAAAAATTGTGCCTATACCCCTCTCTCTCGGAAATGAACACGTGATGAGTGCCTTCCATAAAATCCAACGTCGTTCTTCCACTCAAAGGCTTCGTTAAACCACCCTTGCATCTAAGTGTGGTCTCAAACCCTAAACCTACCCTGGGTCCGGTGAAATTACCGAAATACCCTTGTCATCCAAAAATGGCCAAATAACCCCCAAAACCTTCCAGAAACAACCTCAGTGCCCTTGAAAGCCAGAGATTGCACCATTGTCTCTCTCCAACCCAGAAATAACAGAAGAGCCTCTGGACTAGTAAAATTATCAAAATACTCCTTGAAAATATGAAATTACCAAAATACCCTCGGAGTCCAGAAAACCTCCTGACAATTCAAAAGCGCCTACGGCTTCTACAAAATTACAGTCATATCCTCAAATCACAGGGTTTCTTGCCGAACTTAGCGACCTTTGATGAAACCCTAATTCTATTAATACTTCGGTGGTGAGTGAGAATTAGCTTTGAGCCATGCAAGCAAGTTTGCCCCTGATATCAGGACCCTTATAGAGGACCTTAGGATTTCTTTGACAGTAAACAAGGGTGTTCGGACGTTACGCCGATGGAAATCAACATTGACAGTGGTCAGTGGAAAAAGGTCCAGCACTCGAACCCAAATCGTCTGATACGAAGCGCACCCACGGAATAAGCCCTGGACAGGCTATTTATATAGCCCCCATATGTGCATCTTTATAAATTTCCCCTTTACATCAAAAGACTCAGTGAGAAATTTATAGAGGCCTATGTAGTCTGAGGCGCGCCTCAGAGGTGAGGCGGTGACTGCTCGCCTCGCCTCGCTCTGACCACAGTTTGTCTCTCTCTCTCTCTCTATCTCACATAGACACACAGAATTTGATTTTTGACTGTGGTTTGTTAAATTCTATGTGAATTTAGTGAGTCATACTAATTTGAATCATAGGATTGAATGAATTTAGGAAATTTATTGACTTTATATAGGTATTTTGTGAACTTAGACATAATTTATTTTTTGAATTATATATACATATTTAAAAAAAATCTCGTCTCAAACGCCTAGGCCATCGCCTAGGCGTTTGAGGCATGAGGCGACCCCCTGGTCGCCTAGACCGCCTCACACCTCAGACTACATAGATAGAGGCTTGCTCTTTTTCAAGAGAATATTTTCCGTGACCAACACCTCCCCAATTTTTATTTATCACTTCAATGATATCAACCATTCTGCTTCTCATTGAATTGTAGATCAGAGGAAATCCATATCCAGAGAAAGAAAAGGATAGTGGACATATGGAAGGCAAGCATATATCACCAACACAGGAGGAAAAAAATATAATACCATTTTTTTGGGGGAGCATGTATCCTGTCTGTCTCATTGCCTGAGCTCCAGCCAGACAGAGATGAGATTGTACGCCGACAAGGTGTTTTCTTTTAGAAATGTCAATACACTGAAGACAAACCTTCCTATATACCCTTAGAATATGTCATATTTGACCAGATACACTGCTATGATGTCTTTACATCATCAACTTCTACACAAAACCTGCAAAAGTTGCAATTATCCGCTTCCCACCTGCCATTAGCCATAGGGGAATATCCACAGAATATTCACTAAAATGAAGATAGAAAATATGGACCTAATCTTATTACCATAAAAGAAAAGGTTTTTAAAAAATCATTTCCTCCTCCCTTCCCTCTTTACAGCCTTCCCATCTCCTCCTTTTCCCACAGACATTCCCATCCCCTTTATCTCTCCTCATGTTGTAGCCAACACCACTACCAGTGCCATGGCCAGCTGAAATGGCAGCTTCCACCAGCATCAGTTGCTGCTATTAAAGCACTGCTACTTCCTATGCAGCAGGAGCAATGGCAGTAGAGCAACTGCTCACAGGGATTGCTGCAACTTCCCTTGCTCTCCCGGTGGTTCTTTTTTTTTTTTTGAAAGTGGGTAGTATCACTAATGTATACAGAAAAGGAATGTGTTCTGTTAAAATAATTTAGAGTAGGGACTTATTTGTTATTGTCCTCATCTTGTATCCTAGGTATTAATACCCCTCTTTCGATTAATGGAATTAATCTTTTCCCAAAAAGTCGTCATGGTATCAGAGCCGGATTAGGGCTCCAGCCGCCCCATCCTCCTCCTCTGGTGTTCGCGAAGCCCCGTCTTCTGCCCCGCGTTCCTCCTTCCGCCCGCAGCCTCGCCGAGCCCACCTCCTCCGCCAGCAGCCCGCCGGACGCGCGGCTCTTGCGCGCGCTGAAGCCTCCGCGGCCTCCTTATCCGCTGGCCGCCGCCCATGCCTCCGGCCACCGTGAGATCTGATACCAGGCCGTCCAGCTGCGGTCGCCGAGCCTCTGCGGCCTCCTTCTCCGCTGGCCGCCGCCGCCCATGCCTGCGGCCACTGCAAGCCATCCCAGTCGGCCGCCACCGGTCGTCCGCAGTGGCCTCTCGTCTTCCAGACAGGGGTGCCAACAACCTGTCGTGGTCTTCATCCCGTTAGAGGAGAGCGTCATGTCATCAACTATGGTCTGTGTGTAGAGGACCTCATCTAGTTTATATACTCTTATGCATTGATAACTCTCAGCTCTCTAGCGACGTTCTAGTTTTCTATACTCCATCATCCGCTTCTTATCCGATATGGGGGACTCCTCGTCTTCGTCAACCAGACAGGCTTCTATCCCCAATCACATTTTGACAATTTCTGTAAAGCTAAATGGTACTACCTATCATCAGTGGTCAAGAGCCTTTCAGTTCTTATTAATGTCTATGAAAAAGTTATGTCATATTGAGGAAGATGCTCCAGATAAATCAGATTTGAAGGCATATGAAGCTTGGCAAGCAGATGATGAAATTATTATTTCCGTGATTGGAAATAGTTGTGAGCCACACATCTTCAATAATGTTCTTTTCTTAGATACTGCAAAAGAAATGTGGGAGTCTTTGAAGCGAACCTACTCTGGTGAAACCAATGTCTCACACATCTATAATCTTTATTCCAAACTATTTGCAATCAAACAAGATGGGAGGCACATAGCACAATATTTCTCAGAAGTGCAGGGATTGTGGAATGAACTTCAACTATATCACCCTTCTACCACAGATGCAGCGAAAATACAAAAACAACGTGATGAATTCATTGTTGCAAAATTTCTCTCTGGTCTAGATGATAGTCTCCGACATGTTCGGGATAATCTGTTGGCTGATACAACTATTCCAAAATTGGTCGATGCCTTTTCACGTGTTCTACGGGCCAGCACAACATCTCTATCTAATATTGGTCTTTCTACAACTGGACCAACAATTGCAAACAATGACTTGGGGAATGCCTCTGCCCTTGTTGCTGGTAGTCGTGGTCGGGGACGCGGATGTGGTCGTCAACCATGCTCGCACTGTGGGCGGTCAAATCATCATTCAGATTTTTGTTGGAAGAAGTACGAAAGGGGAGGAAGTAAGCTGAATCCTGTGACTAACCTTGGTGTGACTTCAAATACCACTATAGAGACTGCCCAAAGTACACAGTAGCCGCAGACTGATTCTACTCCTACATCCTCACGACAGGAAGGGGGAGTAACTTTATCTCGGGAGGAGTATGAAGCAATTCAACGAATTATAAAGGGCTCTGCAACATCTTCATCCTCTTTTCATGCTGTCTCCCACTCAGGTAGTGCCTTTGCGGTTTCTAATTCCTCATAGATTGTGGACTCGGGAGCCTCTTGTCATATGACAGGTGATCGCTCCCTATTCTCCTCACTTGACTCCACTAATTCTCATGCACCTGTTGCTGTAGCAGATGGCTCTAAATCGTCTGTTGTAGGAAAAGACATTGTTTCATTATCTCATCTCACTTTAAATGATGTTCTCTATGTTCCAAAATTTCCTGTTAATCTTCTTTCTATCAGCATGTTGACTCACTCTTTGAATTGCTCAGTGACCTTCTATCCTTCTTTTTGTGTATTTCAGGACCTCCAAACGAGGAAGAGGATTGGTGGGGGGCATGAATCTGGTGGTCTCTACTATTTTGCTGCAGATAGACCTTTCCAGCCTCATCCTGCTTTGTCGGCTAGTGACACTTCTTATCAGTGGCATTGCAGATTGGGTCACCCTTCTATCTCGAAGCTTAGAGATGTTGTGTCTGTTCCATCTACAATCAATAAGTTTCATTGTGATGCCTGTGAATTAGGCAAACATCATATAGTGCCTTTTCCTTTGAGTCAAAATAAAAGGAGCACTGCTCCCTTCCATCTTGTTCACTCAGATATCTGGGGACCTTCTCCAGTTATCTCCAGACTTGGTTTTCGATATTTTGTTACCTTCATAGATGATTTTTCTCGTATGACTTGGGTGTTTCTACTCAAGTCAAGGTCTGATGTACTTCATATTTTTAAAAAATATATACTGAAATAAAAATCCAATATTCTGCCTCTATCAAAGTTGTGCGTACTGACAATGCATTGGAGTATGTTCAGACATCTTTTGGCACTTTTTGTTCTTCTCGGGGGATTATCCATCAAACCTCGTGTTCTTATACATCACAACAGAACGGTGTGGCGGAGAGAAAGAACCGTCATCTTCTAGATGTTGCTCGTACCTTGATGTTCCACATGAATGTTCCCAAACAGTATTGGGGTGATGCGGTTCTTACTTCGTGTTACCTTATAAATCGTGTTTCCAGCAAGGTCCTTAATGGGCAATCGCCCTTTTCATGTCTGCATCCTGATGGTACACCCTCCCCCTTGGTTCCTCGTGTGTTTGGATGCAGATGCTTTGTTCATTCTCTTGGGCCAGGCCATGATAAACTTTCTCCAAGGTCGGTTCCCTACATTTTTCTTGGATACTCAAGAACTCAAAAGGGTTACCGTTGTTTTGAACCCCGATCCAAGAAGACTTTTGTTTCTGCAAATGTTACTTTCTATGAGTCTGTACCTTTTTTTGCCACACCCGATGTACAAACTTCTCTATTGCTCCTGATGTTCCTATTCCATCTCTTTTATTTCCTTCTGATTCAACTGTTGTCACTAATGATGAAGTCTCTGAGCCACCTACTACAGATCATATGTATGGACTGGTCTATAAGCGACGTGCGCTACAGCCAGGTGATGACCACCCACCATCATCTGCCTCGTTGGAGGAACCTGCCCCTTCTGGTGAGACATCTTCTCCACCTGTTTTGGATCTTGATCTTCCTATTGCTGTTCGAAAAGGTGTGAGATCTTGTAAGAGTATTTATCAACACCCCATTGGTAATTTTGTTTCCTATACATCCTTGACTCCATCCTTTCGTCAATTTGCTTTGGCTATTTCAGCAATTTCTATTCCCAAGACCGTATCTGAGGCCCTCACTAAACCAGAGTGGAAAGCTGCTATGGATGAAGAAATGCGTGCCTTGCTTTCTCGTGGCACATGGACCCTTATACACCGTCCGACTAATGTTACTCCTGTTTCCTGTCGCTGGGTGTTCACTGTGAAATACTCTCCAGATGACACTATTGACAAATACAAAGCGAGATTGGTGGCAAAAGGGTTCACACAAACTTATGGGGTAGACTATTTTGAAACTTTCTCCCCTGTGGCACGCTTGAATTCTGTTCGAATCCTATTCTCTCTTACTATTAATCAAGGATGGTCAATGGTTCAAATGGATGTGAAAAATGCCTTCTTATATGGAGATCTAAATGAGGAGGTGTACATGGAACAACCTCCAGGGTATGTGACTCAGGGGGAGTTGGTATGTAAGTTAGAAAGGCTATCTATGGCCTGAAACAAAGTCTACGTGTTTGGTTTGATAAGTTCAGCAAAATTGCATCTGGCATTGGGCTGAAGAGAAGTCAGGCTGACCATTCTGTTTTTGTTTGTCATTTACCTGCTGACATGATTATCTTGATTGTTTATGTAGATGACATGTTGCTTACTGGTAGTGACACGGAAGGTGTTAAAGAGGTTCAAAAGTACTTGGAAAAGCATTTTATTACCAAGGACTTGGGTAGACCACGTTACTTTCTGGGTATTGAGATAGCTCATGGTCAAACTTGTGTCTCTCTCTCACAAAGGAAGTATGCTATGGACCTACTTCAAGAGATGGGTTTGCTTGGGTGTAAACTAGCTGACATACCCACTGTTCCACAGCAGGATCTTGATAATGAGGACAGCCCCGAATTTGCAAATGTTGAAAGATATAGGAGATTGTGTGGGAAGCTTCTTTACTTGACTGTTACTAGACCTGACATCTCTTTTGCAGTGGGAGTAATTAGTCAATTTATGCAAAAACCTAAGGTGTGCCATTGGGAAGCTGCTCTGAAGATTTTACATTATATTAAGGCCGCTCCAGGAAAAGGTTTGCTTTACAAAAAAAATGGTCATGTGAGAATTGAAACTTTTTCTGATGCTGATTATGTAGGATCAAAGTTTGACAGAAGGTCCACTACAGGATTTTGTACCTATGTTGGAGGGAATCTAGTCACTTGGAGAAGCAAGAAACAAAGTGTGGTTGCCCGATCTAGCGCTGAGGCTGAATATAGGGCTATGGCACAAACTACATGTGAGATGATGTGGTTACGGAGTTTGATGTCTGATTTTGGGGTTACTTATACTGAACCGTTGGAGATGCATTGTGACAATCAAGCCGCTATCCATATTGCTAAAAATCCTATTTTTCATGAACGTACCAAGCATATTGAGGTTGATTGTCACTTTGTGCGCGATGCGGTTATGTCACAACAGATTTGTACTCCCTTCACTCCTTCAGATGATCAGTTAGCAGATTTATTTATAAAGGCACTTGGAGTTTCTTGTTTTAAGGCACTCTGTAACAAGCTGGGCATGTTTGATATATATGCTCCAGCTTGAGGGGGAGTGTTAAAATAATTTAGAGTAGGGACTTATTTGTTATTGTCCTCATCTTGTACCTTGGGTATTAATACCCTCTTTCGATTAATGAAATTAATCTTTTCCCAAAAAGTCATCATGTTCATTTGGTGCCATTGTTATAAAAAGAAAGTCTTCTATTGAGTTATCAGTCTACCCAGCTCTGATAAGTTACGAAGAAAAATACGGATGGTAGTAGGAATATGGAGGTAAACTTTCGTGGTTTTATTTTCCCATTTTTCTTCCCCCCACCCCCCTCAAAGGGTAGTTGGGAGAGACGGTTATAAGTATTGATGGTGTAGAGGCACAGTGTATGGTATGGTCAAGTATGAAAAATTCCAAAGATATGTCAATAAGAATACCACAAATACAAAAACCAAAAAATAACAAATAAGTTGTCCTCTACGTCAGGTGATAGTTGAAACTATATCCTGGACATTTGCTGGGCACCAAAAACATAAAAGAACAAGACAGTTCTACAGCCTTACTTTCCAGGAGACGTGTGTATATATCCCCTATTAGCAGCTTACAGTGACAACATAAGACATAAATTTCTTTGCATTCGCCAAGAGTTAGGGCTGTCAATGGGCCGGGCTTAGGTCAGCCCGGCCCGGGGCTGACTCATCAATATTAAAGCCCCGAAAACTTAAATAAAAATAAAAATAATAAACAAATATATTTAATAATATAAAACTTACAATTTCACTAAATTAATTAGAATTTTGATGTTAATTACTTAATTTGTTTGAAAAGAGAGTTTTTAATTTTATAATTAAGTAAAATAACACAATTTTAACTTAATAGTTTTTAAAATTTGAAGGGAGAAAAAAAATAGAACATGCTAAGCCGGCCTGCAGGCCGAACTCAAAGTCCGAGCCCGGGCCGTGGGCCTAGTCGGGCCAGACTTTTAGACCCATCTAAGCGCCCGCGGGCCTGAAAAGGCCTTGCGGCCTGGCCTGAAATTGGGCCAGGCCTGCGGGCCTGTCAGACCGGCCCGGCCCATTGACAGCCCTACCAAGAGCAAGTCCCCCCACTCCTACTAAGTCTATGTTCCATGCCTTTCTGTTTTGTAGCAGGCAACTTTTCTTGTGCTTGCAAGGGAAAGGAGAAAAAAAATTCACCTGCCTCTGAAGAATGGTGCTGAAAGAAAAGAATCACAAGCTAACCCAGTATCAATTCCTAAAAGCATTTACATCACTTCAATAACTATACAAGGTAAGAAGAGTTTTTAGTCCAACAACAAAATGTAGTCCTTTTACGACACCTCCAATTTGTAATGGATTCTTTCAGGCTACAAAGCTGTATCTTCTGCACATCAATGTATCTTACCTAAAATCTTTGTCATATATGCATCTCAAAATTTTCCCGGGTATCCATTCAAATTCCTCAGCATCAAACGAACCATCAGAGCTCCTCAAGCAGTAAAGTTTGTACACTTCAGCAAGTCTTTCCATGGTATACTTTTTAACTGATAACTGAAACAGTTCGAAAAATATTCCTAAGCCAAAAGTTTACACAGTTCTAAAGGATTTAAAAACTAATAAAAATCACAAGTAATCTTACAGATTTGTCTCGAAGGCGCTCTGCAACTAGTCTAGCTGTCTGAGATGAAATGGATGACAAGTCGTGACAAGAAACATCATATATAGCAGCAACAACTTGTTTCCGAACATGTTCATCATAGTCCAACAATCGATCACTTAGTGCAGCTAGGGAAAAACATAACAACACAAGATGAATGAATATAGGCAATTTATCCTAGGAAGTACAAGAACTGAAGCAAACAGTAACAGAAAGGCACAGGGAATGTCTCCTTACAGACAATCTCGGGAGCTTCAGGTCTGGAAGGATTTGATATCAAACAGTTTCTCACATGTTCAATGACCGAAATACGGACTTCTACAACTCTGTCAGTTAGTCTCTTCAAAAACTCAGAGAAAAGTGGCCGAAAAGATTCAGAGATGGAATGTTCTGGTAATGAAAACATGTCTCCAAGCAATTTAACTGCTTTCAACCGCACATCTAATTCATCAGTCTGCATGTATTAAAAGCTGAGGAGTCAATATATATATGCTAATTTTATTGGTAAAGGGAAATAACTATAATATACAAAAGAATAGTTCATATCAATAGACAAGATCTTAGACATTGAACACAAGGTCATTTTATCTGATGTCATGGTATACAAAAGAATAACATAAGTGTTTTTCATGCGATGGCATAAATGCTGTTATGGAATAAGAAGACTCATACTCATTTCTTACAGCAAAAGGCTTGAATTTTCAAGGTTGATAGCTCCATGAATGTTGATGAATATCCACCAAATAGCTTGAAACCAAATTATTTAAACAAATCTGAATTTTCTGGACAATGCCACAGGTTGATACTTCACTGCCATCTAATATGTTGATGCAGGTGAAACTGGTGCTTGCCAATATTGGCTAGCAGCCTAGAATTAAAGAGCAAGAAGCAAAGTCACTCTCATCTGCTTCACTTTTTTTCCTTGGAATTTGCAGTCTGTATCCTACGCATAATGGGATTCTCCTTTGAGTGTGTGTGTGTGTGTATGTAGATACACGAAATCGTATTATCTTATTATGTCCTTCCTGACAAATGATGTTGACTTAGCCACCTCAATGAGAGATTCATCCATGTCTGATAGTATCTGTAGGAAGAAAGTGATTAACACTGAAAAAACTTTTCTTCCCACACCTTCCAAAAAAAAGGATAACAAATCTTCCCCACAATTGAGAACGGTGGCCTTCTATGCTGTTTGTCTATCATGTGATACCTATGCCCCCTGATAAGTTATCTTTCTTCTTTTTTCAGTGAATAGTGGCTTGTGGTATTGTGGCCTTCAAGAAAAAAATTCTGTACACATAAATCACCCAAAACAATTTTCAAATACAAATGAATATTTCTTCACAGAAGGACTGAGATCAATTCATCTACGAAATTTATCCAAAGAAATGAGAAATTATTACCAATAGCTCCCCTGTAATATAAGGAATGACTCCATAAAGCATCTGAGGTGCACATCTATATAAATCATATATGACTTCATGATAGTCAATGGACGTATCCAGAGAACTGTTATCACCCGACATTGATGAAACAAGAAATTGCTTTATATAAGGTTCAAGCTTCACGGCACAACGTTCTATAATATTCATGGTAAGCTCCCTCACAGCCATGGGAACATCCTGGCATAAAAAATCCCACAAGATCAACCCTGGAAAAAAAGTTTGCAGGCATAAATCTTAAACATGAGGAGCAAAAATAGCATGAAGCACCATTCATGGAAATTTACATCAAAAGATATGTGAAACAATGTTCATGAAAGTCTATGTTAAAAATGAACAAAGAGAAAGATATTAAAACTAACAACAAAGTACAAAGTGTTAACAAGAAAGGATATAGAGAGCAGATGCTCACACTTTTCCGGCCCAAGGTTGACAAAATGGTAAATAGCAGGTTCTCTGGGATGTCCTCACTCTCTTCCAAAATAAGTACCATAATCGTTTGCATAGATGTAAGAACACTTTCTGCATGTTCGTCACTACATGCAAAAAAGGGCTGTGAGCACAGGAAATATATTCAAAGCAAGAGAAAAAAAAACATGATATGCGGACCCTACGACAATTGTTAGAATGATTACTGAAAGTGGTAAGCTTCTGATGTCTTCAAAGCAGTGATGAAATCTATTTAATCTAACAGTTGAAAGGCACACTCTCGTGGCGGGGAGCATCTTTTGTACAGGGATTTTGGGGAAACTCATTGACCATACTTGTACATCCCTTCTTTTTTACATTTGATACAATGTAGTATTACCCAATTTAAAAAAAAAAGTTGAAAGGCACAAGGTGACCATGAACAATGGTAAAGCCAACTGTAATATCTGACATTATAGAAAGAATATACTAAAGAATAATTATTTTTAAGGAGTTTTCTCCAATAGTTCTTTCTAATTAGTTAATTAATGATATGTTGGTTCTTCTCAAGTTAGCTAACGTTTCCATGGTTAATCAATTTAACCATGAAATTTGAGGATTGACTCGAGTAGGTTTTGTCTATTAAAGGCTTAAACGTGCTTGAAAATAGACAGTTGTTTATAAAATGTAGAAATGGCAATTCATATTCTTAACTCAGCATCCCCAACAGAGGAAGAAAGCTGTTGAGTTCTTGGAAACATAGGATTTAATATAGGGTGGACTTGAAGAGCCCATGTAACCTAGGAAGGGGGCCAACCCCCCCCCCCCCCAAGGCCCCCAGCCCTCCCCATATCCCAAAAACTTTCCCTCTCACACATGTTCGCTTTCTTCCTTCCGCTCTCATGTAGAACTGCAGCACCGGATGCCGGCAATCTCCAACCTGACCATGTGACTTTCTTTCCCGAGATTCCACTTCTTCCTCCTAGTCACTCTCTCTTCCTTCTCCATTGGCTCACAAGGAGAATAGAACTCTCACCAGACAGGGCCCTCCACAGTGGAGGATGAGCCTGGCATTGGATCAGCATGAGGGCAGATCCACAAGCAATGGCTTCGCATGTTAAACTTTGTCAGTAGGTATGCAAATAATGAACATTTCCATTGTTAGATGTTATAGAAATTGACCTTAGCATGATTTCTATGTGACAAGGGGGCAAAAATTGATTATTATGACTCAAAGAACTTTCCTATATTTATACTCCTCAGCTAGTCAATGCCAACCGGTGGTGACGGACATGGGAGAAAGAGGAAGGCTCCTCAGTCAGGTCAGCATATACCTTCATCCCCGACGGTGGACTTCGCCACCAATTGGCATCGCAGATTTGGGAGCCCAAGAGTCTCCTAAAAGTCAAGCTCTTGGTCTGGAGGATCTCACATGGACGACTGCCGACATGTGATAGGCTTGCTTTGATCCTGCAGGGCATACCTACCCGCTGCTGTCTATGCGAAGATGAAAAGGAGACCTTGAGCCACCTTTTCATAGGGTGCACTTACTCTCGGGATATATGAACCATCACCAACAGGATTCATAGTGTTGTCTGTCCCCAAGAGAGCAAGGTACAATTGTTTAGAGACTGACACAGACGGTGGAACCTGAAGGGAGACAGTTATTTGATGCTCATCCTCCATGCCATGTTATGGGCTTTATGGGGAGAAAGGAACTACAGGATTTTCAAAAGAAAAGCTAGAGCAATAGAGGGTTTTCTTTTCTTTATTTGTGAGAGAGTGAGAGAATGGGCAGTACATCCTCATAAAGTGGATTCACACAACTACTCTATTTTTGCTTTACTAGAGGGCTAGGCTTAATCACAACGCCTTGGTGTGTTTTTTTGGTTATATAGGGACTTTTGGGAACATATTGGTTACACTTATATATCCCTTCCGGTACATTTAATACAATGGTTTTCCCACCCAATTTCAAAAAAAAAAACTCATGAGAATTTGATTAGCTATAGTTCTATGGAGTTCTCTTCAATAGACACATCTCTCAAGGGAAATGTTTTTTATGAAAGTGGATGGTATCACAATTGTATTAAATATAAAAAGAAGGGATGTACAAGTGTAAGCAATGTGTTCCTAAAATATCCCTATACAATTTCATACCAAGGCGCTGTGGCACACACTAATCCCCCAACAAAATAAAAACAAGGAGCTATGTAAGTCCATACATAGATGTTCTGTAGCAACACGATTAAAAATGAATAAATAAATACATATAAAAAATTTTCTAAATAATATAAGGAAAATTCTATAAGTCCTCAAAGAAAATTATTAAGGAACTAAATTTTGCAATAATTATAATTGTAAATTGGGCCTATGTAAAGATCTAATTGGGCTTTTAAAAAGTGAATAAATCCTAAAAATCGTAATGTCCCAACTCCCTATATGACCGGTGTTTTGATATACTATGTTTTCATTATTGTTTATCTTGAAGATCGCGTCACCCCGGTGGCGTGTATCTACCGCCTATTCTGATTTTGATTTTCTCGCAAACCCCTTCTTGGTGAACGATTGAGTATTCCTCTTGTCAGAGCGGAACTTCTTCACTAAGGCCTCTGTAAGTTTTGGCGAGCCATGGATTCCCATATAGACGCTTAGTTAATTATACCCTAAAAACCCTGAAAACCCCTTAGAATTGCGTCTTACTAGTCTAAGATGTGATTCGACCGACCTTTGAAACCATGGAACATGATTCTGTTTGGTTATGTTCTGTCCGTTCTGAACGCGGCGGACCCAGAGACTACGTTCAGGCTTCTATCCCCTAAAGGCAGCCCCACGATAGACTGCGTTCAGGTAATCCTATTATAAAAGCGTCCACCGGCCATACCGCGTTCTGACTATCTTATTATGATCGCGGCCCTGACCCTGACCGCATTCAACCCTGTTTCTGATGGATCGCGCTTCTTGGTTTGACCGCGTTCCGTCTGATGTTTTTGAACGTGCCCATACGATTGACCACGTTATATCATGTTTCTGTGACTTCGAGTTTGATTGCACACGTGTGATTTGGCCCATGTTTCAGCTTGGTTTCTGTGAAATCTAACTATTGTCACCCCTATCTCTTGATCCTTAGATAAACCAAGGTTATTCTTTATACAAGCTTGATCTTCTTTTGAATTCCTTCATAAATCATGAATCTTATAAAAGTTCTACACCTTGATTACATGAGCTTGATTATTAGAATTTCATTTGGTCATAATTGTTATATGGAATTATCTAGAAATTTTAAATGGGACTTCGATCCATCGACCCCAATGCCTATGCATATAGAGCCATGTCTGGTCCTGAGAGGAACACCTGAATTACTCATAACCACGAGAGTCAAATGACTTGTGGTGTGGCATTACACCGATATGAATTGTAAGATTGATCTAGATAATTCATTTGTTATATGATTGACATGAGATATGATTGATATGTTTGCCCCAAATAGATATTATGTAATATGGCCAATCATGATATGCTTTATTTAATTATGGTCCATTGGAAATTGTTACATGCAAAAGTTATACCCTTTCATCTAAATCTTGTTACTTCACTTCCATCTATTGAATTCTTGATCTTATTGAATTATGTCCTCGCATTGTTTCTAGTTATTGTTATACGAATTTGCCTTATGTATCAAATCATGTCATCATTGTTGCATCGACAACATGTAAATTATTTAAATTTTGCCTGATACAAGAGATGTAATTCTTACTGAGCTTTCGTTCATCTAGTGTTCTTTAATTATTTTTCAGGTAGTTTTGATGAAGAGATCCAGTCCGATGGGGAGGATCAAGAGTGAACGAGTGCCAAGAAGTTTTAGAAGACCCAATGTCTTTTGATTTTATTGAGTCTACATTGAATTTAAGAGTCATGTAGTTGAGTCTTTTCGAAAATTTTGGAATTTGTATTTTAAGTCAATAATGAGTCCCTATGTAATATTTATTAGAATTTGGTTTATCAATAAAAGTTGGCTTTGCCTATTTTGTGAAAAATTGGAGTTGTTTATCTATCTATTTGTGGATGTCAATTTGTTATTGCTCTGATTGATTGAATATAACTGCCACGCTCTGAGTTTCCACATCGGGATGTGACACACACTAGTCCCCTAACAAAACAAAAACAGAGGAGCTATGTAAGCCCATACATAAATGTTGAGTCGAATCTCTCACTCTCTCATTAATGAAGGAAACAACCCTATCCGCGACTCTTACTTCTCTTCTGAAAATTATGTTGTTCCTTTATCCCCATAAGACCCATAGGGTAGCATAAAAGATAAACCACCAGATTAGTCTAACACCCTTAAGGGACCGTGCCATTCCCCAATCAGTTACTACGCGCTTCCTTGTGCAACTAAAGTACACTAAATCCTTGTGGCAACCTTAAGGTATGTCCTATAAAAAAAGGGGCAAATATATCACACGTCAGCATCTGTCCTTACGAGAGTCTCTAGACAACAAGCTTCACTTTAAGGGGACTCTTGGGAGACCAAATCTACGAGAAAGGTGATGACTCACCCCTCCATCAAAAATGAAGTATATGCTGACTTGTCTAAGAAAAATCACTCTTTATCCTAGCTCCATCACCACCGGTCGACTTTGCCTAACTCTGGGGCATAGTCTACGAGGAAAAGGAGTAGTCCCTCCAACTGATCTATCTCATTTGGCCCGAGATTTCTCCTAAAGAATGGTGTCTATATTCCCCTTAATAATTGTGTGTCAAAAGTTTGAGAGACCAACGCCAAATGTGCAACTAAGATTGCATAGAGCTTCAGGAAGGTTGCCTCCAAGGTGAAGTCTCCACACTATGTATCTTTCCAGAACTGGCACTTCTGCCCACTACCCAACAGAACTCAGACATTGGAAATAATGATGTCCCTACACTTCAAGATATCCCCACAGATGGCTGAAATATTATGCTGAGAGGATGGGATCAAGTTCTAGTCCCTGACTCTGCCATAGTACATCTACCTAGTGACTTGTAACCACAATACATTTTCGTCGACCCCAAGCTTTCACAACCACTTGCACAGGAGAGCCAAGTTGAAGTCTCTGATATTTTTGATGCCCACTCCTCCCATCTCTTTACTCTTACAGACTCTACCCCAAGACAAATCATACCATCCCCTGCATCTTTGTCCACTATCATGCCAAAAGAATCTTGATTGAATAGACTCAAACTTCTTTGCAATCGCCTTTGAGATACGAAAAATGGACAGCTTGTAGATAGGTAGACTATCCAACATTGATTTGCATAGCTCACTTTCAAAAAAAAACATTCATTTGCATATCATCATCATCCCCCTGTAAGAGAGGAGTCTTGCCTTCCATGTTGCCAGTCTGAACTCATACATTTACACCACATTTTGCCAATCATTGCAATGTAAGGCCCCTGAAGACAGTGGAAGATCCAAATAAGAGAAAGGAGATTCTTCTATATGACAACTTAAGATGAAGGATACTCTCTTAAGAGCCCTATCTTCAATGTTCACTCTCACTATATGACTCTTACTGAAATTGAGCTTGAGATCAGTAACTTCCTCCAACAACTCAGGACGCATGGTACAATTGGTTGGCATAGGAGTATGCAACAGGTGATTGGGCATTGGGGCAAAAGATGGATCCTTAAAGGAGACAGACTTACTTGGTGAATTATCCTCCATGCTACTCTGTGGGCATTATGGAGAGAGAGGAACAACAAAATATTCAGAGTTGAAGCAAGGGCAATGAAAAGACATGTCTCCTTTATTTGTGAGAGAGTGAGAGAGTGGGCGGAGCTCCTTTGTAATGTGAATACGCAAAACTCCTCTATTTTTACTTTGCTAAGAGATTAGTGTAGATCACACCGCCTTAGAATGGACGGCTTTTGATGTATAGGGATTTTCTGTGAACACATTGACTACACTTGTACATCCCTATGTTACTTGTAATACAACAATGGTGCTACCCACTGTCAAAAAAAAGGGGGGGCAAAAGCACTCCAACATTAGCCTAGCAACATAAAGCTAACTCTCATCCTCTGCTAGAAATAAGATAGTGTCATCAGCATATTATAGATAAGTAATGCAAACACTATCTGACCCAACCTGAAAGCCTCTAATCAGTCTTGAAAATTTCAGCTCTCAACTACATCATGCTCAATATATGTGCTACCAAGACAAACAAAGAAGGGGGGACGCATGGGGTCTCCCTGGTGGAGCCCTCGGCCACTATGGAACAAAGAGGGTGGCTCGCCATTGATTAATACTGCAAATGTGGCTAACGAAATACAAGTACATATCCATCCAATCCATCTATCGTCAAAATCCATCTTTGCAAGGACATCAAACAAGCATGCCAGTTGACATGGTCATATACCTCAGAATCCAACTTCAAAATCACCCCTCTTCCTCTAAGCCTTCATAGCATACAGGCATTCATACCAAAAAGTCTTCCTAAATGTATTGCCCCCTGATAAAAGCCCCTTGGTAGCCACTAACCATTCCGTCAATCATGTTGTCTAGTCTCATAGTCAGCAGCTTGGTGATAATCTTGCATTGCCTGTTCAAAAGGTTGATAGGTCTGAAGTCCAAGAAGCATTGTGCACCTTGTTCCTTGGGGATGAGGACTATGAGAGGTTTGTTGAAGCCCCTCAAATGTGTTGGACTAATACCTTATATGAAGTTAATCATTGGGAGATTATTTGGGCTGAAATCCAGACATTAACTTAATCACAATAATTTTGATGATAACAAAACTTTGGACCAATTCTGATGATAACAAACCTCAGATTAATGATAACAAAATCTTGGATTAACTTTGATAATAACAAAACAATGAAACAAGAAGAAGATGCCTAAAATTCGTCTAAGTATAACATAGGCGCAGAAGAATAGAGCTATATTCACTTAGGCACTGCAAAATGAAACTAAGTCTACATAGGTGCAGCAACTTAGAACTAAGGTTCACATAGACGCAAGAGATTACAAGCTAAGTTTAACTTAGGCGCAGTTACTTGAAGCTACATTCACATAGTCACTGAACTTAGTCGCAAAAACAAGCTATGTAACATAATCGCAGCTAAGTTTTACTTAGTCATAGAAATTTAAATCAGATTCACATAGTCGCTATGATCACATAGTCGCAACTACATAGTTGCAGCTATAGGCGCAACAATAAACTAAGTTCACATAGGCGCACTAAGTCATAGGCGCACAGATATTAAATCTGTCAACTATCATAAACAGAGTCGATCTATTTAAAACTAAAGATAGCCTATCTAAAAGACTGTCTATCACGACTGAAAGTCGAGCAAACATTGGCTATAAGAAAATCAATCGACTATCACAAAGATAGCCAATCTGCATGAAGCTTTACTTAGTCTATGACATAGTCGCACAGAATGACTATCTAGTTTTGTCTAAGAGCTATCTTAAATTCAATGACTATTTTATATTGTCTTTAGATAGTTGCAGTTCAACAATAATATAAAATACCACTTAGTTGATGACATAAACGAAATGCATTACTTCATCGACTAAGACGAATTGTCTAGCGACTATCACAACAAAATTTGAATGTCAAATGCAGTTGTGCAACCATTTACTGCTACCCATGTAGCATATGAATGAACATGTTATCTTTGTTTCCTTTCCTATGATATACACTTGTCTGAAGATCTGAAAAAGTCTATCTTCTTAGTCTATTTCAGGAAGAAGCAGATAGGAAAAACATTAATGGGAACAGTGGTATAGATACGAATCAAAACTAACAAATAGAAGGGAGTATTCTATGCAAAAAAGTGTGACTTCACCATTTCTAATAAATAAATCCCTTCTACAATTTAACAAGCTATCCTAGAAAGGACTCCGTTGCGGAAACAATTCTGTAAGGAGGATCTCTTCATTCCAAGAAATATACGAAGTCAAAGAGACTATCCTAGGAAGGATCGGCTGTTGTCTTTTCACGCAAAAAAAAAACGCCATTTCTCTCAAAGACAGAAAAATATCTCTCTAAAAAGAAGCTACATGCTCCAGGAAGAATACGAAGCTCTCTCTAACGAATATAAGCATGTGTCTAACGAATACCTAGTTGTATGCAACGATCACCAAGTTGTATCTTAACGGAACCAGCGCACTGAGAGGCCTATATATATATATGTGATAGCTGAACAAGCAATGAAGCGATTTTTGAAGAAAATATTTTGAGCCAAGAGTTGCGGAAAACAAATGAAAAAGGGTTGTACAAACCAAGTGAGAAATTCAGTGAACCCAATCCAACACAAGCGCATATAGCCAAGAGTTGAGAGAAAAGCAAGCTAGAACTAATCTACTCTGAGAGCTCAAGTGAAGGAGGATCGGGCACGCTATTCCCCTACTACATTCTCTTCTAATCCTTCACAAAGCCTTCCACGATTCTTTGAATTTTTCTTTGAAGGCTTTTTCTTTATAGTTCAAGATTGATGTGCTTCCATTCTAATTTCTAGTCTTGAACTGTTTGTAATTATTGCACACATTCGGCCTACCAAGAGGCAAACTTTATGTAAACCCCACTTGTAAAGTGGTCATCATCTCCTTGAGGGGAGAAGCTCTTGCTCGAGGGCAAGAGGACCAGCAGGAGATTTGTATCCTGTGGCAAGGACCAGTAGGAGGTCGGTATCCTATGCTTTAGCTGATACCTGTGAAATCAGCTAGGGTTCTAGTTGAGAGAACACCGGTGGTGTGACTGAACACCTGATCAAAAACAGCTAAGACTCTTGAGTGAAAGAGTGCCTATGGTGTGGCTGAACACCTGACCAAAAACAACTAGGGCTCTTAAGATAAGAGTGTCTGTGGTGAGCTGAACACCTGATCAAAAACAGCAATTGTACTATTCCCAGTTCAGGGGAGATAGTGAAAATCACAGTGATTGTTGGGTACAGGATGTAGGACTGACTGAAGGTCAAGATCGAACCAGTATAAAATCTCTGTGTCCATTTGTGTGATTACTATTGTGCTTAAATTTCATTCCGCATTTGTTTAAGTGCTATTTTACTGTCATATTTCGTTCTAAACATTGTTTTATCGCAGTTAAGTTTTTAATTACCCATTCACCCCCCTCTGAGTCAAACCATTTACTGGGCAACAAAATGTGCCCTACCCTACGGAAACTCCTTGATGATATCCCAACACTTCTGAAAAAATGCCATTAGGAAGCCATCTAGACCCAGAGTTTTGTCACCTGCAAGAGAGAAGGCTGCCTTTTGGACCTTCTCCTCCGAAAAGTGGCGGAAGATGGCTTCACTGTCCTCAAAAGAGAGACGAGGGAGGAGACCATCAACAACCACAGGTCTCACCATATCATCCTCACTGAAGAGCTTAGAATAGAAGTCCCTGGCCTGCACTTTGATCTCCTCCTCCCTCGTGATAAGTTACTCGCCTACTTTAATACTGAAAATGGAATTGATTCTCCTTCCTGAAATAATTCGGTGAAAATAATTAGTGTTCATGTTCCCTTCCTTGAGCCATTTCTCTCTCAATCTCTCCTTCCAATAGATTTGTTCCCTTTTGAGGATTGAGTCTATCCCTGAGCACCCTGTCTGATTCATCCAATAACCCTGCCTCCTCCAAGTAGTCCAATGCCTCAAGCTCTTGTAGAATCCTATTCTTAGTAGCTTTGCCGAGTAGAGTTTTGTCTAAACCCCACTCGTTTAGCACTTGTGCCACATACTTTAGTTTACCCACCAGTCTAGCCATAGGTGACTGTTCATGCCTTTGAACATTCCAGGCCTGTCTGACAGTGTCCATAAGATCCCCCTCTCTGAGCCAGTATCTCTCAAGTCTGAAGCTCTAACTTCTTGCATGCATGTACTTAATTTTTAACAAAATGAGTTTGTGGTCCAACACAGATCTTGTCAAACAGGATACCTACACATGAAGATAATGATCCTCCCATTCAACTAAAACTAGAAACCTATCCAATCTAGGGCATATGAGGTCAACTCTTATGTTTGACGGTTGGAGCCAAAAATTTTTGAAAAAAGAAACAAAATGGGGGGAACCTATCTGGGCTCAACCCCCCACTCTGTCCCTCTCACCTCCCACTCAATTGGACTCGCGCACGTGAAATCCCCCTCCCCCGAGGTCAATTGACCCCGGATAGGTTCCCCGGACCTACCCGGGGTCAATTGCCCCCTTTCCGAGGTTGACCCCAAATAGGTCCGCGACCCTGGATAGGTCCCCCGGACCTATCCGGGGTCAATCGGTCCCGGATAGGTCCCTCGGGACCTACCCGGAGTCGGTTGACCCACCGTCCAGGGTCAATCAACCCCGCATAGGTCCCCGGGACCTATTCGGGGCCAATTGCCCTCCTTCCGGGTCCATTTCATCCCGGATAGGTCCTCTAAAGGACTTATTCGGGTCCATGTGACCCCCTCAGTCTATAAATACCCCCCACGGGTGCCCATTAGCAAGGACAGGACAGACACGGGGATTGAAGCCCAAGGAGGATGGAAGCCTAAAGAGAAGCAATCTCCCAGGCGTTTTGTGCTTTATGTGACTCTACCAAGGAGGGTGTGCACCCAACAAAGGAATGATGCACATATACCACTGGGTTTGCATATATGCCCTTGTGGTTGTGCCTTATGTAATTCCTTGATCTGTATAGATGCCCTCGTGACTATGCCCCTTGTGTCATTTTTGGAAGAGGGATCATATTGCAATTTTTTCTTCGGGGAGGGGGGGGAGGCTCTGCGCCCCGAAAACCCCCAGCAAGGGGCGCTGCCCCCTTAACCCCTACGACCTGACAGCGCAGGTCGATCTGCGACGGTGCGTTGACGAAACACAAGGAGAACTAGGAGGAAATCCCTAGAGTGCGGATTTGCGCCTTGTGCTTTATGTGCCTCCATCAAGGAGGATGGGTATTTTGCCTTGTGCACCTCCACCAAGGAGAGACTTGTGTCTTTTGTCTGAAAATTACATAAATACCCTTGCATTATTCAAAAATTACCAAAATATCCCAAAACCTTCTAGAAACTACCAAAATATCTCTAAACCTTCCAGAAACCCCCAAAGTTCAGAAATTATCAAATTGCTCCCTGAACTTCCCAAAAATTGCAAACAAAACCTGGCTCGTCCAAAAATTGCGTAAAAATACTGAACTATGCAAAAATTGCACAAAGCTCTTATTCTGCCCCAAAGTTCCCAAAATACCCTTGTCCAGGTTCACATCTCCCACACGACTCAGTGGAGCGAGACTATGCCTCTTCCCTGAAGCAGTGTGCGCTCTCCTGACCTCTGCTTAAGATCGACCGAAAAATGTCAAACCCAAGAACCTTGATACTCAAGGAAATTACGGGAATACTCCTGCTGGCAAGGACATTGCAAATAAACCCTCGAAAGTCAAAAAATAGCAGATAAGTCCAAGGAAATCCTAAAACTATAAAATAAACCCTGAAAAGTCAAGAAATTGCAGATATGTCTAGGAAAATCTAGAATTTGTAGAGATACCCACAAAGGATCAGGAAATTACAAATAAACCTAAATATCTCAAGAAATGACAAAAATACCCCGGGAAGTCAACAAATGACAGAATGCCCAAAGGTATCGAGAAAAGACGGAAATACCCTGGGAAGTCAACAAATGTCAGAAACGCCCAGAAAAGTCAACAAATGACATAAATGCTCCAGAACATCAAGAAATGACAGGAATGCCCTAGAAAGTCAAGAAATGACAGGGCTACCCCAGAAGTTCAACGAATGACAAAAGCACCCCGGACAGTCAAAAAATGACAACGATGTCCAAGACAATCGAGAAATGACAGGAATGCCCTAGAAAGTCAAGAAATGACAGGGCTACCCCAGAAGTTCAACGAATGACAGAAGCACCCCGGACAGTCAAAAAATGACAACGATGTCCAAGACAATCGAGAAATTACAGATATATCCTAAAAAGTCAAGAAATGATAGATACGTTTATGAGAATCAAAAAACTGCAAAAATACCCAGAAATGATCAAACTTGCAGTACCCAAAAGGCGTTAAAATCGTAGAAATACCTGAAAATGTTAGAAATTACAAAAATATCCAGAAAGAGTCAAAAACTATAAAAACACCCAAAAAGGGTTAGAAATTATACACGTACCTAAGAAGGGTCCAATCATGCTGAAACTTAAATTCAACGGCCAAATCTTGACCAAAAATAAATTCAGCGGTCCGATCATGGCTGAGAGTAAATCCAGCCGTCCAATTGAGGACAAAAGCAGATTCAACGGTACACTGGAGGGTAGGAGCAAATCCAACAGTCAGATGGTGACCAGAAGCAAATTCAACAATTTGATCATCTACGAAAGCAATGCAAAGATCCAAGTGTAAGCAGAAGCCTACTCAATGATCAGATGGCGATCAGATGTAAATTCGAAGACCCGATTATATAATCAAGACCAAATGTAAAGATCTAAAAAGACCAATTGTAATCCAAACTCTATGTGTTCAATGAATGAACATCTTTGAATTTCTTGCAAGAGTATGTATCTCAAATGGACGATCGTCAAGATCATATCCATTAGAAAAAACCCACAATATCACAACGGATACTATAGATGCTGGTGCTCTTTGATAGTTAATCAAGGATATTTAGATTTTATGCTGATGTAAATAAACACTGACCGCGGTCGGTGGGGAAATGTCTCGTACCCGAACCCTAAATCATTTGATAAACCCAATCCATGGAATTAAAAATGTGCATGCTATTTAAATAGTTAATAAATGTGCATTCATGTTCAACAAATGAAGATTTCTTTAAATTTTTTTCGTGTTCAACATCGACCAAGTAAAACAAACATTGCATAGTCTGATGCCGATTAGTGCAGCCCCATCTATGAAGTCAATGAAGTCTTCCATTTCCCCCGAAGAAGGGTGATCACATATCCTCTCACATAGTGCAACAACTGCATTAAAATCCCAACCCACACACAAAGTCCGGCCTGAGTTGTAATGGTACATGAGCAACTGTTCCCAAAGAAGCCTCTTTCCTTCTCTGCTTTGAGGGTCATACACCCCCGAGAAGTCTTAGGAGAAGCCATCCCTTACATTCTAGAAGTAGAGGGAAATGGCCCCTCGATTGAGTTGTCTATCTTCTTCCACCTCTTCTACCTCAAAGTGATTCCAGAGGATCATGATGCCACCAGACCTCCCCTCCGCCGAGAAGGCCACATCTTTGGATAGTTTAGTTCTACCAATCTCTCCCATGATAAACTCCCCATGCCCCTCACATTTGGATTCTTGTAGACACAAAATGTCAATCTAGCATCTTCTGACTAACTCCTTCCCCACCTTACTCTTCTCATCTCCACAGATCTCCCTCACATTTCACGAAACAATCCTCATATGGACAAGAGAATGTCCCTGCCTTCCTCCTCCTCTAGCTCACTCCTCTCCTCTCCTCTCCTCCATCATTCACCCTTGCCACCCTCTTCTGCAATTTCCCTTGCTTGACATCCCTCGCCATGCTTATCAACCACTTATTCTATATTTTGGAAAACATCCCTCTGCAAAGGATATTCCCAATTCCCTGACTTGCACTCCGTCAACCTCTCCACCACCCCAACTAACTCCTTCACCTCCTCCCTTCCCTCAACTCTCTGGCCCCTCCCAATGTCTCCGAGATAATATCCTCTTCCGCATCTGACTGTTTTTTTTCCTTCAGCTTCCCGAGTAAATCTAGCCTCCTGGACGTCCCTGGCTCACGGAAGGTTGTTGTCCTACTGACCAGGGTACCCCAGGGACCCTGCTAGAGCACCCAAGGGGGTGCACCTGTAGTCATTGGCCTTCTCCGTCCCGTCAAAATCCTCAAGCTCCTTCAGCAACCGGCCACTCGCCTCAAGCAAGGAGGCGTCTGAAGACCGATGCGACATGCTTCCCGTCAGCACCGCCAATCAACAGCCTCCATCCCCAAGTGCTGACCACGATTGCAAGTTGCCTTCATCCGATGAGAGGCCCAGTGTCGACAGAGGCCGATTAACCTACAGCTGTGATGGCCGAAGAGGGCTGGTCGAAAAGCCTGGCGCAGGGATGTTGGTCCACCCAAGCCATGAGAGGGCCCAATCTCTGGCCCATGTTAAACTGTTGGCCCACCCAACCCAACAAAAGTGGCGCCCCGATTCCAATTTGAATCGGAGGCTAGAGGGTGGCCACATACCCCTTGTGGCCCTTCATCTTCTACCTCCAGCCGAGAAGACTGTTGCCCTAATCCATCCTGACGACGATGCCGCCAAACCTAAGTTTCCATCTAGACCAACACCCAAACAACGAAATTGTCCTCCCCGACGGATAAGGAAAGCACTGGGGCACCGCATCCAGGCTAGAAGCCCAGACAATGGCCTCCACAACGATTAGCACCCCGATCGGAATGATCGACAGGCTATCGGGTTCCACCCACCTAAAGCTTCTGGCCAAGAAGGAGATCCCCTCCTCATCACCGAGGTTGAGAGGAATCCCTGCAAGCGTGATGCAAAGGCCGGTCTCCCTCGAATTAGGGAAGGTTCCTCTCAACAAGTTCCAGTGTTGGACGTAGAGAATGGCTCTGTCAGCCTCCAAGAAGCCTACTTCCAGCTCTGACACCTTTACACATAGGACAGTGGCTAAGAAACCCCCCTCGTGGAGCTAGCAAACCTTCCATTGACCCACCCCATCCCACCATGTGTTCAGCATTCCTCTGACCACGTTCGGGTCCATACCTCCTTCTAAGGGAGATAGCCACAGACAACATCGTAGCCAATCCATCCGGCCGAGGAGGAGCTAAGGGGGGATGCGCCCGACCTCCTGGCAATCCTGCCTTCCCTTCTGGACAGGCAGAGACGACATTTTTATTTGGACTACATCTGCTAAAACTTGTATGGGAAGTCGCTCCTGTTGTGCCCCGGGTTTTGATGATATCAAACTATAAATCATTGAGTGAACTTTAGTGGAAGACTGAGAATTCATGTCCCACAGGTACAGGGAGCCAAGGCGTACTAAGCCCAAGACAAAGTCGGCGTGAGGCTCTTGAGTTCAACAGAAAAGAAGCCATTCAAAGGGGACAAGCCGACTTGATGACCAGAGCAAGTTGACTTGACTGCCATCCAGAAAGTGCTGACAAGACCAGAGGAAACCCCAACTCGACTTAAACCAGTTTCAAGTCGAGTTGCACAAGCCATCCAGAAATTGCAGTATGAAGACACCCGCCCAACTCGACTTAAACCAGTTTCAAGTCGAGTTGCACAGGCCATCCAGAAGCTGCAGTATGAGGACACCCGCCCAAGTCGACTTAAAGACAGGCTAAGTCGACTAGACGATTCTCCCAGAACCCCTATTCAACCGGATCCAAGGCTAAGTCGAGTTCCAGGCTTCCTCAACTCGACTTAAACCGGTGGCGGGTCCAGTGAACCCTAAATGGGACTCATCCCTAGCACGTGATCCAAAGTAATGACTAGTGGGATCAATACGTACGAGGTAGGAGTCTCGAGAAGGAACTTTTGGAGGGAAAACATTCTCCTCCTAACCACCTCTGACACATGGGCCTCACGAGATTCTCCCGGAAGAAGGAATATCGCGAATGCAGTTGAGTTTTCTGTTTTGGAGATGAAGTGGGAAAATTAGAGAAAGAAGTGAAAAGAGCTCGTGTGCTAGCTGAGAACAGAGCGAAGAACAGAGGGAGGAATAGAACAAGGCCTGAGAGAGATAGAGGAGGAGCACCAGAGAGCAAGATTCAAAGCAGTTCGTGAGAGAGAAGCTCAATTGCGAAGACCGATCTTCTCTGAAAAGCATTCATCTCACAAGCGCCCTCAGAACCTGCTGTGGAAGGAAAGCCAGGCTGCAGAAGGGTCTTACTCATTCAAGCTTCACCAAATTCTAGTGAAGGATTCGAAGATCTCAAGGGCAAGAGAGCCACATTGGGAATCTTCGACCGTGAGGAATCTGCTTCCATCGCTCCAGTCTGCTGCGAGCGGATCTCCCACAGATCGAGCATCAGCATCTTTGGAAGACAACTCAGAGCTCGGCTTGTGCATTTTCTTTTTGATGTTTAGTTCTTCTTATTTTCCATTTATCTGTGATTGTTCTCCTGCGGGAGATTGTGTGATCAGATCAGGCTAGATTGTAGCTGTGATCTGGTTTGGGCAGGACTGCCCTTAAGCTGTATGTCAGCGTGACTGTGAGCAGGGAGAAAGCTCACAGGGTTCAAGTTGTTTGCCAGCAGAGTGTAAGGGATCTTCCCTTGGTGTGTGAGTGCATTTTGCACTTAGTGAAGTCTTGCTCAGGTTGAGCAAAGGGTGGACGTAGGTCATCTTGTGAGGTGACCGAACCACCTAAAAGACTATGTCTATGATTTGTGTGGTTGAGTCTCTTATCCCCTGCGCTAGGTGCATGATTAGGACCGCTGCGCTATTCGTTCGCTTACATTCAATTTGGTGTGTTACAAGCACTATAGAAGATTTAACCATATCTGTTGAGTAGAGTTTTATTAGTTTCCAATCTGCATTTGTCTTAGTTAAAATTTGTCAAGGATCTATTCACCCCCCTCTAGATCCTCCATTCCGTGTCTAACACCTCCCACCCCTTCAGTCTCCGAGCAGAAACTCTGCAAATGTCCCCTTCTTCGGCAACGGAAACACACAGGACCCCTCCCTTGAGAGCCCAGATGTCTCTATGGCCGGATGGAAACTGCATCGTTGCTGAACCTCCGCCTCTACCTACCAACCCAGCCACTCCCCTGTTCGACGGCTTGCCGGGAAGGCCGGTCGGGGGCTGCCACATCCCAGGGGGATGCGGTTCGCCCCAGAAGCAAACAATGGAGAGCAACCTACCCAACCCGCCATTCTTTTTCTCAAGGGGGTACATGTTCTGGAAGGTAACAAGTTTGCTTAAAAGTACGAGTCTAGATGTGAGTGAAAAGGCACATTAACTCCAAAGGCAATAGTCAAGCTATAAAGAAGATGCCGACAAACAAATGATGGTTTGTTGCTCATGAATTATAGTTTATGAATGGATTGATATCCTTTCTCCTTCATGAATCCTGATAACGTGTGATTTCTGCTATGACTTCCACAGCGTATTTCATGTCCATCCAGATTCAGAATAGGTGGGTGCTAACTAATATGAGCCAGGACATCAACCCAGCTCCCTAATCTTCCAATTCTATTTCAAACATTAGCCAATAATATTTGCAGTTAGATAAATTCTATCATCACATTGCAGATACAGAGCTTACTATAGCACCACAGATATATCTGCACTGGATGCAACAGCCGTGGATATACAAAAGCACAGATATGCACAGAAGTAGGTGTTTCAAATTGTTACTAAACCAAACCGCCAACCCAAAACTCGGGTTGTCAGGTAAAGAGGCTCAGAACGAATATAAGGCACAAAGTGGCTCATAAATACCCGGCGTGAGACTAAACAGCTGTCGCAAGCAATCCGTCTTATGACGAACACAGGTGATGTCGTACGACAAACGGTGGTGGCACTCCTTGAAACTGTAATGACCATCCAGAAGGGATAACCCAGAGAGCGAACGCGGGATGTTACTAACCCGAACCACCAACCCAAAACTCAATTTGTTAGGTGGAGAGGCCCAGAGCTCATAAATACCCAGTATAAGACTAAACGGCTTTTGCCAATACAAATGATCAAGAGTAATGTTACCATATATTTATGAAAACACATGCCAAAGAAATAAACAGGAAAGGAAACATTCAAGTGCAGTTCTACCTAGCAGCAGTCGATCAACATAAACTTGCTTCTGGTGGAGACATCACTTTTTGATGGAGAACGTCCCACAAGAATGTGTTTTGTGAGAAAAAGCAACTGAATCTATGTAAGTCTTGTTATCTAAGGTGCTAAAAATATTTATGTGAAGATGACCCACGCTAGAAGAACAAATTATCTGACAGGTGGTTCATAAGAATCTTCTCTTTGGTTCAATTTTCCACCAGTTCAGATGAAACTCATAATCTTTCCCCATAAAAGAACCTCAGAGTTAAGCTCCACCCACATACGTAAAGAGTTACGTCACTCAGCACAGTCCAGAGTGGAAAGAACATAGTTGGCATTGGAATAGTGGGTAAGAGATGGGCCTGTTAGGAGTATTTAGATGCTAAGGGACAAAAGGTTTTATTGACTTGAGAGAAAGAGAGGTCCTCAAAACAGTGCCTTTTCACATCATAATAGGCCTGCTCTAGTCTAAATGAATGTTATCTTGGCTATGATATTTTCCATTATAATGTTTTCATATGCGCTGTTCATGGCTCCACCCTTTGTCTATTTGGCATCTTAAGTTGAGATGTGGGACCTTGTACATGACATTGGGTGCGATTTTATGGGATAGCCCTCTTTTGGGCGGATATTCTTGTCAATGGTTTATAGTCAGTTTATCTTTCTCCTGGAACCACCAATCCAAGCTCTTTGTCCTGATTTCTGTTATGTTTCTATCTAAATGAAATGTGTAAAGATCCAACTAATATGTATTGACGGATGCAGGAAGGAAGAGGTGAGGGGAGGAGATGAAGGTAAAGAACACACTTTTAGGAATGGAGCGGACCAAGTTATGGGAGGTTTTTCTAAATAAAAAAATTGGAAGCTAAAAGGGCAGCATTAATCAAACATATATACATGTATAAATCTAGCATAACGTCCATGAGAAGCCATACCTGACAACAGCAAAAAAGGTGCTGAACATTTCATTTATGAGATCATTACATTCAAGATCCAACATCACAAGACATGACCTATATCTTGCAAGTGTCTCCAATATAATAACTCTTTTTCCAAATGATGGACTGTGGATGTCACTCAATCCACTAAATGTACCCACAATTAGATGAAAAATATCCTGAAAGACAACAGTAATGTATGCTAAGAATGGTGTAATCACATAAAGATTTAAAAAAAGATGGACAACATGGTAGAATCAAAATGAGAAAGGAAGAAGGTACCCTTAGAACTTCATCACTGTATGGAGCTTCTGGTGCTGTCACACGAGTTATCTCACAAATACACATAGCAACTAGAACTCTGACATCCTTGTCTTGATGCTTCAGAAGTTCTGGCTTAGCAATTGCATTAAGACAAGGCTGCATTGACTCTAATATTGAAGGTAACGGTGATTGATCCAACTCAGAGAGACAGTTTGCAGCTTGCTGAGAATACAAATATAATAGATTCGAGCAATTATTAAAATGGGAAGTTACAATTCATCAGATTTTTCTAAATAGAGAGATAAGATATCAAATCAATAAGCACATGCTTGGTCAGGTGACTTCTTGAAGAACGTAAACAGACAGTCGGAAACAGATCCAAAATTACAATAACAGTGAGTGGTCCACAGCATGCAGACCGTGAGAAACAATTATAGGGATGTCAATGGTGACTAATAAAACCCAGTATGCTAGCCACTTATTAGCACTTTATTCAGGCATTGGATAAGGCTTTTAAGCCCATCTCTAATAGCTGGTCACAATGGACATGGAGTCGAGAGGCTATTTATGGGAGAGCTACCCAAGCCCATTCTCATCACCCAAAGATCCAACTTTGCCAGATTTCCTCTGAAGAATGATGACTGGCTGATCATCAGGTTTCGCAGCCATTCACCATTCCTGTCACAGGAGGCCAAGCCACAGACCTCGCAACAGCCCATATGCCACCCTTTGGGCCATATGCGGGAAGAGAAACAGTAGAATTTTCAGAAAAGAAGCCACCGTCCCAGACCAGGTGGCGGATTTCATTGGGGAAAGGGTGAGAGAATGGGATAACTACCATGAAACACACAAACAAGCAATTTCTCCCTTTTGCCTATGCTAGGAGGCTGATAGAGTGTTTCTTCTTTTGGGTGTCCTTTTGTCTACTCTTGTACAGGGATGTTTTGAGAGTATACGGTATACACTTGTAAATCCCTTTCTTTCACTTTAATATATACAGTGGTACCAACCACTTTTCAAAAAAACAGTCCTGTCAACTTCACTAAAGGGAAACATGTTCCCATTGGTAATTCTCCTGAGTATTCTCCATGCCACTCCCTGGGCGCTGTGGAGCCAAAGGAACAATAGAATCTTCAAAAGGGAAGTGAGACCGAAGGATAGGTATTTTCTTTTGTTTGTGAGACTGTTACTTTTTGGGCGAAACACTTATGTAAAGTGGAGGCACGTAACTCCTCACTTTCTTTGTTGTTCAGAAGTTAGTTGGGGTGCACCTTCTGGGTGTGTTGGTTTTTGTATAGGGGTTTTTTGAGAGCTGAGAGCTTATACCTGTACATCCCTTTCTTCTATTTATATATTTTGTGGTACCATCCAATTTTCAAAAAAAAAATATCTCCCGAGTATTCTTGTGATACTTTCCCCGGGATTTAAACTAGGTACGAGTCCAAAGCCTTCCAGAGGCTTTGGGGGGGAGAGGGGGGTTAAGCATGGGGATCATCAGCCAATGAAATTGTCAAGAAAACAGAATGGAAAATGTAAATGGAAACAGTTGTTTCTAACTCTAATTGTGACTCTGAAAAGTCCTACTGCAAACAGAAATGAAACAGTTGTTTTTGACTTTGTCCACATTTGTATCACTAACTGCAAAGAACCCCTATTGACTACCCCCCAACAAGTACTCTTGTTGCATTCATCAAGAAGCATTCTCATCCTTCTTAATCACCAAGAAGATTTTTCCCATCAATTGAGTTGAATTTGGTATCACATGGTC
Source organism: Amorphophallus konjac (assembly GCA_022559845.1). Taxonomy (NCBI): domain Eukaryota; kingdom Viridiplantae; phylum Streptophyta; class Magnoliopsida; order Alismatales; family Araceae; genus Amorphophallus; species Amorphophallus konjac. The sequence continues at coordinate 84,197,080 of CM040122.1, read as the reverse complement.
CAAAAGACATCAGAAGCATGGTGAAAAACCTATGATTAACAGAGATTCACTATGTTTAAGCTTAGCCATGGGTGGGAATTTGCACTGCAATAGTGCTTATGTTAATAAACAACAAAGCCTCAAACTCATAACAACGGCAAAAGATAAGCATGTATCCGGATTTAAAATGGCATACATTTTATTTGGTGGCGCCACAAATTGTGGCATTCACCTCTTATCAACAATACAATTTTAGAGCTTCTACTCGTTATTCCAAACACTGAAGTCTTCAGGATAACAGACCCTTAGGCATCACTTGCAAACTGGATAAAAAATGCACAATATGCATTCCAGGGTTGAGTTTAATAAAAGGCTATTAAGTCTTATGTTCAGGGCTGATGTACACTTTGAGTTAATAGAAAGGATGCATATGTTTGAATTTAAGCAAGGCTGCCTTGTGGTCGGACATTTAAATTTAGTAGGCAAAAATTAGGTTAATCACTCAGGTCCATAAGAAAATTTTTTAAAACTGTGTATGTTTGTGTTTGTGGGCTGAAATTGTCTTTTATTATTTCATGGTCCATTTGCCAATACCAGGGATGAGCACAGTCATATCACCTTTCCAAACCCAGTGTTTTCTGTTTTGAGCCCATTTCTTTCTGTTCTCTATCTATATGGTGACAGATCCATGTTCGCCTTTTAGTTTTTCTTCGTTTTCTGGCCTTCTGCCTGTAAAGAGTTATTCAACTCCTGGCTATTATCTGTATCACCTCTATTATTTTTCTAAGAAATTGGTGGTTCCTTCAATAAAAACTGTCCCCAATATTTTAGTCTTCTGTCTGTAGGAGATTTCTTTGTGAGACTTTTTTCTTCATGTGCGTGTGTGTGTCTTGTCTTCTCTTTGCTTGGAGTTATCTCAATTTTCTGACAAATTGGTGGTGTACCAAGGAGGCAGCAATTCCCTTTGGTGTAAAAGCTAGCGGATCCATTAACAAGCCATTTCAAATTCGTGCTCATTTTATTTAGGGGCACATTACAATTTCCAAACAACAAATTAAGGTGGCCATCACACCAAACCTGAAGTTGTAGTTTGGAAGCTAAATACTGTGGTGAATTGCACCGGCCCCACCTACATATCCAGTTAGGTCAGCTTCACTAACTAAATCCAGTATCAAAAATCTAATTTCACTTACGCCGGAAAAATTTTGCTCATACGGCAAAGCTCCCCTTCCCCATATTTAACAATGCATCTTTCACGCTCATGAATGGATTTTTATTATGATAGAACCAAAGTAAATATAGCCATTCACCCGAAGGAAACCAGAACAACGCATAATAGTCACACCAGAATTCACAGTCAATCAATCTCAAAATGCTAAACAGCCACTAACCCACCCAAGAGTATAATTGGAAATTCTCGAATTTGCTCAGGGAAAACAAGGAAATTAGTAGGGCCCCAAGCGCAGCTCGATGCTTGTAACCGTGATGTTTAAGAAAATATCACTGGAGAGAGGAGAGAATTGCAAACGAAGCATGGAGGACTTCACCAATTCGAGAGACAGTAAACGTTTTAGCATGAGCTCCGCTCACTTGAGAGGTAACCTAGAAGGGTAGAAGTAAGCAGAGGCGCTCGAATCACCGTTCACAAGCTCCTCACGCCGCAAATTTCCAACCATCAACCTCCGGCTGACCGCCCCATGTTCCACACATGCAGCAACTAATCTCCCCGAGGGCCCAAAAACCCAAAACGTAAATGCAAAATCACAGGGAAAAGAGGAACCCTCCTCCGCCGACGAGAAATGTCTTATACCGGCAAAGTCCAAAACTTTCTTCTCTCCTCCCCCAAATTACGAAACGGGAACGAGCAGAAGGCTTCACCTTGAGGAGTTTGATCAACGCGTCCTTGGAAGCGGGCGGGTTCTCCAGCTTCGATCCGACATCGCGCAGCTGCTGCTGGAGCTTCTGCGCCATCTCCGCCGCAGCACCCCCGGCCTGATCGGCCCGGGAGACACAAGGAACAATCTTTCGAGCTGGAATTGAAGGGAAAGAGAGGGACGAGAGCAGAGAAGGGCTTCTCGAAGGCTTCTGCGTTCTGGGTCTTTCAGGTAGCGAAGCCCATCTCTGAGAGAGAGAGAGTGGAGAAGAGAGAGAAAGAAGGGGCTTGGGGCTTTGGTGGGGAGGTGAGGAGCCTCGCTGCCCCCCGGTTCGTCTATATCGAACGATTAGAATTTAGAACTCGACACCCGACACCAGAAGCCGAAGCGCACCTCGAACTGGAGGTGCGACGGCGACGATCGCGGACACCACTCGCACACGAGCCCGCATCGATCAGAGGGTGAGGCCACTCTCGGACGCAGGCGCGCTCTCGTGTGGGGCGTTGTCCTCCGTTTGGAGAGGCTTCCGACAAACTACATGCCCCCGTTACTTGAGAAAAATTGCGGACTCCGTTTAAAGACAGCCCGCGGCGTCAAACTATTTACGGAAGCGGGTACGAGATTGCCGTCACTTGCGGTGAGCGTAACATCATAGTCACGGGCGCGGGCGCTGAAGCCTCTGCTCCCCTTATTCATATTGTGAGGTTTACGAAAGTGCCGGGGCGTCTACAAGTTTGGATTGTCTTCGGATCGGACCCCGGGATTCGTGGGAATTGCGATCGCCCGCCGTCATTCTACGCGTTTTTCTCCCGATCAACAAGGCGGCACGGATTAAAAGAGCGGCTCTGACCATTTCTCAGTGATTCTAAGAAAATGTTCACCGCTTCATCTGCCAAATGCCACCCCGCCGGCGAGCCAGCTGAACCCAGGGCGAGGCGGAGATCCGGATTCGCAGCGACGTAGTCCTGCAGCAGGTCGTGATCTTATTGGTTCGAATGGCTTACGTGTCTAGCAGGGAGTGGCTGATATAAGAGTCCGGGGAGTCAAGTTTTTAATTTGGAAAAGGAGCACGGGAGTTTGAATTTTGAAAAAAACGCATCCTGCAACCTGTAGACCAAGGAGGCTGCTTTTAGTCAACCCGGGGAGACCCGATTGGCACCTAGGGTGTCGTTTGATTTGCGGATAAATTTTGAGGTTACCAGATATAAATTATTTTAAATTAATTTATTTTTATTTTTATTTTATTTTATATTTAATATGTGAGAGATAAATATGATAATATCTTTATTACTCATGAACTATAAAATATAGACATACGTCATAATAATCATTAGAAAAAGATTACTTTTCTCTTTTTATTGATGATAATTAGTATTAATATTTCTCCTTGATAATCATAATTAACATTAATTTTATTAATTTTATTTAATATATTTATTCTTAATTATCATGATTAACACTAATATTGTTAATTCTAGTACGATTAATTCTTCATTTGTAATAACGAGATAGTTATAATTTATTATTTAAAAATAATTATGTAATATATTTATTAATTAACATAAATAATATTGATTTATATGATTAATTAATACTAAGAACATTAATTAGCATAATTAATTAACACTAATAACATTAAGTAGCATAGTAAGATTAAGTAGCACTATAATAATTAGTTATTAAATGATATACTTATTAATTAGCACTACTAATATTAATTAGCATGATTAGTTAGCAGTAATAACATTAATTAGCATTAACAAGATTAATTAATACGGTTAATTAACACTAATAACATGAAATATCACAATTAATTAGCACTAATAATGTTATTTAGCATAATAAGATTAAGTACCATTGTGATAATTAATTCTTTAATGATAATTAAATAATATATTTATTAATTAGTACTAATACTATTAATTAACATGATTAGTTACCACTAATAATATTAATACGGTTACTTAGCACAAATAAGATTAAGTAGCACCATTATAATTAATTACTTAATAATAATTAAATATTATGTTTATTAATTACTATTAATAAGATTAATTAACATGATTAATTAAACTAGTAATATTAATTAACACAAATGGGGATAAGAAGGTGGGAATAAAGGGTGGAATGACTTATTCCCAATCTTAATCCAGTTTTTAGGGATAACCCTATTCTCCTTAACCCTCTTATTCTCGTCGATTTTAACTTTACCAAACAAAGAACAGGGTTGAGGCGGGAATATCCCCGCCTTATCCCCGAACCAAATGGGGCGAGTTGACGTGAATCGTGTACCGCCTGCAATGAGGGAGTAGGTAAATTTTTGGAGGGGTTTTTAGTACAAATCATTAATAGAAGATAAATGGTAAAAATATCATTTCTTAAAAATGTATTAGTATTTGTATCATTATTTGTAACAATATGTTGTAAAAATACTATTGGCGTAACCCCTTATTGTCACATATGATTTTAACTATGTTATCTTTAATCAGACCTAATAAAAGATGATAATGTCCGTAGTCAAAACAATGGGGCCCTTCCTCTCACTCCCAACCACATCTCCCTCCCACCTCCAACTCCGATCACCCTAAACCCTAATCACCCCACATCATGCCGCGGAGAACCTACTCGATCGGATCCAATAGGACGGTGAACCCTGGCAATCATCGTCGCGGCGGCATATGACGACGATCGAGGAAGTGTAACTTAATACATCGGGCACTAAGTCCCATTGCGACATTCTGTCAAGCAACTCAATTGCAGTGATGGAGATCTCGCCACAGTCACAGTGGGGATCGACGACGACGATGCAGTGACGGACCCTTAAGGAGAATCCCAAGTTACAGACAATATCATTGTTGGTGAAGAGAGACCTTACCTCCTTCGGACGACCAATTTCTATGAGCACATTGATGAGCTAGACAAAGACCTTCTCATGGATGACTATAGTCGAACACAACAAGAGACTGAGGGGTTTGATGGGGAACCCCAAAGTGGCGTAGGCATCGATTAGAGCAACAAGGATGGTCAGATGACATGGGAGCTTCTTGTTGCACATGTGGAAGAGGATGGTAGCAACACCACGGCACTATGGCACCATCCTCCCTTGCCCTAGCATCATTGTAGTATTGCGTCCCCCCACCCAGTTCATACCCCTCTCTTGCCTTAGTATCACCACACCCCCCATCCTCCCTCGCCCCTTCCCATTCACTCCCCAACACGAGAGCAACTTGGGATGGCCCACCCACTGTCGACGCTAAAGGTGATATAGCGAACCCTGCTTTAGCCATCATGTTGGAAAATGCATTTTCCATATAGATCATTATTTTGATAAATGACAAAATAAATAAATAATTATCTTAGTATTAATCTAAAATATATATCTCTCACAATATCTGGGATAATAACTAAATTGCCTAAATTTAAAGACTTCAATATAAAGGCAAAGAGGGCTAAGTAAAGTACAATCCCAACTTCACGCCTAAAAGACAAATAGGAATGTGTAAAACAGAACAAGTGCCTCTAGAGTTAGAAAAATAAATCCATACACTCACAACCTCGTTGGTGTGAGCGACGTCACGCGGTTCGGAGTTCGATGGTGCGGGGAAGAGGATGCGGAGAGCGCGCGGGCTCCTCTTTTTTTTGTTTGTTTTGTTGTTTGCTGCAACACAGAGATGAGAGAAGAGAGAGAAGGGGCCACCACGGGAGATTACTCCGGCGGGGCGAGCGGGACAAGTATAATATAGCAAGATATGGGGTTCAAACGGCCATAGCGGGAAGTGACTCGCCGCGACCTCGGGGAGACGGGAATGGTGCAGAAATTAAATAACAAGAATTGAAACGGCCATTGGGGAAGTGACTCGCCGCGGCCTCGAGAATATGAGTAGAATATAGCAGAATATAAAAGAGAATATAAGAACAGAGATTTAAACGGCCATTGGGGAAGTGACTCGCCGCGGCCTCGATGATATGAGCAGAATATAACAGATTATAGAGAGAATATAAGAACGGAAATTTAAACGGCCATTGGGGAAGTGACTCGCCGCGGCCTCGATGATATGAGCATAATATAATATAATATAGAAAGAATATAGGAACGGAAATTTAAACGGCCATTGGGGAAGTGACTCGCCGCGGCCTCGATGATATAAGCAGAATTTAACAAAATATAAAGAGAATATAGGAAACAGAAATTTAAACGGCCATTGGGGAAGTGACTCGCCGCGGCCTCGATGAAAAGATGTGATCGCCAGGGGCCGAAAGACCCCAAAATAAGAAAGTGATCGCGCCTACCTCAAGAGCGGGACATGGCGGGTTGCTTCTTCCTCTCCTTCCGGCCGGCCGACGGAGAGGGCTTTCCTCGGGTACCCTTGCAAAACAACGACAAATAAACGACAAGTGGATTAGAAAGATGGAGGTGTAGTATTCAAATCCTCGCGGTAAAAATAACGAAATGATGGCAAGACACACACCTGGTTGGTGTTATCTTTTAAACCCCTCTCGGACTCGAGTAGGAGGAAAATGAGATGATGGATGCAAGAAGTATAAGAGAAGAGGCGCCCTTGTGAAGGGGGATAGAGGATGCAATATGATGAATGTAAAGAACTATGGAGAAAAAGGGGAAGAAAAAGCTTATTGGATGAGCCGAGGGTGAAATCCGGCGGAGCTCCGGCAGCGTGGGGACGACGGGGAAGCGCGGTGGATGAAGACGACCTTCATCTCGCGAGCGTAGGCACCCGAGAAGCCGGCAGAACCTCCACCTACAAAAGACCCCACGGGTTAGAAAAATGACTCCGTAGCCTCTGGGCTCCGGCAGCCTATCGGATCACTGCTTAGCTCTCCTAGAACTGAGGGGGTGGGCCTCTATTTATAGAGCTCCGGAAGGTGGAGGCGTCCAGGACCCTGGACACCTCCATCAGGGCCGAAATAATATTTTATTCTATTTTTATTGATTTTTTTAGAATACTTTTATGGGGGCGTCCAGGGTCCCGGACGCCTCTAACAGGTCCACCGAAAATCGACGACGGCCGCACGCGGTTTGGCACAACGCGTGGTTTTGTGAGCGGCGCCTCGTGATTCAGAAATGGGCGTGTCCAGTCAGGTGGACGTCTCTAAATTTGGCTTTTTTCACACACGACAAACCGTCGTTCGGTGGCCGGCGCCCGTGAGTGAGTTGATGGAGGCGTCCAGGGGCCTGGACGCCTCCAAAAGTTTATTTTTTTATTTTTCTTTTATCTTTTATACAAGGGCTGGCATTTTAATTTTTTTATTTATTTTTATGGAGGCGTCCAGGGGCCTGGACGCCTCCATTAATATGTATTTTTTATTTATTTTATTTTTTTATGCCAACTGGCATTTTATAAATATTTATTATTATTAGTTTTTATGGAGGCGTCCAGGGTCCTGGACGCCTCCATTAATATATATTTATTTTTATTTATTTTTGGGCCCTGAGAAAAAAATAAAATAATAAAATAAATTAAAAAGATGGGGGCGTCCAGGGGCCTGGACGCCCCCATTAAGACCCACCCGGGTCCTCAAATCAGGCGTCGGCGGCCGCCCGGCAGACCCCCTTCTTGATTCCGGAACCTCTTGATGCGTCCGACTGGTGTTGATGCCGTCCGAATGCCGTGACGAGACGATTTCGGATGCCGAAAAAGGCAGAAGAAGATCCGAGAAAAGGAAGCACTCGAGTGATTCAGAATGCGTAAGCCGTTGCGGGGCGTTGTATAGTGATATGAGACTTTCTCAGGAGGCGTCAAGAATGGCGTGTCTACAGCTGCCCCGCCTTGGCGTTTGCTTTGCAAGGGAGCGACACGTAGTGGAATGGTATCGAAGTGGAGTGGAGTGAAGTGGGAGCGGACTGATAAGTTGATGCCAAGGTGTGATGAGACACGCTTTTGACGTTACTGTTTGGAATCTTTCCTGGAGTTTCAATGAGGCGACCTTGAAGAAGGTCTTTCAAACATTGACGATTGCTTGGACGGAGATCAAATAAGGGAGGGTGAGATGTGCGCTCAGGCACGAAACAAAAAGGAGACCAACTTCTCGGTGTGGAAGTATCTGGGTCATAAACCGGAGGTTTCACCTTTGGGGAGCGGTTACCAGCCAATGTGGAAGTGCTGCGGCCAAGGTGGGTCAAAAAAGGTAAAGGAATATCTGAGGGTCTGTCCAAACAAGGGTCTCCTTTGGAAGAGCAGTGTAGGGCTGTCTCAAGGAAACTCAGTATTTCATTCGGAGTGGAATATCTCATATTTGTGGGAATTGGAGCACAACGGCTTTCACAATCGAATCACTTGAATGATCTTCCGCAATAAATCAAAGTCCTATATGAATGCATGCTGGGTTCAAAGAAAAATTTAAAACAAACAAAAATAGAAAATAGCCAAGGATAATATTGTCAACTTGTGAAGAACGGGTCAGGATACCGACCCGGTGAGCTGATACTGGGCTGGGGCCCGTTTATCCGCGCACCAACTCACTGAATGGAACCGTCGTCCCCATTCTATCACAAATTGACGGCCTATCCGTACAACTCAAACTCTTCCGGGATCATCACCGTTTTTGTTGAAGGGGAACTCCAATCCCAGATTCGTTCGGGCCGCAAGGTCCTTGACATGTTCTAGTAGCGTAGGTATCATATACTATGATGCATGACATGGTGGGACCAACCAATGAAAGGTGGTACAGGAGATAGGACAAAGACGTCCGTTAGTAAAACCTGCACAGGCCAGCAAAGGTTAGCAACATCAAAAGGTAGCAGAATCGCACCACAGTTCAAAGGAGATCTAGACAAAAATCTTGATAATGACCACTGATGTGACATGTTCTGTCCTGTAGCACCCTTCCCTTCCTATAAGAACTCCCCTTAGGCTAGCTCATTCAAATGCACCAAGGTGGGTTTTGGAAGCTCAGGAGAGGAAGGAGAGGAGAATCTAGAGATCTTCAGGATGGAAGGAGAGTCTTCCCGCGTTATGAAGAGGAGCAAGCCTAGCAGCGAGATTAGGCGACTTTCCGACCTCGAGGGTCATCTGAGTGGGACGATCATGTCGCATATGGTAAGCCGACTCTTTTCAAATTTCTGCACGTGAACCTTCTTCTTACTTCCTTCATTTCTTCTTCTTTCCTCTCCCAGCCATATCCACTCTTCCCAGGCCCGAGGAAGTTTTCCAAGCTGCCATGGCTTTCAAAGCTGACTTCCAATATCTCCATTGGCATGAGGGCCATACTCTCGAAGTGGCATCTGCAGGGGCTCCTTATTCACGCCAAGCATTACGAGAAGATTCGTATGGACTGGGCGGCTATGGGCGCGCTAGTGGAGGTCTGGCATCCCCAGACCCACACTTTTATCTTCCCGACCTTCGAGGTGACCATCCTCCTCGAGGAGGTGGAACTTCTGCTTGGTTTGAAGAAATTCAAGAGTGACGGGAAGGTGAAGGCTATGCGGATGCTGACACGGGGTACTTCTGAAAGCGTCCTTGGAAGCTTCATGCCGCCCGACGCAGCTAGAAAGGTCCGTACTCAGAAGGGGATTGATCTCCAAAAGCTCACGGAGTGGGTCATGGACGCCCTGAGAGGGTCACCAGACGATGACTATTTGGAGGGAATCATGAAGGGGTTCACTATCTGTCTGGCGGGTGCTCTCTTGTTTCCTTATACCGACAACATAGTGGAGGAAGACCAGCTGAGTGCTATCTGCGGGATCTGGCGTGGAAAGAGGGTGGGACCCGCCGTCCTTGCCTATCTTTACAGCGGCCTTACCGCCTCGAGCATGGGTAAGCCTCCATTTGGTTGTGCACTTGTCTTGAATTGCTGGCTGGATTTGCATTTCAAATTCGACCACCGTGAGGGAATGCCAACCGTTTCGAAGCTCTTCCAACAAAGCCCGCTTCACCACATAGCCGACGTGTTAGGCTTTGGTGGTACTGTAGTGAACCGCGTTCCGTGGCTGAAGAAACGTGAAGACTGGCGGTCTCACTTCCGCACCGTGACACAAGGCTTCTTCACTTGCGCACCGGCATGTTTGCTTTCGCTTGATCTCCTCATGAGGCCTTCTCCCGAAGTCGATCTTCAACTGATCGGCGCGACCGAGTTTGTTCTTTACAACGCGCATCGGTGCTGCCTGCAGATTGGCATCCCACGCCATTCGTTCCCGCCACCGACTGGCATCGTTCCCTTGAAGAAGAGGGAGTTGGGTACTGAAGCGGACGCGAAGGAAGCGAAGGCCATTAAAGCACCCTGGAAGACAAGTGTTGCGGGAAAGGCGTTAGCGCACGTGGTGGAAGAATGCGAGCCGTGGAGGGCTTATGTAACCGAACTGGGGAAGTTAAGGCCTAAAGCGCCTAAGCCCCTGATGTAGTTCACTCTGCTTTTCTGATGGAATAAAATTTGGCATTTGGATGTTTCGGACCCCCGTCCCCTTAATTATTTATCTTTTTTATGGTTTTTCTTTTTCTTTGTGTTTTTTATTTTGTTTGGATTATATACATATTCTTATATAAATATATTATATTTTTTTTGTTTGAAAATTTTTTATTATGGGGGGCGTCCAGGGGCCTGGACGCCCCTATTATTTTTTATTTTATTTAATTTTTTTTGTTTTGGGGGCGTCCAACTGTCTGGACGCCCCTAATTTTTATTTTATTTTTATTTTATTTTTTTGTTTTGGGGGCGTCCAGGGTCCTGGACGCCCCAACTATTATTTTTTTATTTTATTTAATTTTTTGGTTTTAGGGGCGTCCAGGCGCCTGGACGCCCCAAAAATTTTTAAATTTTGAAATAAATAAAAATAATGGGGGCGTCCAGGCGCCTGGACGCCCCAAAAAAGAGAAATTCCTATTTAAGGGCTGCCCCCCCCCCCTTTTTGCTCATTTACTGTTCAATCTGACGACCCAGTCACCCAGACGACCTATTCTTAGTCCCCATGGAGCGAGGAGGATCGAGCCAGGTTCCAGGGAAGCGAAAACGACTGGCTCGTCGTGCGAGGAGGTTGAGGGATGATGCCGAGGAGGCTGCAGCAGAGGAGATTGCTGCGGAGGAGGGGATGGAGGTGCCTCTCCTGGCCGCGGAGGCTGCTGCGGATGCTGGTGACGCGGGAGAGGATGATCACGACCCGGTAAGTACCTCGGAATCCTCACTCTGTGGTTCAATAGGCTAAAACGGGTGTGCGAGAGGCTGTGAGAGAGAGGCGGGTAGTGAGAGAAGGAGGCATCCAGGGACCTGGACGCCTCCATGTTTTCTTTTTCTTTTTTTTATTAATTTTCGTAAATAATAAATAATAAAATAGATTTAAAAAATAAGGAGGCGTCCAAGTACTAGGACGCCTCCATAATAATATATATATTTTTTATTTTTGGTTCTTGGATTTTTTATTTTCAAAAAAAGGAATAAAGAAAATAGGAAGGAGGCGTCCAGGGGCCTGGACGCCTCCAAAAAAATATATATGTATTTTTTTTAAAAAAAATAAAATAAAATAGTATATACAGTGTTATTGTTGATTACTGTTCATGATGCTGATGTGTTCTTTGTTGGTTTTGTGGTTTGCAGGGCGTGATGAAGGGCCGGATCAGCTGGTCCTTAGTGGTGGCAGCATACCGTGGGCTGCCGGATTTTCAGAGGGCGCGTGTGGACGCCATGGGCTTTGGAGCTTTCCTTAGGATCGAGCCCTTCCGGCTCGACCTTCCTCTTATCCAGGCACTGAGGGAGCGGTGGCACGCACCGAGCCGGGCGTTTCTGATGCCCTGGGGGCACATGGTGCCGTCACTGGAGGACGTGGCTCGGATCACCGGGCTACGAGTTGACGGAGAGGCAGTCAGCGGGGTCACCTACCCCGACTACCGAGAGAGTGCCCTCGACCTGCTGTGGTTAGAGACGAGCGTGACTGATAGAGACAGCAGGGTAGTCGGCTGAGTGGAGATCATGGAGGCGCTCGGATTCGTCGACCCGCGTCAGCGGGTTAGCGAGACTGGAGCAGAGTTCTTGGCTCGACTGGAGGGGGATGCTCGTGCTGCTTTCACCCAGGACCCGAGCGAGCGGGAGCTGGTGGATCTAGACCTTCGGAGGTTTCTTTTCTTCTTCCTGGGCCGCCTTCTGCTGGGGACGAAGGGGGATGGCATCCACTGCCGTTTCCTCGGGATCTTGGCGGATCTGGACAGAGTGGGGCACTATGCGTGGGGAGCGGCTCTGCTTGCCCATCTGATTGCCGATCTCTCCCAGACTTCGGAGAAGGAGACGACAGTCAGCGGCTTCGCACCTTTCCTCCAGGTAAACATTTTATTTATGCATTCTCACAGTTAAATATGTAATTATTGTACTAATGATGTATGATGGATGCAGGTGTGGAGCTATTACTATTTCCCGATGGGGAGGGCTAGGCATGGGAACAGGAGGGCCGTGCCTCTGGCGCGGCAGTGGAGGCCGGTCGTGGTTGCAGCACCCCACGGCTACCAGCTGGCGTCACTTCGTCGAGAGCTGAGCGTGTATCCCGAGGCCATGGTATGATGCGTATGATTTTTTTGTGTTTATGCATGTGACTGAATGGTAACTAACATGATGTATGTATGGTGATGCAGGTGGTGTGGAGGCCCTACTTGGGCATGGGCGATGCTGGCCAGCCCTGGGTTGTAGCGGGTCTTCCTCGCTTCAGGCGGGACGTGTGGGTCCATTGCCTGAACGAGATTGAGCCGCTGCGGCTTAGACTGGTCATGAGGACGTTGGGGCTGGCCCAGGAGTGGGTAGACGTAGATGCGCCGGCCCGCATTGGGCGGAAGACCAAGGGGAAGGCGAAGATCGTGGACTGGCGCACGCGCTTCCCAGCACAGTACCAGGACTGGCAGCAGGGCGGGGTCCCAGTAGTGTCCCACGTACAGGATAGCACAGACTACATGAGACGGTACCGAGCTACGTACGGGGACCGCCTCTCCTTGGGTGGTATGGCAGGGGTAAGTGAAATGAAACTGCTCCACCTTTCTATATGTATATGCATGGGATACTAACTTATGTGTAATGCAGGATGCTCGTGATACCATGATTGCCGACCTGCGGGCCCAGTTGGCGGACGCCAGGCGACAGTTGGTGGCCATCCGACAGGAGTTGGAGATCCTGGTGAGTTTATGCAATGCATTTTTTTGTGACCTGGATTTTTGATGCTTAGCCTTTGACTGACGTTTGCCCCGTGTTTCAGCGGGCCCACCAGACAGCGGCAGCCGCGATGGCTGGTGGAGCGGGTTCCAGTTCGCGGGGCCCTCCTCCGGAGGTTTCTGCCCTCCAGGAGCAGCTGGCGTACGCGGTGGCTCGGGCTGAGGAGGCCGAGCGTGACCGCGAGGCTCGAGTGAGTGCTTGCTTGGCCGCGACCCTTTTCTAGCTACTTTCCTTCTATCACTGTTCTCTTACGGTGCATGCGTGCCTTGACAGGTGGCCGAGATCCGAGAGGCCCTGGCGCGTGCTGTTCGTGCTGAGCAGGAGCGCGATGCCCGGGTGGCAGAGCGTGACGCCCGAATTGCGGAGCTAGAGGAGGAGCGGCGACGGGAGGCTGAGGAGCTTCCTCGCGACGTAGTGGATCTGCGGATCGCCCTCGAGCTGTCGAGGAGAGAGGCGATGAGGGAGAGAGAGGAGAGGGAGAGGGATAGGGAGAGCGTGGAGAGAGAGAGGGAGAGGGATAGGGAGAGAGAGAGGGAGGAGCGACAGCGGGATCAGACCGAGAGGAGGGCTCTAGAGGCCCAGCTGCTGGAGCTCCGATTGAGTCTTGGCACGGCGGAGGGGAGGCTTCGGGAGAGCGAGGAGCGGTACCAGAGGGCGAAGGAACGCGGGGCGCGACTTCGTCAGTCTGGTTCTTTTTCCATGGGCAGCTACCTGGTTTCTTCGGCCGAGGAGCGTCGTCGCGCCTTCGAGGCTGGAGTGCCACCGCAGGGCGAGGCGAGCACGGCTTCTCAGGGTTCACAGAGGTCGCGGAGGCCCCCTAGGGATCTCCGTCAGAGGAGGGAGGAAGGAGATGACCAGGAGGGTGACGGTGAGAGTTAGAGAGTTGCTTGTACGTCACCCTTCTCACTGTATGATGTACTTTCGGCTATTATATGAAATGGAAATGGCTTTTGTGTTGTGTGTACTTTTCTCTCTCCCACACTTTCTTTCTCTTTTTTTTTTTGCACTGAGTTGTCCCTTGAGGCACGCTCCGCGAGACCTTGCCCTGAACAGCGGGGAACTATGTTTTGCACGGGGGAATTTTGTTTCCTTTCCCCCGTTTTGGGCGCGTCCAGGCGCGAGGACGCGTCTTAATCCTTGATTTTAAATTTAAAGCGACGGGTGGTCCTTTCTTCTCCCGTGCCTTACCCGCAAACGAGCCCGCCTCCCGCCGAAACGCGCTTGCCCCTTTTTCATCTTCCTCCTCTTTTGATCGATGGAGTTCGGTGGGCCCGACCGTGGTGAAGGTGGAGAGGGACGAGGAAATCCTCGCCCAAGGAGGGACGCGCCCGATCACGGAACGGCGTCCATGGAGGAGGAAGGGCCGCTTCGGGCCCCCGAGGGACCCGAGGGGCCCGATGGCATGGGAGGAGGTGAACACGGTCCGGTAGGTCCTCCGATCTCTTCCTCTTTTAATTCATTTTGGGTTTTGAAGCGAGCCGGGCGAGGAGGAAAGGGTTCGGAGAGTGTTGCACTCAAATGATGGACGCGTCCTAGACAGGGGACGCGTTCTTTTTGACTGATATGGGACCCCTTTCTTGGTGCAGGACATGGCAAGGACCCTGGGCCTGGCCGATGAGTGGGCGAGTGCGGACGAGCCGAGCCGCGTCAGGAAGGAGAGTCGCGGCAAGGCGAGGCTCGAGGACTGGCCCGTACGTCTCCCTGGACAGCAAGGGGGTGTACTGGTGCAGGACAGTGCCGACTTCCTGCGGCGGCAGAGAGAGAGTTACGCGGGGCTTCCCCAAGCTGGGGACACGCGTGGCATCGGCGGCTCGCGCGCCCAGCTGTCAGAGACTAGGCGGCAACTGGCCGTCGCTCAACATGAGCTGTCGCTCCTGGTAAGTTACGTGCCGCCCTTTTAACTTCAGATTTTGGAGTTTCACTGACGGCCGTTGTTTATTTTGTTCCAGCGTGCCCAGCAGACAGCGACGGTGGGAGCGGCTGGCGGATCTTCTAGCTCCTCGGCCCCTTTTCTCGAGATTGCTTCCCTCCGGGAGCAACTTGCCGGTGCGGTGGCCCGTGCGACCCGGGCGGAAGAGGAGCGTGACGCCTGGGTGGCGACTGTAGCGGAGCTGCGGCATCGTGGTGAGGAGAGACCTTCTCCAGACATCCTGGAGTTAAGGGTTCTTCTGCAGATGATGAGAAGAGAGGTAGAGAGAGAGAAGGCCGAGAGAAGGTCCGAGCGACAGCGGGATCTGACCGAGAGGAGGGCCTTGGAGGCCCAAGTGAGGGAGCTCCAGCTGGGCCTTCAGGCCGTCGTGCAGAGGCTAGGAGGGATGGAGACGCGCTACGAGAGAGCGCGAGAGTTCGGGGAGCGACTCCGCCAGTCCGGTCGCTTTGCCGCCAGTGGCTTCTTCGCCACGCCAGGGGAGGAGCAGCGAGTCACTGCTGCGGAGCAGGCGCCCAGAGGCGAGGCAGGTGCTACTGCACGGGGATCCCGGAGGCTTCTGAGGGACCCTCACCTCGGGGGAGAGGAGGAGAGTGCCCGGAGAGATGAGTGATGGTGAGGATTGGCGGGCTAGCGGACCCGTCACCTCTTTATGTTTATGATGTTTTTGACAACTTATGTAGAATTATGAATGGAGTGATTTGTTTTTCTGATGCTTGTTTGTCCTCTTGTGCGTTCCTTCTTCCCTACACTTCTTCTCCTTTGCACTGTTCCCATGTGACGGATCTGTCGAGACTCCGCCTCGAGCGGAGAATCACGTCTTATTGTGACCATTTTCCACGGGAATCTGCCGTCGAAGTCAATACTGACGGCCCTGGTTCCTTTTCCGGGATGTTGTGCCAACTTTTGCGGGCGTCCTCCAAAACATGATAGGGTATCCCTAGACAACATAGGGGCTATTCGTCCTATTCTTCATCCAGTCAATCACCCTGTGCGAGCGGTGAAGCGACACATGGGGCCGCTTGGCCGGTGTCTTATGGCGAGGGCTATCATCGACAGGTGATGGAGGTAATCTTGGCCCGCACTCCTTCCATTTCTATAAATTCTTGTCCCTTTTATCTTCCCAGGTATATCGAGGAATAACTCGAGGAGCACAAGTTCTTACGGGAGAGGAGGAGTTCAAAATTCTGAGAGTTGGATGGAGGGCGAATCTTCCCATTCCTCGAAGAGAAGCAGGTCCAGTGGTAGTAGTTCCAGGAGGCTTTCAGACTTTGAAGGGCACTTCAGCGAAAGGGCCCAATCACAACTCGTAAGCCAAGTTTTCTTGCCCTTTTCTCATTTTTTCTTCCTTTCTTCTGACCAAACCTCACCCCCATTCCTTGTATGTGTAGGTTGTGATGAAATCACAAATCTTATGGGAGTTGGTAGTAGCAGCGTACAGGGGCCTCCCAGATTTTCAGAAGGCGAGGCTAGACGTGATGGGATTTGGTACCTTCCTTCGGATCGAGCCGATCCAACTTGACCTAGTCCTGATCCAAGCCTTGTGTGAGAGATGGGACCCAGTGAGCCGGGCATTCCTGATGCCCTGGGGGCACATGGTGCCCAGCTTGGAGGATGTGGTCCGGATCACAAGCCTGAAGGTAGAAGGCGAGGCAGTGACCGGAGTCACTTACGCGGACTACAGAGAAGGTGCCCAGAAGTTACTGGGTTTGGACCTAGATGGTCGGAAGAACAGGTCGGTAGCTAGGGCGTCCCTCATGGATGCATTAGGGCTCACCGACACTCGTCGGCGGGACGACGAATCCTCAGAAGAGTTCATGGAAAGGATAGAAATAGGATGTCGTGCCGTGTACTGCACAGATTTCGGCAACTGGGAAAGATGTGACATAGATTTGAGGAGATTTCTCCTCTTCCTTTTGGGGAGATTGGTACTGAGCTCGAAAGGGGATGGTATCCAATGTTGCTTCCTGGAGCTGCTGTCAGACCTTGGAAGAGTAGGGTATTATGCCTGGGGAGCCGCCATGCTGGCACACTTGTTTGCAGGCCTATTCCAAGAAACGGATCGTGAGATGACTGTGAGTGGTTTCACACCATTCATCCAGGTATTTTTTGGTTTTGCTTGTTTTGTGTTTTTTTTTTTGTGTTTTTGCAAGGTACTGATGACCTGCGCCGAGCAGCTATGGAGTTATTATTACCTCCCTATGGGGAGAGCTCGACATTGGCGACCTGCGATGGTGCCGCTAGCCAGGCGGTGGGAACCCATCATGAGTGCGGCACCCCTAACCTACCAACTGATGGTGTTAAGGCGGGAGCTACAGGAGTTCCCTACGGCGATGGTAAACTGGAGACCCTACTCAGACATGGTCGATGCCAACCAGCCGTGGGTTCTAGCAAGTCGTGGCCGGTTCGGACGGGAACTATGGATGCACTGCCTGAATGAAATCGAGCCACTTCGGCTACGATTAGTTATGAGGACTTTAGGACTGGCTCAAGAATGGGTGGATTCGGCTGCGCCACCTCGTGTCGGGAGAAAGACGCGGGGACCGGCGACTTGCATTGACTGGCGCGTGCGATTCCCCGAACAGTACGAGGACTGGCAACGGGGTGGCACGATTGTAGAATCACAGGCGCGGGACAGCGAGGACTACTTGCGTCTATATAGGACAAAGTACGCAGAACGGTTCCAACCCCGGGGACTTGTGGAGGTAGGTTTCCCCTTTTTCTCTTTTCTCCTTTTCTTGGTTTTTCTGGTAAAAATGCTGACTTGTAAGGCTGCAGGATGTCCGGGATGCCATGATAGCGAATTTACGAACTCGCTTGGCAGAGATGGAACAACAGTTGGGTGATGCCCGCGGAGCTACGAGCGCCTTGGTAGGTATATAGTACATTCCTAGTTAAAACCCCAGATTCCAGATGTTGGCTGCTAATTCACATGGTCGCAGCATGCCCAGATTGGCGCAGCCTCCCCAGCGATGGGAGTAGGTGGTGCCTCTTCCAGCTTGTGGATTCCTACCTCAGAACTTGACTCGCTTCATGAGCAACTTG
Source organism: Amorphophallus konjac (assembly GCA_022559845.1). Lineage (NCBI taxonomy): Eukaryota > Viridiplantae > Streptophyta > Magnoliopsida > Alismatales > Araceae > Amorphophallus > Amorphophallus konjac. The sequence goes on along the minus strand of CM040122.1, from coordinate 84,179,119 downwards.
CTCACGCCACGCAGCGTGCTGCGGAGGCAGAAGGAATGCTCCGTATACAGGTAAAAGTTTCAGCGTTGAGTTCTCTTTGTTTACGCCTTATCGCGTATCTGAGATGGTACACTCGGCAGGAAAAGGAGACGGAAGAAGCGCTTGCCCAAGCTGCGCATAAGGAGGCTAGGATAGCAGAACTGGAGAGGGAACTGCGGCGTCATCCTGATGACGACTCATCCAGGGATGCTATGGAACTGAGGATCACTCTCCAGTTAGAGAGGGAAGACCGTGAGAGAGAACGGGCAGAGAGAGAAAGAGACGCAGAGAGAGAAAGAGCCAACAGTTTGGCTGAAAGGGAGGAGCGAAGGGCCATGGAGGCCCAACTATTCGAACTCCGAATCGACCTTGGTCTTGCTGAACAGTGGCTGAGAGATGGTGAGGAGCGCTACCGAAGAGCACGAGAGCGTGGCTTTCGTGTTGGTAGCTTCTCTGCTGCTTCCGCGGATCAACGCCGGGATGTGGGAATAGGAAGAGGAGTACAGAGCGGCAGGAGTACCGCTTTTCGTAGTTGGGTAGCACCTTTGAGAGTGTTTTGCCCGGAGAGTAGTGGGACGAGTAATGCAGAGAGAGAGGGCGGAACTTGATGTATTTTTTGGTTTTTGGAATAAAACACAAGGTTTGGTTTGTTTGTTTTTTACCTTTGCTTCAGTTACCTGAATCCCTGCACATATCACTGAAACAAACAAATCAGAATTTCTGTTCTGACTTGGCCCCTTGCTCAATAAGCAAATGGTCACTGTGACTGTCCTTGATAACTGGTCAAGGGGCCAAGCCTTTATTTAACGAAGGCAAGGGAAAGATGCGGTGATGATAAATGCGACAGGCAAGCACACGAATGCAAGCGATATTAAAATGAGATGATGCACGTAAATGCAATCATGCAAAATTGATTTGTTTTCTTTTTTATATTTGACATTTTTTTTGTTTTATCATAAAAAGATTTTTTTTGTTTGCAAATATGTACATTTCTCTTTTCCATTTTTTTTTTTTGCTTTTATCATTTCAATTTTTTTTATTGCTAACGCCCGGCAAGCACCCAAATGGCACCTAACCTACGTGAGACAGGGGTTTCTTACTAACCTCCCAGGTATCCTAAGTGCACATCTAGGTTGATTTGGGCCTCTAGACCCCTCGAATGACGATCCCGCCGGCTAAGACTTACCCTGATGACAATACCGTCATGCCATGCTTAGGCTCCCAGTTGCTTCCGACCACAGGGATTCACCCAAAAGGTGTTTGAGGTAGATGATTTGCCCGACCCGGGTCTGTTTCCTCACAACTCTAGATGGTATAAGATGGAACACCCTGGAACCCTAACGACCAACCGCGCGACGCTGACCCGGAATCAGACGCCGTCGCACCCATAGGTGACGCGCTTGCATTGGCCTAAGCCCGAGGTTAAACAAGAAGACATCAAGGTGGTAAACAGGGGTCTTGACCAGCCAGAAACACAGAGACTCCTTCGCAGCGATAGCTTTTGCTTTTCAAAGTAGGCAACCAAAATGTGTATATTAAAATAAGGTCGCAGACCCTGGGCAGTTTTCACCTTTCAGAAACTCCATCGAACCTTCATCTTTAGAGGGAGAAGGAAGAGCGTAGGGGATAAACCTCCTGAGAGGACCGGCAAAGCCGTTAACCCGGCGAGCGAATAAGGGCCCATTAACTCTTTCCTTTCGGACAACTTCGGACCAAATCTCGAGCATTTACATTCCACGGCCCCCCTTTGTGGATTCAGACTTTTGCTTTGAGGGGTTCCGTTTATCGTACCAGGCACGGTCACGACCAGGCTTTTCTCTTGATTTTGATTTTGTATTTCTTTCTGTGAGGGAGATATAGTCGTTTGACGTTGGTGGGCTCCCTCTTCGTATGCCTGCGGGGACACTGCCCTCTTCTCGTGCTCTGATCGATGCTCGAGGAAATGGGTCCTACTCTTGCCTTTGGGGTTTGAGTTTCGGTTTCTCATGCTCAGCGTTTTAAGGGCGCCGACTGTCTCATTTGGTCGAAGAGAAAAGAATAAAGATTACAGCTTCCGGAGATCTTCTAGGTGTGGCCCTACCGTAGGTGATGCTACCAACTTTTTTGAATAAAATACATAAGTGAACACATGTTAGCTTCCTTCGAGCGAGCATAGGCCGACGTGGCCGGACAGGGGTCTCCACGGTTCTGGCAAACCAAGACCCGGTGCCTACCAAGCCTTAATGGGCCCTATCCTAACATGAAGGTTAGATGCAGGGACTTAACTACATGGTGCCTGCAGGCATCGGCATTTTGAATTTTCCATATTTTTAGTGGTTTTCAATATTTCCTTGTTTTTGATGTTTTTTATCTTTTCATCATTATTTTTTTGTTTTGTGCTAAGGGTAGTATTTCTTAAGATAAAGCCCATTCCAAGGGTGGGATAACTCGGTCCCTTCGGCGTTGACTAGCTTGTAGGCGTTGCCAGGGTACACGGCTTGAATTACAAATGGTCCTTCCCAATTGGGTTGGAGCTTAGAACGCGGCCCTCCAGGTTTGACAAAAATTCTTTTTACGACCATCTCACCGACTTTGAATTTTCTCTCAATGACTTTCTTTTGGTAAAAGCGAGCGAGTCTATTTTGATACACACGCGCGTGTTCGGCGGCGGCCAGCCGCTTCTCATCCAAGAGTTCCAACTGGGCGAGGAGTGAATTACGACGATCGTCGAGGGGAAATTCCTCATCCAATTGTACCCTGAGAGAAGGGATCAGAGTCTCGTACGGGACTACCGCTTCCATACCATAAGTGAGGGCAAATGGAGTCTGCCCGGTGGGGGTACGGATTGAGGTGCGATAGGCCCATAGGGCTTCGATAAGCTTTTCTGGCCAGTCTGAAAACTTACTAGACTCGCAGGTTTTTTTGATGATTTTGAGCAATGTTTTATTGGTGGCCTCCGCTTGACCGTTACCTTGTGGGTAATAAGGCGATGAATGATGCAACGCAATTGCGTACCTTTTGCAGAGGTCCTGTAGGTCCTGAGAAATGAATTGTGGCCCATTGTCGGTGACGATCGTGCTTGGGACGCCGAATCTGGCGAGAATGTTCTTCATGATGAACTTGCAGACTGTTGACGCCTTGATCTCCGCGTAAGCTTCGGCTTCGGCCCATTTGGTGAAGTATTCCGTCGCAGTAAGGATGAAAGATTTCTGCTTGGTGAGGGAATTGGGATCACCTAAGGGACCAATGATGTCGAATGCCCACATGGAGAAAGGCCATGGGGAGGATATTGGATGAAGTGAGGAAGATGGTGAATGGATTTTATCGGCGTGAAGTTGACACTTGACACACCTACGGACATAGACAGCACAATCCTCTTCCATAGTGGGCCAATAAAAGCCTTGACGAATGATCTTCTTGGCGAGCATCTGACTATTCACGTGGCCACCGCACACACCCGAGTGCGTCTCTTCTACACATTTCCAAACCTCATCGTCACCAAGACATCTTAACAGAATACCAGTAAGGCTCCTCCTATAGAGTAGACCTCCAATCAATGTGTATTTCTGAGCCACCCTTCTTATGGCTTTCTTGTCCTCTGTGGTGGCCCCTTCAGGATAAGACTGATCTTGGCAATATTTGACAATTTCATAGAACCATGGTTTCTCTTCATCAGCCAGTTCTTCTTCGGCCTCTGCCAACATGAGCTCCCTCTTCTCAAGGATATCTTCCTGCAGGATCTTCCTTGCTATCCTGTCTTTGATGTTTACGTAGGAAGCATCATCGACTGCAGGGGCGTGAAGTTTGTAGATGGAAATGGACTTAAACCATCTTCCTAGAGGGAACCTTATGGATGATGCCAATGAGGCGAGGGCATCGGCGAGAATATTCTGATGACGAGGGATATGAACAAAGATCAGTTTTGTGAACAGTTTGGCAAAGGCAGCAGTGAGTTCTTGGTATGGCTTGAGTTTGGGATCGCGAGTGCGATACTTAGTGAGTACCTGGCGAAGGATGAGTTGACTATCACCTACGACTCGCAACTCAGTGATACGAAAAGAATGAGCGAGTCCTAGGCCAGCTAGAAGAGCTTCATATTCGGCTATATTGTTGGTGACTGGAAATTTGAGCTGGTATGCCAATGGGAATGTGAGGCCTTCCGGCGACAGGAGGGCGATGCCGATTCCTCTCCCTTGAGAATTCAGAGCTCCATCAAAATATAGTGTCCACATTGGCTCATCTGGTTGGTTGATGGACATTAGTTCCTCATCTGGAAACTCTGATTGGACGGGATCGAACTTGGGAAGAGGATGGTGAGCGAGATGCTCGGCTATGGCATAACCTTTAATCGCCTTTTGCTGGATGTAGGTGATGTCGAACTGAGAGAGAAAACTTTGCCAGCGTGCTAGCCTATCCGTAAGGACGGCTTTCTCCAGAAGGAATTTGATAGGATTCATTCGAGCAATCAAGTGGACTTCGTGAGCCAAGAAGTAGTGCTTCAATTTCTGCACTACCCAAACGAGGGCAGCACAGGTTTTCTCCATGCCGGTGTACTTCTGCTCACAGGGATTGAGAAGTTTGGACAAGTAATAGGTTGCCCGTTCCTTACCTTCTTCATCAGCTTGTGCGAGGACGGCTCCCACGGAGTCATCCAAGACTGAGATGTAAAGGATCAGAGGTTTTTCTGGTTTAGGTGGAATGAGAACGGGTGGACTAGCCAGATATTCCTTCAACCCTTCAAAAGCTTTCTGACATTTAGAATTCCAGTGGAATTCTACTCTTGGCTTGGTCAACTCGTAGAGAGGTCTACACCTTTGTGAATGTTGAGACACAAACCGACGAATAAACTGCAACCTGCCGATTAAACCTCGGACTTCCCTCAAATTCTTGGGAGGCGGCATATCCCTGATAGCCTTGGCTTTGTCGGGATCTATCTCGATCCCTCTTTTACTCACAATGAACCCCAGCAATTTACCTGACGACACACCAAACACACACTTTTTCGGGTTCATTTTCAATTGGAATTCTCTTGACCTTTGCAAGACCTTAGCCAAAACTTCTGGATGTTCCATCCTGGTCCTTGATTTCACCAATAAGTCATCCACATACACTTCCAGATATATGTGCATCATGTCATGAAATATGGCCATCATCGCTCTTTGGTAAGTAGCTCCAGCATTCTTTAACCCAAACGGCATGACCACGTAACAATATGTTCCCCAAGGGGTAGTGAATGACGTCTTTTCCTGATCTTCTTCTGCCAAACGAATTTGATTGTATCCTGAAAATCCATCCATGAAAGAGAGGGTTTCAAAACCTGCCGTGTTATCAATCAACACATCAATGTGAGGTAAGGGAAAATCATCCTTTGGACACGCGCGGTTAAGGTCCCGGAAGTCGATGCAAATCCTGACTTTCCCATCTTTCTTCATGACCGGGACAATGTTCGCCACCCATTGAGGATAAAGAACGACTCTAATGAACCTGGCTTTGTGGAGCTTATCGACCTCTTCTTTCATTTTCAAAGCCATCTGAGGGTGGAAACGCCTTAACCTTTGTTTTACCGAGATGGACCCTGGTTTTAGGGTTAAACGGTGTTCGACCAAGGTTGAATCCAAACCCGGCATATCCTCGTAGCTCCATGCAAACGTGTCCTTATATTCCTTGAGGACCTCAATTAATGCCTCTTCTTCAGAGGGTGGTAGGTTGTCACTTATGAGGATGATCCTAGGGTCTTCCTCAGTCCCCAAGTTGACTTCTTTGGTGGATTCTTCTACGGCGGTTGACGGCTCGTCGAATCTCCTCATTCCGCTAGCGTATGCGCCCGCCGCATCCTCATATTCTTCACCCTCATCTTCAGTGGGGCATTCTTCATTCGTGATCTCGTAGACTCCATACCCTTCATCAGATGCACAGTCGCCCTCGCATTCTATTTCGGGTAGCTGGATGGGATTTTCTAACAACTGGGGGATGGCAAGAAGGGCCTGACACCTGGCGGCCAAATCCAGAAGGAATCGACGAGGGATCTGTCTACCCTTGGATTTCTTCCTAGGTACTACCCTTGGCCTATCATTCCTAGATTGACTGACAATATTTACAGACGAAGAGGAAGATGAGGAGGATGGTGTAGAATGTACAGGAGAAGACCCCTCAGAGGAGGGGTAGAAAAGGTCGCTCATCGGACCTTGGACGGGTGGTCCGCAAGGCGGTACGCACCCGTGGGAGATGTAGGAGGTTTCCTCAACGAAGATGTGTTGTTGGAGAGTTTGAAAATTGACGTTTTTTTTTCGTTTTCATTTTTAATGACAAAGCAGTGAAAAGAGATTGGAGGAGAGAGGAAAGTGGTTATGGCTAGAGGATTGTGGGCCTCGTAGAGCAGATCATGGTTGAAGACCTGGCGCGGGTTGAAAAGCCCGCGTAGGTATGTAAGCAAAGAAGGGGACCTGGGAAGATCATCAGACAATTGTCTGGCCCAGGAAGAAGATATCAGCAAAGGCTGAGATGAGTGGATGGAGAGGATGGCGGCTAATGAGCCGTCGACGGTAATGTTGAGGACGGATGAAGATCCGTCGATGACAGAGTCCTTCTGGCGAGGACGAGGATAGTTTGGAACTTTGGCAAGGGAGGTAATATTCTCTGGTATTTCGGAGATCAATGGTGGTCTTTCAAGCTGTGGAGATGAGAACATCCTTTCCAGTGCAACGGAAATGTCCCATATGTCGAACCATTTGTCCCACTCGCATTCCGGATCTTTGATCTTGCCTCTTTTGGTGATCCTCGGACATTTTTCAGCAAAATATACAGCATGTGATTCCCCATATGCTTCTCGTGGGTGATCTCCCATCTGAACAACGGGTCCTCTGTTGAAGTGGTTTGATAGAGTCCACGTGAGGGGCTTCCAATCCGCCTTGAATGGTCCTTTGAAGCCTAGGCCAAACCTGCGGTTCGGCCTAATTTCCTTTGGCGGTTTGAGCATTCCCTGTAACTGTGCGCCCAGCCCTTTTCCTTGTTGATAGCCGATGTTCCTCATAATCTCCCAACCTTTGGAGTGAAAAGGGAGACACGATGTTGTGGTTGCCCTGACCGGCTCTTTTGGTGCTAGTGGCATGCGAGATGGATCACGCACGTCCAGCAGTGACAATATGGGCCGATGAGACGGCCAAACAGAGGGCAGAGAGGTGTTGATAGCATCCACTGTGTGAAGGACAGGTGTACTGACCACTTTAATAATTCTCCCGTTGTAAGGAAACTTCAGGCACTGATGGTTGGTGGAAGGCACAGCGTCCATGGCTTCAATGTAAGGACGACCCAGTATAGCCTTGAATGTGGGGTCCATGTCGAGGACATGGAATTCCGTAGGAATTGCCATGGGGCCTAGTTCTGCCTTCAGAATAATCATCCCCTGCGGCGGCCTTTTGCTATTGTCATAGGCCGTGACCGTGATCGAGGAAGGTCTTATTTGTTCCTCGTCAACCCCACACAACTGAAGAGTGCTCATGGAGATCACATTTATGGACGCACCCGTGTCGACAAGACACGGGTTTATGGATACCCCATTAATTTTTATTGAAATGCACAATGCATATTTCCGAACTTCCTTGGGAGCGAGCTCGTAGTTGTGGAACATGATGGCCGGTTGTGTGTCTGTTGGGGTTAGGACGGTCGAAATCTTCTCCACGGGGAGGTCTTCATTAACCATGACCTTTTGAAGATATTCCATCAAGGCCGCCTGGTGGGATGTGGATCTTTGAAGTAGCTCTAGGATGGAGATCCGGGCAGGCGTCTTGTCCAAGTGTTTCAGTAGATCATACTGTGTTCCAGGGATAGCTCTTTCTGGTTGTTCTGCATCATCCTTCTCTGGCTGAGATTGCTCGGGATTCTGACTGTTGTGGGGGAAAACCCTGTGGAAAATCCTTCCACTCCGGAGCACCATTGCCTGCGGCTTTTGTACCTCTGTGGGGGTAGCAGTGGGTTTTAACAGGGGTTTGAGGGGTAGTAGTGGAGGAATGGTTGATGAAGCAGGGGTGATGACGGGAGCAGGGATTCTGATGAGGGGTTTGTTAGGTGGAGGCATGGCGGAGGTAGAGGGGATATCGCGCGGATTATGAAGGATAAGGGGTTTGGAAGGTGGAGGTGGAGGTAAGGTTTGAAACGGGTAAAGGTTTTGAGGCGGATGGTGGGTGATGAGTGGTTTTGAAGGCATTAGTGGTGATGTGGTGGAGAAAGACGGGGTTATGTATGGTGGACGGATGATAAGGGGTTTAGAAGGCGTAGGGGTAAATGTGGTAGAGGTGGATGGTAAAGTGGGGGAGTGGGAGAAGGTGAGAGGGTGTGAAGGTGTAGTAGAAAGTGTCGGTTGATAGGAGGTCGGGGTGCGGATGAGAGGGCGTAATGGTAGTGGAAATGGTGAAGGCGATACCGATGCGGGTTGATGAGAGAGAGGTGCTACCCGGGCAAGGTGAGGGGGTTGCATGACGATAGGGTTGGAGGTATAAAGAATTGAGGTACTTTCCTGGTGCCACACCTGCTCTCTCCCGACTTCCGGGAAGGAGGAGATGGGGTTAACCTGATGATTGGGCTGTTGGTGCTCCGGTAGTGGATTCTGGATTATGCCCATGTCGGGCTGTTGTTGTGGGGCCTGCTGAGGCTGCTGTTGTTGTTGTGGTTGCTGCTGCTGCTGCTGTTGTAACTGCTGCTGTGGCCTCTGAGGAGGTCTCCTAGCCTTGAGAGCCGCGACGTACCGTCTCATCTCATCCCAATCTATTTGATGTTCATCATTCATATCATGGATGTAATCTTTGAAATGGAAGCAGTAATCCACTGTGTGTCCCGGCTGCCTGTGGTAGACGCAGTATTTGGAGGTATCAACATTTGGGGGCCAGGCGGGCCTTTCTCTGGGTAGGGCGAGTTGGTTCGATGCCATGAGGGCATTAAAAATATCTGCTAAGGTTTCTGGCAATGGTGGATAGTAGGCTCTCTTAGGACCGAGCGGCCTCCTTTGTTGCTGTTGGGGACCATAGTTCCCCGGGGGTGGAACTTGGTTGTACTGAAGCGGTGGTTGTTGTTGTTGAGGTTGTGGTTGTTGTTGCTGGGGTTGGCGTAATGGAGGCATATTATCCTGGGGTGGATTATTTTGGGGTGGAGGACGGAGAGGGAAAGGACCTGGTTGAAGGGGTAGTCGGGGCATTTGTGGAGGCCTTGGGTTGACTGCATAGTTGGCATTGTTGACCGCACTGACTTGCTCATTTGTCACGACCCCTTCTGTGGCTCCGCCCGGGACACCAGCGCCTGTCTTTCTGACCACTTTGGGCTTCGGCGACTCAAACATGTTCATGATGGGGGAGTCTTTTAGCTGGGTTTGGATGTATCGGGCCCTTTCATAGAGTTCCTCCATTGTAGTAAGTTTATTCATGGCGAGGACGTGTCTGAACTGCGGGGTTGCATTAGACACAATCATTTTCACTTGTTCGGGCTCGGAGAGGGTATCCCTTATTCTTTCCGCCAGAGACCTCCATCTATCAGCATATCGGACAAAATCCTCGTCGGGTTTCATCTTTTCGGCCACTAGGTCGGTAATGGAGAGTGAGGGACCGACCCTATCCCTATATTTCTGCAAGAACCTTCTCTGCACTATTTCAAAATTCTCGGCCTCGCGGGGCTCCAGAGAATAGAACCACTCAAGCGCGGGACCATCCAATGATCTCCGAAAGAGGTATGCCAGGGACCTCTGATCGTTTTGCCAATAGGAGGACTCATACATGAAGTCCTTGAGGTGAATGAAGGGGTTGCCGGTACCATTGTATCTGCGGTACGTGGGCATTTCGGAGGGAGGGAGATGAATGACGGGGAGGATTGGCAAAGCAACCTCCGGGGTGGCTTTCACGTCCACCATTCTTCTCAGATTTTGAAACTGCTCGTCCATGCGATTGAACCTATTGAGGAGCGATTGGGCGAGCTCCTCTGGGGGTGAAGGTGGCACTTGCCATTGGGGGAGAAACTGTCTCCCGGAGACTTGAGGGGGAAACCCGGAATGAGAGGGAACTGTCGGACCACCGACAGTTGGCCCTGGCTGAAACGGTGTGTGAGGAACACCGGGAGTTTGAGATTGTGACGGGAATTGGAATGAGGGAGGTTGTTGGCTCGCTTGTCCTTGAAGCGAGGGAGACTGGATGGCTTGCGCCAATGAAGGAGATGGAATGGCCTGCACGGACTCGTGGAGAGGTGCGATAGCCGGAGTTGACTCCTGGGGCGTGGGGGAAACCGATTTCCCCTTTAGAATGGCCTGGAAGGCCCGGAGCTGTTCAGAGGTAAGCTCCGTGTTGGCGAGGACGCCCAGTAAGGAAGTGATATCCTGTGGCGGGGACGTGTCCCCGGCAATAACCTGCACCTCATGCGAGGGGTCATGAGAAGGACCCGAGTCCATAGCATAGACTCGCGGGTCGGCTGTCAAACCACGGCTAGGGTGGTTCTCCTCAGAAGACTCGTGAGACATGCTCACAGTTCTCCCAGAACGCAAAAACATACACTAGCAAGTAGGTAGCAGAGATTATCAAACAAGTGGATGCCTTTACGCCTTTTTTTTTGTTTTGATTTTGATGATTTTTTGTGTGTGTTTTTTTAGCGAGATCCGAAGTTCACACAAGATAGGGACCCTAGTTTATTTTTGTTTCACCGCCGTGTCAGCTAGGGTCTCTCGTCTCACCACGAATGAAATGACTAACTTCGGGGAACTTCAATGGTACAACCAGCCCAGTGAACGAAGAGGAGATTCTTCGATGTCGGGGACTTACGGAGGTCCCAGTGTAGGAGATTCTAGTCCGTTGAGAGGAATTCCCAAACGGAGAGTCCTTCCTTCACCGGGAAAGGGTGATCCTCAAAAAAATGAAAAAAAGGATAGAAAAGAGGAATCGATGTATGCAATGGAATGCTGACAGATATATGGAGTGGGAAAACAACAGAAATAACAAACATGTAATAAACAAAGAACCAATCAGAACTGACGGTGCTGCCGTGAGCACAACGGGGGCGCGCGTGGGCGCCAAGGTGGAGAGGCACGGGTGGTGCCGAACTTGCAAGGGTAGCCGGGAGGAAGCAGTAGACGTCCCACCGTGATCGCCAATCTGTGAGCGACGTCACGCGGTTCGGAGTTCGATGGTGCGAGGAAGAGGATGCGGAGAGCGCGCGGGCTCCTCTTTTTTTGTTTGTTTGCTTGTTTTGCTGCAACACAGAAATGATAGAGAAGAGAGAAGGGGCCACCACGGGAGATTGCTCCGGTGGGGCGAGCGGGACAAGTATAATATAGCAAGATATGGGGTTCAAACGGCCATAGCGGGAAGTGACTCGCCGCGGCCTCGGGGGGACGGGAATGGTGCAGAAATTAAATAACAAGAATTGAAACGGCCATTGGGGAAGTGACTCGCCGCGGCCTCGAGAATATGAGCAGAATATAGCAGAATATAAAAGAGAATATAAGAACAGAGATTTAAACGGCCATTGGGGAAGTGACTCGCCGCGGCCTCGATGATATGAGCAGAATATAACAGATTATAGAGAGAATATAAGAACGGAAATTTAAACGGCCATTGGGGAAGTGACTCGCCGCGGCCTCGATGATATGAGCAAAATATAATATAATATAGAAAGAATATAGGAACGAAAATTTAAACGGCCATTGGGGAAGTGACTCGCCGCGGCCTCGATGATATAAGCAGAATTTAACAAAATATAAAGAGAATATAGGAAACGGAAATTTAAACGGCCATTGGGGAAGTGACTCGCCGCGGCCTCGATGAAAAGATGTGATCGCCAGGGGCCGAAAGACCCCAAAATAAGAAAGTGATCGCGCCTACCTCAAGAGCGGGACATGGCGGGTTGCTTCTTCCTCTCCTTCCGGCCGGCCGACGGAGAGGGCTTTCCTCGGGTACCCTTGCAAAACAACGACAAATAAATGACAAGTGGATTAGAAAGATGGAGGTGTAGTATTCAAATCCTCGCGGTAAAAATAACGAAATGATGGCAAGACACACACCTGGTTGGTGTTATCTTTTAAACCCCTCTCGGACTCGAGTAGGAGGAAAATGAGATGATGGATGCAAGAAGTATAAGAGAAGAGGCGCCCTTGTGAAGGGGGATAGAGGATGCAATATGATGAATGTAAAGAACTATGGAGAAAAAGGGGAAGAAAAAGCTTATTGGATGAGCCGAGGGTGAAATCCGGCGGAGCTCCGGCAGCGTGGGGACGACGGGGAAGCGCGGTGGATGAAGACGACCTTCCTCTCGCGAGCGTAGGCACCCGAGAAGCCGGCAGAACCTCCACCTACAAAAGACCCCACGGGTTAGAAAAATGACTCCGTAGCCTCTGGGCTCCGGCAGCCTATCGGATCACTGCTTAGCTCTCCCAGAACTGAGGGGGTGGGTCTCTATTTATAGAGCTCCGGAAGGTGGAGGCGTCCAGGACCCTGGACACCTCCATCAGGGCCGAAATAATATTTTATTCTATTTTTATTGATTTTTTTAGAATACTTTTATGGGGGCGTCCAGGGTCCCGGACGCCTCTAACAGGTCCACCGAAAACCGACGACGGCCGCACGCGGTTTGGCACAACGCGTGGTTTTGTGAGCGGCGCCTCGTGATTCAGAAATGGGCGCGTCCAGTCAGTTGGACGTCTCTAAATTTGGCTTTTTTCACACACGACAAACCGTCGTTCGGTGGCCGGCGCCCGTGAGTGAGTTGATGGAGGCGTCCAGGGGAATGGACGCCTCCAAAAGTTTATTATTTTTTATTGTCTCTTTGTCTTTTTATGCTAGGGCTGGCATTTTATATTTTTTATTTGTTTTTATGGAGGCGTCCAGGGGCCTGGACGCCTCCATTAATATGTATTTTTTTATTTATTTTATTTGTTTTTGTATGCCAACTGGCATTTTACACTTATTTTTATTTTTGTTTTTATGGAGGCGTCCAGGGTCCTGGACGCCTCCATAAATATATATATTTTTTATATTTTTATATTTGGTTTTGGGCCCTGAGAAAAGAATAAAACAAATTAAAATAATGGGGGCGTCCAGGGGCCTGGACGCCCCCATTAAGACCCACCCGGGTCCTCAAATCAGGCGTCGGCGGCCGCCCGGCAGACCCCCTTCTTGATTCCGGAATCTCTTGATGCGTCTGACTGGTGTTGATGCCGTCCGAATGCCGTGACGAGACGATTTCGGATGCCGAAAAAGGCAGAAGAAGATCCGAGAAAAGGAAGCACTCGAGTGATTCAGAATGCGTAAGCCGTTACGGGGCGTTGTATAGTAATATGAGACTTTCTCAGGAGGCGTCAAGAATGGCGTGTCTACACCTGTCACTAACGGATCTTCATCCATCATCAACATTGCCATCGACGGCTCGTTAGCCGTCGTCTTCTCCATTCACTCGTCGCATCCTTTGTTGTTGTCTTCTTCCTGGGCCAGACAGTTATCTTACGATCTTCCCAGGTCCCCTTCTCTACTTACATACCTGCACGGGTTTCTCAACCCGCGCCAGGTTTTCAATCATGATCTGCTCTACGAGCCTCCCAATCATTTAGCCATAACCACTTTTCTCTCTCCTCCGATTTCTCTTCATTGTTTTGTCATCAAAAATGAAAACGAAAAAAAAAACGTCAATTTTCAAACTCCTCAACAACACATCATTGTTGAGGAAACCTCCTACATCTCCCACGAGTGCGTCCCGCCCTGCGGGCCACTCATCCAAGGTCCTATGAGCGACCTTTTCTACCCCTCCTCTGAGGGGTCGTTCCCTGTACATTCTTCGGCATCTTCTTTAGCTTCTTCTTCGTCCGTAGGACAACCCAATCAACATAGGAATAATGAGTCAAGGGTAGTATCCACAAAGAAATCCAAGGGTAAGCAGATCCCTCGTCGATTCCTTCTGGATTTAGCCACCAGATGTCAGGCCCTTCTTTCCATCCCTGCTAGAAAATCTCATCCAACTATCGGAGATAGAATGTGTGGGTAATTGTGTGATTGATGAAGGATATGGGGTTTATGAAATCACCGATGAAGAATACCCTATTGAAGAAGGGGATGAAGAATATGAGGATGCGGCTGGCGCATATGCTAGTGAAATAAGGAGATTCGACGAGCCGTCAGCCGCCGTAGAAGAGTCCACCAAAGAAGTCAACTTGGGAACTGAGGAAGACCCTAGGATCATCCTCATAAGTGATAATCTACCGCCCTCTGAAGAAGAGGCATTGGTCGAAGTTCTTAAAGAGTATAAGGACACGTTTGCATGGAGCTATGAGGATGTGCTGGGTCTGGATTCCACCTTGGTTGAACATCGCTTAACTCTAAAACCAGGGTCCGCCTCGGTAAAACAAAGGTTAAGACATTTCCACCCTCAGATGGCTTTAAAAATGAAAGAAGGGGTCGACAAGCTCCACAAAGCCAGGTTTATCAGAGTCATTCTTTATCCTCAATGGGTGGCGAACATTGTCCCGCTCATGAAAAAGGATGCGAAAGTCAGGATTTGCATCAACTTCCGGGACCTTAACCGCGCGTGTCCAAAGGATGATTTTCCCTTGCCTCACATTGATGTGTTAATCGATAACACAGCAGGTTATGAGACCCTCTCATTCATGGATGGATTTTCGGGATATAATCAAATTCGTTTGGCAGAAGAGGATCAGGAGAAGACATCATTCACTACATCATGGGGAACATATTGTTACGTGGTCATGTCGTTTGGGTTAAAGAATGCTGGAGCTACTTACCAAAGAGGTATGATGGCCATATTTCATGACATGATGCATATATATCTGGAGGTGTATGTGGATGATTTATTGGTAAAATCAAGAACCAGGGTGCAACATCCGAAAGTTTTGGCTAAGGTCTTGCAAAGATCAAGCGAGTTCCAATTGAAAATGAACCCGAAGAAGTGTGTGTTTGGTGTATCATCGGGTAAATTACTTGGTTTCATTGTGAGTAAAAGGGGGATCGAGATAGATCCCAACAAAGCTAAGGCCATCAGGGACATGCCGCCTCCCAAAAATTTGAAGGAAGTTCGAGGTTTAATTGGGATGTTGCAATTCATTCGTCGGTTTGTGTCTCAGCACTCACAAAGGTGTAGACCTTTCTACGAGTTGACCAAGCCAGGAGTAGAATTCCATTGGGATTCTAAGTGTCAAAAAGCTTTTGAAGGGTTAAAGGAATACCTGACTAGTCCACCCGTTCTCATTCCACCCAAACCAGACAAACCTCTGATCCTTTACATCTCAGTCTTGGATGACTCCGTGGGAGCCGTCCTCGCACAAGCCGATGAAGAAGGCAAAGAACGGGCAACCTACTACCTGTCCAAACTCCTCAACCCCTGTGAGCAGAAGTACACCGCCATGGAAAAAACATGTGCTGCCCTCGTTTGGGTAGTACAGAAATTAAAGCATTACTTTCTGGCTCATGAAGTCCA